>JAJJWW010001825.1:0-359950 GCA_023531295.1 Papaver armeniacum | reverse complement strand
TTTTAAAAAGTCAAAAATATTGCATTTAAGGCGTATTTAGGAATTTTTAAAATTTATTTGGGTGTTACTTAGGATAATTGGGGACGGGATTTAATTTGGATGGGAAATAGGAAAAATAAGGATAAGAAATAGAAAAACCAAAATATTTTGCTTCACAAAGAGTTTATATTTTTTGTTTATATAAGTCGCTTTTAAAATTTTTATACACAATTTAACAACTTCCTTTTGATATTTAGAAATCGAAAAATTATTATTAGACATGTGTATCAAGCGGCGGTACATGCACTGCTTCGAGAGAAAAAAAGGTCCTGGAAACACGCCCATCACTATAACGGGAGCAATTACTACACCAAATTTACAAATTACCACATTGAAATAAACAAAAAAAAAATTAATCCATCTTAGCTATTACACCGTATGAGTTCATTTTATAATTATCAATCAATATCATTCTTTATTGCCAACCACATCAGTAGTCCATTGGTTGGCATGCTCCCTCTCCACTACAAAGGTAGGAGTTCAAACTTCGATTTGCCCAAAAACAAAAAAAAAACTTGAAGGTGGCAAATAAAACCCTGTTTCAACCTCATAAAATTTTGGAAAATAAGATTGGTGCAATTAAAAGAGAACATGTTATTCTATAGTCCACGATTTTAGAATCTTACTTTAGATCAATAATTTTACACTTTCTTTTCTCCTTATATGGTTGATTAGTATTATTTTGACGGCCGAAACTTAACTAACACACTTTCTTGACGTGTGGAAATGCCAAACAAACCTCTGAACCTTGGTCAACTCGTTGAATTGAGTTAATGTTATATTATATTCAAGTCAAACTTGTATTCACCTAGAAAGGGCGACTCTTACTCCTATCTTAACTTTGGTTAGGCGTTTGACCATAGAGAATTCGGTCTTGACCTTTTAGGTTTATTATCCATATGTAAACTGGCATTTCATAAACCACATTTAGTTATAATAGTAAGATGACTTTCATTCTTTCCTCCTATGATTTTTGAACTTAGGGTTTTGAAAACTTTTAGTCGTGGAGTGCATTTTTCTAGGTCAAAAATTACGGTTTACTCGGAAATAAGTTATAAAAAAAACTTGGAAGCTCAAAGGTGATTTTCGAATCTCACTTCATGAAAATCAATGCTCATTTTATAACTTGATTTAGAGGTAGTCAACATTATTTACATGGAATTAGGGCATGTTACTAGATATATATATATATATATATATATATATATATATATAAGTTTTTTCGATTCGACCGTGAAAGTTATTTATTGTTTAGACATTCAAGAAATAAAATCAGACCCTAAATATGTGGGGAATGTCCCAACTCATTTTGGAATGCTATATGTTTAAGCATGATTGCTTGTGTTGTAGGAATTCCATTGTTCTCTCATCTCTGGAAATAAAGCACATGGTATCTAGGAGGCATACGAGAGTTTACGCGTAAACGGAGGCACACAAGAATTTCCTACTTGTTTTTTGTATTTTATGATGCCAAAGAATTTAAAGTTTCGCAAAAATATACTTGAAAACCTCCCGACATGTCAATCTTCAATTATTACTTTTGGGTACTCCTAAGATAAATGTTTTAACGATCAATGTGAGGTCTGCAATAATGTTTGGATTCCAAAGTGCAAGTGAATATGATTATCAAGAAAGGTGTTATTTGATGGAAGAGATCGAACTAAAAATACGACAAATATATATGTGCTTGTGGAGTTGGATGGAACACTCGAACTTGGAATGGTCACTGCAATTATGGATGGAAGTATGACTTTGCATGGGAACGAGCTAGTGGATATTTGTTATTGATTTTTCTACCGGAGAAGGGGAAGTGGTAATAACTAGTCTTGAACAAGCCCTTTTGGAAGGATGTACGAAAATAAAATGGTGATGTTGAGAAATTAGTATCTCAACCATTAAGAGAGAAGTGGACAACCTATGTTAGGAAAAAATCAAAGAACTTAGGTAAAAGAGAGTAAGCCAAAGCAAGTTCCAACTTGCTATTTAATCCCCATTTTTGTTTTGGATTCCGAGATTAAAAGTGCAAGTACAACTTCAATTGATGATTTCCCACTTGTCGAGGGGATAAAAAATCTCGAATATTCTCGAGTATGAGACTGACAATGGCAATGAGGATAACATTTATTCATGATAAGTCAAGGTCAACCAGGATGGTGAAATCTTGGATACCAATGACTAATGCTCAAAACATGGACAAACATTTGAAAATTACTTTTGGGGGTTTCTAATGAGGGCAAATGATGATCTAAAAAACATCTTCAAAGGTACGATTAAGAGACAATCCAAAATCAAAAGAAAGAAAGGGAGCTTAAAAATTAGGACGTAAGGGGATGCAACCTATGAATAACTTAGTAGGGAGCAAAATATCGTCAGTGAAAAATAAATACATATGTTGCTCTTGTTGTGTGCTAGTGTTAACTTCTTTTGTTGTCTGCTAGACTTTTGTTTAGATTTGTAAGCAATTTATTTTAATTTGCTTTGTTTTTTGATTATTGGAGTTGCGCTTGGCTTTTGCCTTGGCTCCTTGTGTAGCGATTTACGCCTTACTTTTTATTTTATTTCTTTTTTTCTTGCCTTTCAATACAAATTTAAACTTTCTTCTAAAAAAGGTGAAGTATGAAAAAGAAAAACAAGATGAATAAAAATAATTATTATTTTCAACAACATGAACCTACAACTAGTGTTAGAAAGCATCACTTTCTACCGAACTTAAAATATTGGTATATATGTCAAGCATGTTGTCAATGTTAGATGACCGAACCATATCTTGATTTATAGTTTACTAAAGTCAACTCTCGATTATGATAATTACAAATAAAGTTTCGGGTTCAAGCTTGTATTTGACAAATCTTGAAACATGAATTCAAGCATTGGATGTTCATAGGTCTTATCAATTTTGAGGTAGAGAATATTTTTTTTATTGTTGAAAAATTATTTGTGAAATATAAGTATAAAAATATCAAATTGCACTCTTGTTGTGAATTAACTTTTTGGTTCCACGAACTATGCAATTTATTGATGTTACTAAACGCCAAGGTGTACATGTGTTGACGAACTTCGTGAACTATGCAATTTCAATGTATTTTTGGAAACTTTGTAAATTTTCTCTTGCGTTCAAGAACTGAATTGAAGTTCGCGAACTATGCACTTTGGGTGTGTTCCTGGACACTCCAATTATTAAGTTAAACGAACCAAGATCTCTAGTTTGCGTAACGAGTAAGTTTTGGGGCATTACTGAACTCCAATATTGTTTGATGGTTCACGAACCATACTTGGTCATTCGCGAGCTAAATTTTGTTCATGGTTATTTAATCGAAAACTATGAGATTGCACATTCTTGTTTGTACTACCAAGGCTAGCATGGCTCTTTAGTTCTAATATTCTCTTAAAGCGTAGCTCATTATGATCCTTATTCGAAACCTTTGTCAATTTATGACAAGAAGAGGAAGAATTATTTAGTAGAAATCTGCTAAGATATATGGCTTTACGAAGCAATGTCTAAGGGAGTGAATTACATGGACGAAGGTAAACTTCAAATCTAGCAAAAAGAGATAATCAGAGACTAAGGTGGAGAACATATCACCATAGTGTTGCTTCAAAGTATTGGTATGATGGATTTTGAGGAAGGTAACAATATTATGCACTGGTATAACAACCATTGAGTAGATTGATTATTCATTATAAATTATCTAACGTAAGTATTCTCATAAGTTGTTATATGCTACGGATCTTCAACAACAAAGGTGTTGAAGAACACATGCATAACCATAAAAGAAATTAAAGTACGATCAAGATTATTGGAGATTCAATGAATCAGATACATTATGTAGACGAAGATGAAAATTTTATTTTTTTGTTTTATCCGTATGTAATTGATAGCTTTGTCACTAATAAATTAACAAAGGGGAGACCGTTATATTGTTGCTTTCTACCAAACTCTAGGATTTTGAAACATATCAAGCTTGTTGTTAATTTTAGTTTGGCAAAACTAGTTTCTTGATTTATAGTCTTTTGAAGTTAAGCTGAACAAGGATTAAAGCATGGTATCGAGTATCAAAATTAACCAATCGACCTTGAAGATTGAAGATGACGTCAACGGAACTTTATCAACAAAAGTATGAAGGAGGCTTTCCTATTTACTCATATTATCTACCATTTTATCTAATGAGACATGTCTCACTGACTTTAGTATAATTATGAACATTTGCAAAGAAGAATGCAAGCTAAGGAGTACGTCAAGTTAGTTCTTAAAGTTCACAACCTAGTTTACCGTTCACGAACTTGAACTCGTAAATGTAAAAACTTGATTTTTTAATATCTCAATTAACTCACGTATTGGCTGATCGATTTGCTCGATTCATGGTAGTTGATTTGAGATAATCTTGGATATTATTCAATTGACATACACGAACTGATTTGCTCGAGTTCACAAACTGGTTGGTTTTTATGTTTCTTGTACACTTTGTTTATTTTCAAATGGACAAACTGTTTTGCTACTAGATTCACGAACTTCAATATAAAAATTTCAAAGTGATTTCCAGACAACTTTTTAGTTCAATTCACGAATGATTTGGTCGTGTGACTAATTAAGCTTGTCGGTTCAGATTTTCTTAACGGTGGATCTTTGGAAAACCATATGGCGCACTATGGTTGCATGCATATTCTTTGTAATTCAAAGCAAACTTCTCACATGCTTTCATGCACAATCTATCTGAGAGAAGTTTAGCTTTCTCGAATCTGATAAAAAAAGGAAACTATTCATGTATTTGTTTTGTTTAGCATTGTTCATCAATATCCGGCAGGGACTCCACAAGAAAGGAGAGGGTACCAAGTACACCACCAACTTTTTTATTTTGATACGAATATGAACTTGTGTAGTACTTTTGACAATCAATAGATGTTGAATAGTAAAAGCACGCACACAAAGAATTTTGTTAATGAGGAAAATTGCAACTGCATAAAAACCTCTGGGACCTCGGGCCCGATGTTAACATCGAACTCTATTAAGCCTCTATAGACACTAGCCTACTATCAAACTTCGTAATGGTATGTAGTTGAAACTGAATTCACCCTCCAAGAAAAATCCGCTTTAGTGTGCTCCTTACGTCTCCTGAACCTCACAAGGCTCTATGCAATTGTTTTCATTAGCTGCCGTCCTTTACATCCTAAGAGTTGCTTCATCCAAAGTGAAGACTTTTGATACCAATCTGCCTCTAACAAATAAGCCTATTTGATATCCCTTTAGATCGAATAGATCAAGCCTTGAAAATCTGTTTGCAATAGATAAATCTAGCAAACCTCAAAAATCCGGAACACTTACGCTCAATTAGCTGAGAATCCTAGATTCTTAACCACATGTCAAGAACAACCGTGAACTAATCAATTAAGAATAGTTTTCAGGTACATTTATTTTGAGGAATCACGAAGTCTGAGATGAAGAGAACTTTGCGATTTTTATTTATCTCGTTCCTGAAAGAGATTACTAAAACCTCGATAACAGAGAGAACAAGATCAGGATACATGAACTATCAAGGTAAAGATATCCAGACCTGACTTCACGGATCCCTTAATGAAGTCTTTTAGTCGTTGACCTAATTATGTTTCTCGAGGAAACCTAGGTCAATAGAGACGACTCTAGCAATCAACTAGGACATAAAAATGTCAGGGATTGAATTTGTCAGTTGAATGAGTCTATAGATTCTCAAGACTGAGGGTTGCTTAGAATTTAAGCTAACATAACTTGAGAATCAAGCAAACACTTTTTATGTTTAGATGAAACTTCAATTAGGGTTTCAAGTAAGCATGTGAGAAACTTGTCTTGGAATCAAATAGAAGAATATACATTATGGTCCTGGTTCCGGAACCGTGTACAGTGATAGTTCTTGGCAAATATGTCATTCAAATTTTTAAGTAGAATTGTGTTCATTTAGACACTTAAGACTTGAACCATGATGCATATACACAAGGTGTTTTAGCGATCAATGATGTCTTAGAGGTGTTTATGAGAGTCATAGAATTACTAAACATATTCATAAAAATAGTCTTTGAACATCTGCTAATATGTACTGGGACTGTTTGTGAAACGAGAATCGTTTGCAAGTTCATGGATTCAGGGTGCTACAGTTCGTGAACCGTTAGATATTCATGAACTCAAATGTTTACGGTTAGAAGTGAACCGCTTGCCTATTTCACAAATTCGATTATCGCAATTTGTGAACTGTTCCATTCGTAACTCTATGGTTCGTGAACTGGGTTCGTGAACCTACCTATATTCCAGAAACTTCAAATATTCATGGTTTGTGAAATGGTTGCCAACCTAACCCGAATCCATATTGCAATAGTTACGATAAACTCTATTTTGATGTTGAAAAGCATTTCCATTTCCATTTGCCATAGATATAAATATCATTGCTTGGGAAATTTTTAAATGATCCATATGACACAAAAATAGTTCTTTAACAATAAATTGATTCGAACGAAGATTCTTGAGGACCAATGAACATCTATTGCTTATATCATCTTTCTAAATGTTTAACAAGACAAGCTTGACCCTAAATATCTTATTTCCAAAATTAAATCTACTAGAAGTCATACGAAATAGTCTCATAAAGATAAATGGTAATGCATGTGAGTAAATAAAATGGTTGAGTCTTCACATACCTCTTTGTTGATGAAGTTCTCCTAATATCTTCGTCGATCTTCGTCTTCGAGGGTTATTCGGTGATGTCCGATACTAGACCAACCTCTATCCCTAGTTCGAGACTTGACTTTAGTAGAAAGAAATCAAGATATAGTTTTGTACATCTAACATTAACAACAAGCTTGAGATAACAAAACTTATGATTTCGACCGAGCAGCCGTTGCGTTAACAACTTCTTGCACACTAGAAACTTACTCCCGCCATTTTTATGTTCTAGTTGCAAATTAGAGTCGTCCTCTAAAACCTAGGTTTCTTTACAAACTGTATTATAGGTACGACTTTGAAAGACTTCACCAAGGGATTCGTGAAGCTAGGTCAGACTATCTTTCACTTGATAGTTCTTGTTATCTGAAGATTGTCTTATTGATCTTTTAAGTTTTCAAAACTTTAGAGCATGAACTTGATAGATATAAATCACAAAGTACTTTTCTTCTAGACTTTGTGATTCCACTGGATATGTATTTACATCACTTCTGATTTGATTTGTTTATATAGTTCCTGTAAGGTTCAACTGATTAGGCATTTTTATAACCTTTAAAAAGAGTAAGTTCAACCTAATCTTGAGTTTGCTTGATGTATTATTTTCTCGAAGATCCCTTATAACATATAGATTTACATACCTTGATTGAATATCTTTCAGAAGGAAATCAAATAGGCTTTCTGTTAGAGGCAAAATAGTCATAAACGTCTTCCCTTATGTTTAAGAAACTCCTAGACCTGTAAAGGACGTCAACTAGGGGAATCGTGTTTCATAGGGTCTTGCGAGATCCAAGAGACGTAAAGGAGCGCAACTGAAGCTGAATTACTCGTAGAGTCGATTCGGTCTCAACTACATTTCATTCAAAGTCCGATAGTAGGCTAGTGTTTGTAGTGGCATAATACATTATGGTGCTCAAGTTCTGGACTAGGTCTCTGGTTTTTCCGCTTTGCAGTTTTCCTCGTTAAAAAAAATTCCGGTATCTTGTGTTATTTCTTTTCCGTATTATATTATTTAAGTCTAAAAGACTGTTAATAACCTAAAAGATTTTTGCTTGAGAATTCGTATCTTGAAAGAGAGATTACAATACTTATTCTTGTTGGAATTAGGTTCGTGTTATAGTTCGGGTACATATTAGGTTATTACTTGGATATTGATTTTTGAAACCGTCCAAGTTAAACTTGTCTTCATATCAGGCACCAAATCTTACTGTTGATATATGTTACTGATCGTGACAAGTTTGTCCATATAAGTTTCAATTAAAATTTGGTGATGCATTTGGTACTACTCCTTTTCAGTTTCCTTTTCAACTTGAATAAAACTCTATTAAATATATTAAATTGAATTACATAAATCCATTTTCATTATAAAAGACATATTGTTAATTGGTTTTAACAAACTGATAAGGCAATAATATTAAAAAAAAAAAACATTTTCCTTGTTACTATTTATGCGTAGTATTTCTCTAAACTCAAGAATAAGAATATCCGTGATCGTCATCTTTGGCCGGGAGACCAATTGATAATTTATGCATTGGAAAATAAATGCATTTTAAAGGGCTCCTTCTTTTCTTTATGGGCTACTTGGGTTATCTCATTCAGATAGTTGAATGGGGAATATCCTAGTCGCTGAGAAATGCCCTTACTACTATTCTACCGTGCAAAATCTAATTTACTACAACAAGACTAAATTAAATTATATTTAAGTCTTTTGCCCGCCCATATATGATTGACATGACATCTCATGCCTCGGGGTCTAGGGGACTGCCTAATTCCTCAATGTACATATCTATTGAAAAACACATAATCAAAATTGGTAGGTTACCCAACCGATTCTCCATATCATCATCTGAACCGAAGAACACATGACCGATTATGGGTAGACTTTTAAATATCACATTAAAATCAACAAGAAACACAAAAACACCTTGCCGATTTCTTAAAAATCAATTTGGCACAACAAGTTGCATTAATATCGGCTAGGTCTAACACTCAACATGGATGATGTATAATGCCGACACAAACTACAAGCAAGTACATTGACTTTTTAAACATATCATATTCTGGTACTTGAACGAGTACTATGCGAATTTAAAAAAACAGAATCGACTAAGTTTATAATCAAGACCTAACCGAGTTTGTTTGTTTTCATGTGATCTTCTAGTTTACACTCCTACTAACTTAGTTAATGTTTGGTTTTAAAAGATTTGATTAATTTTGTTTTCATGTGATCTTCTAGTTTACGCTCCTACTAACCTAGTTGATTTAAACATGACATCTCGGCCAATAACTAAAATACACATCATGCTTTAAAAAAAAACACTAAAATACATGGGTAAGGGGCACCAGGTTTGCTTCATTAAACATGATGGGGGTTAGCAGCTACCTAACGGTGGTGCGATCAAAAACCAAAGACTAAAGAGCAAAAAAAAACTAAAATTTTGGGTTTAGTCCGTGTTCACACACCTACGGGGAAAGACTAAACCAAATGGGCGCAACTTTAGTTGCGCCCCATTAAATTTTTTTTTTTTTTTCAATGAGGCGTAACTTGAGTTACGTCTCAATCGTTAACTAAATTTTTTTTTTTTTTTTTTTTGTCTTCTATCGACGGGCGGAGTTATAAATTACGTTGATCGGGCGTAACTTTGAGTTACGCGCCCGACTAAAACCAAACTAAAGACTATATTTGTGCGGTTTTTAGTTTTAGTCCGGTCTTTGATCTTTACTCCTTCTCCACTTTGCGTCCGGTTTTTTGACTAAAATTTTGGTTTTGGTCTCCCACCGTGGATGCTCTTGGAAGCGCGCAGTGGTGCGACCATAACCAAAGAGCAAAGAGCAAAAAAAAAAGCTAAAATTTGGGTTTAGTCCGTGTTGTAAATGTTAGTGGAGGGAGACTAAATTTTGGTCGCGTAACTTTGAGTTACGCCCCAATCGGGGGCGCGATTCCAAATCTCGTCCCATTTTTTTTTCTTTTTTTTATTATTGTTTCGAAGTTGCGCCCCCGTGAAGCACTTTCCAAATTGCGCCTCATTATTATTATTATTTTTTAATTGTTGGGGCGCAACTTTGAGTTGCGCCCCCGATCGAACGTGATCGAATGATTTGCGTCCCTTTTTTTGTTTTTTTACGCCCCATCAGGCGCAACTTTAATTTACGCCCGACTAAAGACCAGACTAAAGACTAAATATGATCTGGGTTTTGGTTATAGTCCGGTCTTTGGTCTTTAGTCCGTCTCCACTGCGTCATTTTTCCAAAAAATTTGGTTATACTTTCATGACTTGGATGCTCTTAGAGGCCTAAAAAAACTGGGCTTTGATAAATCCACAACCAAAAAAATGGGGGTACCCAAGACCCCTAAGTAATCTACCCCCACACTCCTAAAAAAGTAAAATTTTAGTGGAGGTACCTCTGCAATTCTTGAAAGTCTTTCTCGGGAACTTTAACAGAAAAATTAAACTCTATCCCTTTTATCAGAAAGAAACCCTAAAATTGACAGTGCAAGTTGAACACATCAGGAACCCCAGGGTTGGATGATTAAATACTGTTATTCAATCAATAGTTCTTCAATTTTGCAATGGGAGCCAGTAGAAAACTTCAAGGAGAAATCGATCGAGTCTTGAAAAAGTTCACGAAGGTGTTGAGGTGTTCGATAGTATATGGAACAAGGTAATAATGCTTTCCTACGAACTTTCTCTTTTCTTCTGGTTATTATCGATTTTGCTTGTTGCTGATTCTTTGAATTTTTTTTTAGGTTTACGATACTGATAATGCAAATCAAAAAGAGAAGTTTGAGGCGTATTTGAAGAAGGAGATTAAGAAACTTCAGAGATATAGAGATCAAATTAAGACATGGATTCAGTCAAGTGAGATCAAGGATAAAAAGGTCAGTTAGTTCTCCTGTGTATTCTGAAATGATTCAATTTTCAGTTTAATTTTCACTGGCTTGAAACCCTAAAACAAGACTAAAACTCTTAAGCCTTGTAAAATGAAACAGATAAAACCTAGTAACAATCTCTTGAAATAGTAGAAACGTATTCATAAAATTCCAACGCATAGAAGATCGCCTTAACAATGTATTCAGTGGATTGTAAAACTTGACATCTGCGCACCTGTAGTTCCTCTGTTTCGTTATTATGTCTTTATTATCTTGTTTTAGGCATGTACTTTATTCATATTCAGTTCTTAGTATTTGTGCTTCTGCTAATTGTAGTTTTCTAGTTATTACGACAACGTTATCTTTTATAAATGATACATGCTTGAATGATCTTTTATTAATATATTTTTTTTTCTTCAATCTGTGTTAATAACATTAATCTTTTGATATATGTTGACATAGGTTAGTGCCTCTTATGAGCAGGCTCTGTTGGATGCTCGCAAGATTATCGAGCGTGAAATGGAAAGATTTAAAGTTTGCGAAAAGGAAACCAAGACAAAAGCCTTCTCTAAAGAAGGGTTAGGGCAACAACCCAAAACAGTAAGTTTATTTTTTTTTCTTTTTTCTTTTCTTTTTGTCGTTCTTCTAAACTATCAACTTTTACAAAGGTAAGCATTGTTGCCAGATATGGTAGTTTTTGAAATCTCCAAGTGATGCGTGTATTCTAATTCTCAGTTATTTATCCAGTAAACATTAAGAGTTGAGGATCAAAATTTCGGTGGTTAGTTAAAGAAAGGAAGGTGAATATAGATATTGGTGGAAATATTTTGTGTCAATTAGTTTGTCCAGCAAAAGTTCACCCTGTTCCTATGTGTCATCTTGAAAATGGGTTGAACGCTTAGTCTAGAAAATATCATCTGTTGTGTCTTTTACAACTCAGCAGCACTTATCATGCATGAGAAGAGGGAGGATGCTTTGAATCTTCGGCGATAGAACGGAAAGTTTTTGAATCTATTTAGAATGATGCTTAATGAATCAAAAGTTGTACTCTATGTTTGTTTTTTGTAATTTTTGTTGGATCTGCAAAGCTTATAAGCTAACCTCGAGGTCAAGGTTTCTTCAGGCATTCAATTAAGTTTTAGTATAAAGTAACAACCACAGCTATTGGTGCCTGGCTGTGAGTGCTCTGTTATTTATAAGCTTTTGGGATTTATTCAGGATTAGTTGTGTATTTAATGGAATTCTTACATAACTGATGTAAGGTGTAAACTTTTGGCATCACTATCTCGAACTCCTTGTATTTGTTTTATTTTCCATACTGTTGTAGTCACTATCTAGAACTCCTTGTATTTGTTACATTTTCTCTATAGCTTATTGTTATTTGTGGAATCTTTTGATTTCCTTTTATTTTTGTAACTGGATTTTTTTTCTTTTTTGTAGGATCCGAAAGAGAAGGCGAAATTGGAGACTAGGGAATGGTTAAACACCGTGGTATGAGAGATGGCCCTATATTTTTTTAAATCACGTACTGTGCTTGTCTTGAATAATCCATTGGTTTTTAACTGATGTCAAACTTCCAAGGATTTTGACAGTATTCGAGGCACAACAAAACTATATTTGTTTGTGGTATCAAAATTTGTTTTTATATTCGACCATCTATTGTGGAATATGTGTTTCTTCTTTTATGTTGACATCATGCTGGAGGCTTATGTGGTGTGCTTCTTTCCAAATTGTATGTGTTCATGACAGGTAGGAGAGCTGGAGTCCCAGATTGATAGTTTCGAGGCTGATATTGAGGGTCTCTCAGTAAAAAAGGGAAAAGCAAGACCTCCAAGACTGGTAAATGGGAGTTTCACCCTGTTAATCTCGTAGCCTTATCTTGTAATTGTGGCTTGCTTTAGATATCATAGTCCTGATTTTTAGGTATCATTTTGCAGACACATTTGGAGACATCAATTGTTCGGCACAAAGCTCACATAATGAAGTTAGAGTTGATACTGAGACTTCTTGACAATGATGAATTGAGTCAGAGGATGTTAATGATGTGAGAGATTTCATAGAAGACTACGTGGAACGTAATCAGGTAAGTGGTGCCAAGTGTATATATCTAGCTCTCTTTTATGAACCTTAATTTCTGGTCCGTTTTCTCTTTTTTAACCATGTGCGGAGCCCTGTGCAATTTTTTGGGCATTTAGATTAAGGAGTGCTGATTAATTCACTTGTTATCCATTGTTATGACAGGATGATTTTGAAGAATTCAGCGAAGTTGATGACCTTTACAGCTCTTTAGACTTAGACAAGGTGGAATTGCTTGAAGACCTGGTTACAATACCTCCTGGTCTTGTTAAGGTACACTCTCATGCATGACAATAATTATTTAATTGATAATTTTGTAGGAATCCTTGCTGTCCAAAAGATTCTAAGGATATACAGTTCTCATCTTTGTTGTTGTAGATATGCTGTGGGCTTCTTACTTTACATATAGTTGATAACTTGGTTAGCATATTAGATGATTCTTTGTTTTTAAATGCTTGGTATCTTATATAATCATATGCTTCAGAATTTCTCTTAGATCACTGCATTAAATACTAAGCCCGTATGTGTTTTCATCTGTTTCATTTTTTATCTGGCTGAGTGGTTGTGTGCCTTTGTGCATTAGTTTTTTGCGAGATCTGTGTCTAGAATGCATGTTTTAATATTTTCTTGACTGTTGTTGGGTTAGACCTTAGAGATGCATCTTACCCCTGTTGTTAGGGTTAGATCTTAGAGATGCTTGGACAAATTAACAGTTTTTTCACTTAATAATCTGGACACGTGTACCTTGCGCACAGTGTTTGTTGTGTCATCCTCTACCAGGCATTATTCACCAAGTGCTTGAGAACTTAGTTTCATCCCTGTTTTAACAGAATGTATTTTTTTCTTTTCTTTTTGTGTTACACGTTGCATCATTAAGTCCTCGTGTAAGACCTTAGAGTTCTCCTTTGTACATGAAGTGCTTTGGCAATTACATAAAAGTTGAACTTTTATTTTTGTTAGGGTGTCGGTACCGCAAGTGCAGTATTAAGTATGAAGCCTTCTGTAACTTCTTCACCAACTCAAGTATCGGTATGTCTTCTTTCCAATGTAGTATGGAGTCAGAATAGTATGGACATAGACTCATTTGTCAGTGTCTTCAGGGGTTGTAGGTGGTAGGCGAAGCCTGCAAGCAATGTATATATATATATATATATATATATATAAAATGTGTTCACTTTATCACATATATATGCTGGTCGTTTAATATGTTAGAATACCTTTGTTCAAGCAAGCGGGTTGCATCATTTGGAATTTCGTCAGACAAGACCAACTTTTGGAAAATCTGGTGTTTGCAACTTAACTTCTCTGAGTGGTAGAAGAAGAGTAAGAAGAATCTTAAGTGGACTGTTACTTTATGACAGTTTCTGGGGGTAGAAACCTTTTGTCCATATCTTGATTGTGACTCCTTTCTCCTACAAATTTTAGATGACGTAAGAATAAATGATCGGTAAATACGCATCTGTCATCTCTAATTAATTCAACTATTTGATAGGGATGCTGATGATACTGGTTGTTGTGTCCATATGAGAATCTTAAGTTGCTTCGTAAAACAATTTTCTTCGTCATTCTTCGTCAAACTTGAAGAAACAATTCCCATTTTATTTCATTATAACTATGCTTCTTTGCCCCTCATTGCCATAATGTACAGTTTCATTCGTCAAACTTAGGTATGTTGGTTTTGTATGTACCTCTGTTTGGAATCTTTTTTTTTTTGCTTTTCTGCGCGGGCTAGAATAAGATGGTTTTCGTTGACGACTTTAACCTGCTAAGATCATGTATTTAGTTATTCACGAAATGGCTTGTGTATAATCAATGCCACATATATGTTATAGTGCCGGGTATATAGTTAAGTCAAACAATCAGAATTAGAAGCCATTTAGAGATCTAATGGGTGGAACGACAGTGTCTTATGAGGCAAACACAACTTACACCAAAATGTTTAACGTGTAGCGTATGTATGGTTCTGTTTCGGTCTGTCTCAACAAGTAACATGCCTTTATTTGGTGTAAAATCATGTCGCATATTGGATGGCTAATATGCTTGAAAATCATACTCGCTTTGTGTGAGCTTTAAAATTGATATCTATGTCAGAATAGCGATTATCAAGATAGGAAGATATTCCTTTTGTTTTGTTATGAATCTCATAAGTATTTTGGTTCTTCATATAGCCGACTGTGAACTCTTATGTAGTTTGTTGCTTTAGTACTATAGTTAGGATTTCTTTACACATCTCCAGGCAGCATTACCATCTGCTAATTCCACAGGGTTCTTCCACTCCGGACCAAGTTGAAGAAACGGCTTCCCAGGACAGTAATTCTGATATAGTTCCGAGAACTCCACCTTCCAAGAATGGAATATTAAGTCAGTGGGCATTGACCACACCAACAGGAACCAATGCAGCTGCTGCTACTAGCACTATGGCAGCACGTTCAGCAGTCGGTGGTTCAACGGTGTCTTCCGTTTTTCTGCTCCAGTATCTGTCCGAGGTGTTGGTGATACTTCTGCTGCTGTTGGTTCATCATCTCCTATTTCAGTGAAAGAGGAAGAGGACTCAAACTTTTCTAGCCACCGGTCTTCTCCAGTTCTTGCCGATATTACACTCGGAAGGAGTATAGGTAAAGGGACTGTGGGTGGAGGTACATCGACTCAATCACTTAATGGTGGCCATCTGAGTACCAGCAGTGTGATCCCTAGCAGCCCTGGATCGCTTGGGGGAGCTCCTACTGCCATGGATATGCCAAAAAGAAACATTTTAGGAGCCGAGATAGAGGAAGCACTACTACTGTACAACCTTTGGTTTCACCTCTAAGTAACAGAATTCTCTTGCCACAAGTTTCCAAATCTAGTGAGGGAGCTGTTTTAGTTGATTCAGCTAATGCTAGTGAGCCGACAATGATAGGTGGAAAAGTTTTCTCTCCACAGTGGAGACCTCACGCTGGAAGCTCTTTTCAGAATCCAAATGAAGTGGTATGTTATGTAAAATTTAATAATTTTATGAAATACTGAACTTGTAAACTTAGGGCGAGATGGTTTGATAGCGTATCATATTGCTAGCGTCTTTACGTCCCTTATTGGAGAAGTATATATTTGTGCAATGAGTAATGAAATTACATCAAGCCATTTCACAAGACTCCTATTCCTTTTGTTGTTTAGTTATAGAAGTTCCAATTCCTCCCAGTTCCTTCCATTTTACTCCCTAAGTTCAGAGGGTGGGGATTCTGAGTAAGTAGTGACTACTGACTAGTGGAGTGATAATCAGGCTCTAGTGACTGTGACAGATCAATTAAGGCTTTTAGCTTACGTGGTCGTGTCTTTATGACCTATCAGAATAGTTCACACATATTTCTAGATTTTGTTCTATTCTTCTTCTGATTATGAAACCAATCTTACTTTATGGCCATTACATTGTTTAGTTTATTTAGCGATGCGTCTTCTACAATTTCAGGGCCAGGTTCGTGCAAGAACTGAGATTGCTCCCGATCAAAGAGACAAATATTTGCAGCGGTTCCAACAGGTGCAGCAGCAAGGACATAGTAACCTCATTGGCGTGCCTCATTTAAGTGGAGGAAATCAGTTCTTTCCACAGCAGCAAAACACTCTTTTACAGCAGGTTCTTCATTTTTTCTATATCTTTTCAGTTTTTTATGGTTTCTGTTGCCTCGTTTTGATTTATGTTATCCATGCCACTCCTGAATGAATAGCTTGTATACTCGAGTTAAACAGTAGAGCGTGTGCTTCTTTTTTTTAGTTCCGTGCTATTCTAGTTGGTCATACATCACTATTCTTGATTTTGGGTCTATAATAGATAGTGAAGATGTCGACCCCCCTCCCGTAGTCTCAGGGAACTCTGCTAGGGAAGAGACTGGTGATGAACTATATAGATCGTTGATAAGTATGTTTCAGGATAAAGAAATGCATATGGGATATTTTTGGTCTTTGTTTCCCCCTATTCTCTTTGTCATAATATATAACAGATCTCTACTTCTTTTAGTATTATTGTTTCCTTTAGTAGGGAGTAGGGATTCATAAGGTTTTAATTAGTATTAATTAGAGTATGAATTATCATTGATTCCTATTTAATAAATTCTGACCTTGCATTTGATTTCTCATGCAGTTCAACTCTCAAAGCCAATCATTATCGCCTCAAGTTGGATTAGGACTTGGAGTTCAGACGTCGGGTCTGAATAGCGTAACATCTGCTTCTTCACAGCAGCCAAATTCTGTCCTCCAACAGCAGTCTACTCAGCATTCTTTGATGTCGGCTGGATCGAAAGATTCTGGTATCTTTTGCATGCTTCCATGTCTATTCACGTGTTGTCACCAAATTTCTAGTAGGTTTCGTACAAGTTCTTACTTGTTTCTGCTGCAGATTTTAGCCTTGTCAAAGTTGAGGACCAGCAACAACAGCAGAATTCATCTGATCATTCAAGCATGGAACCTTCCATGAGTTCTGGGTTTAACAAGAATCTCATGAATGAGGATGATCTGAAGGCACAATATGCAGCAGATACTCCAGTATGTTTAATAAAATCTGATGAAAGTTAATAGTTTGTATTTGGTGCTATTGATTAGCCTCACATGAACTTGCTTGTTTAATGCACATGCTCTTTGCAAACAATTGCATATAAATATTTTAGGTTGACTTTTGTATAATTTAGATTAACTATAATTTGTCATTACAGGCTGGAGTGTCTAGCTCTTTGTCAGAAGCTACCCAAACTCCGAGAGACATTGATCTTTCTCCTGGACAACCTTTACAGTCCAATCAACCTTCTGGCAGCCTGGGTGTCATAGGCCGACGAAGTGTTTCTGATCTTGGCGCCATTGGTGATAGCCTAAGTGCATCAACAGCAAATTCTGGCGGATCGCATGATCAGTTGTATAATCTGCAGATGCTTGAAGCTGCTTATTACAAGCTTCCTCAACCCAAGGACTCGGAACGTGCAAAGACTTACATTCCAGTATGGCCTCCTGGTTACGCTTGAACTTTTTTGGGTTTTTCTTTTTGCTAGGATAAAATTAACTAACCAAAACTGGTAGCATGTACAAGCTAGATTTCTCTGATTATATCATAACATAGCAAATCCGAAAGTAGCACCACTTTCATGATGACACATCTTAGATAGGGAGTCTGCGCCTGACATGACTTACATATCATAAACTAGCAAGGGAGGAAGCCAAAGGTCCTATAAACAAGAGAGGAAGCCAAAGGTCCTATAAAATTCCTATTACCCCCTTCCAGCAAGCTAGCATTAGCATATCCATTTGATAGCTTCACAACAGGCAAGAGCTTCAGCATCACTATATCTGGTTCCCAGCTTGCATTTGTAGGAGTCTGAAAACCTGCTTTTGAGAATAATAAGAATACCATGAAGAAAGCCCCAGCAACCTGATTTAAGATGATTCCAACATTGGGGTTTGGATCTCGTACTAACGATGTCACCTGCTTTTTGAGATTTGCACTCATTGTTCTGTTGTGACTCAAAATCTCCATTGTAATGCGGAACCTACCAGTCTCTTACATGTTTATAGAACTAGCTCTGTCTTGGACTGCTCTTATGCTATTATATTTGAAGATGCATGGCCTTTGTGTACCGTAGCAAATTTAGCTCGCTTGTTGTTTGGCAGTGCCATGTAGGGTTCTTTTGATAATATTGCTGCAGCACCTTAAATGGTAAGAGCATCAATAGGTCCATGAATAGTTTCTTTGAACTGTCCGTTTCTCAACTTTGAGGAGTATGGAAGATCAGAACATGTCATTTGATACACGTTACAACTTTAGGATAAGAACTGGTCTTCATTGATGTTGTGAGAAAATGTGGTAGATCTAATATTTTTCAGGGCCTCTGGTTTGCTTCATTTTGCTGTGCTCTATAGATCAGATTATACATAATGTTTTCACCAGGGAAAATAATCTGATATGGGGAATTTGATAAACTGACCTGAAGTTTGACCAAAAGTCACACATGATTTAAATTCAATATTTTCACATACTAATCATGTTTTATCTGGCTATGATTTTTTGCAGAGACATCCTGTGGCCACCCCACCAAGCTATCCTCAGGTGCAATCACCCATTGTCGACAACCCAGCCTTTTGGGAACGATTGGGTCTTGAGACATTAGGAACGGATACTTTGTTCTTTGCCTTCTATTATCAGCAGGTACCATACCTTTCTTGTGTTCCACTTTACATTCTGTTTCAATGGTTGGATTGCTTTCTCTCTGGTTCTCATTGTCCAAATACACAAAACAGAATACTTATCAGCAATACTTGGCTGCAAGAGAATTGAAAAAGCAGTCCTGGAGATACCATAGAAAATATAATACATGGTTTCAAAGGCACGAGGAGCCCAAAGTTGCGAACGATGAGTATGAACAGGGGACGTATGTTTACTTTGATTTCCATATTCTCAACGACGAAAAGCAACATGGATGGTATGCAAACTTTCAGTTACATTTCAAGTAGCACGTATGGCAAAAGAAAGAGATTACTGATATCGGTTTCTTTTGCTTTTCTTTACTCACAGGTGCCAAAGAATCAAGACTGAGTTCACCTTTGAGTACAGTTATCTCGAAGATGAACTGGTTGTATAGATCTGTGTGTATTTGACGCAGTGGTTACGAGTAGAGAGTCAACACTGTGATCAACTGATAATTCAAGGGGTTGTGTTATCCACAAGAACACAAGTGATTAACACTTGGAACAGAAACTTATTTCTTTATATTAAAAGCAATATCCTTCAAACACAGGTTTTCCGCATTTAAGTGCATACCAGGTAGTTGTAGGTACTAAACTGAACAGTGATAACTAGATAGTCTATAACTTGCAACTGCTAGGCAGATAGAGCTTATTATTGCATTTGCTTTATGCTACACCACTCCGGCCCCGTAGCTTTTAAACCTTTTATTCTTTTAATCCCGTAAATTATTGCTTAGATCTACACTAAATCTCTACATACCCTCCCGCCCCCACATCAGAAACTCTTCGGTACCCGCAGGAACCGGCCATGATTTTTATAAAAAAAATGAGTACAAATGCACATGGGGAACATATTTTTTCTTATTACAAAATCACAGGAACTTGTGGTACGTATGGAAAAATGAAGTCGAAAAAGTACATAATGAGACATCCTTTGAGTCAACTCATTTCATTCTTTTTATGACTGATCTCTGTAATCTATGTATACATTAAAATATACTACTTGATTCCAAGAATCCAATCTAGTAGACTAACAGGTGCCATATCAGAAATGCTGATATTGTGCATGTGGGCGTAGACAAGAATTGGGGATACCAAGATGTATGGATAAACTGGTATGGACTGAATAATGGCAAGAGCCCGAAACTCATGTGACTAGTATTATTTTTATGGTAATCGGCATGGGTTTTAAAAAGCGTCGTTTCACGCTTCATACTCACTTTGAATGAACTGAACCACCGAGTCACGACTAGTTTTTTGATAATAATTGGACTTATATTTATTTTATACAAATATTATCTTCTTAAATTTACATTTTATACCTACCTAAGAACAACTAATATTATTCGTAGATGCTTCAAACATCAACCATGAAACGACGCTTCACGCTTCGGTATACGATTCGCTTCTTAAAAATAAAAAATGCTTCGCTTCACGCTTTAAAAACCTTGGTACTCGGAATGGGTAGAGATGGAGAGAGAGATGTTCCGTCCCCAAACCCTAGTTAGCAATTCTGGATACGGCATACGTTTTAACTTAAACATACAAAAGATTATACGGATTTGTAAAAGTTAAATTCGGTGAAAAATCCCATTCAACGGTTCGTGATTCGCGAAGTACGGAACTTTTATACGACGTGTATAATTCGTTTTACTAGTTTGAGTTCGGTATGGAAAATACGACAAGCATTAATCAATAAAATAATATGTTCAGAGGGTGGGTGGACATGATTTGTGATCTAAAATCCTCTATATATTTATTAGTATGCCTAACGATGGTACCAACAGGCGACTGATGCAGTGGTTGTAGGCTGGTTTAGTAGGCAACCGGTGGAAGGTTCGACTCTCCCCACTCCCATTTAACCATCCAGCTGGCGAATCCGAAGTCCGAATAGTTTGCAGATTCGTAAAAATCGCGAATAATTCGCTAAGCCACAAAACACGCGTATCAGGTTCGGTTCGGTAATTCGGAGTAATTCTAACCAGGCCCCAAACCAACATACCTCTAGTCTACTACTGAATACTGTCTACCGCTTTACATTTTTTAACTTAACTCGAATCTTCTTGATACTTGTACTTGATATAACTTGTCTACCGCTTTACATTTTTTAACTTAACTCGAATCTTCTTGATACTTGTACTTGATATAACTTGAGCTTGTAAAAAGTGGATGTACTTTACCAAGAATATACGCATAAACTTGAGTTTATTTATGCAACTTCTGCTTGTAATTGTTTTTAGTGTTAATTAGTGTTTAGTGTTTGGGTCGTTGACCCGTTAGTCAACTTGATCGTCTTGTTACAACATTAACGTCTGTCAGCAATTAAAGTTATCCATTTAAAAAACGCACCACGACATTAAATTCATTATTTTTCTTTTTATCATGTATAAATCTAATGACAGTTAGTTGTGTTGCTACACAATCTGAAAACTCAAAATTAAATTGTTAGCTAGCTTCGCAAGTTTGGTTTTAACAAGTTAATCACTACTCTCAAACTCGATTTGGGGTCTTCTCAAACTGAGATGATGGCGGCTGTGATGATGAGATATTGGTAATTGAGTTGATGGTGGTGGCAGCGACGGAGGAGGAGTAGCTCGTAATGGGTATTTAAGATTCACAAATGGAACTCTTCCCACCATCGATGAATTTAGTGAATTATATGGAAAAAAATTGAAAGTTTAATAATGGTTCTGATTAAGAATTTTTCTGTTTCTTGGGGAAAGTAGGTTGATGGTTTTGGTGCGAAGGAGAATTGGGGACATCATTAGGTGAGATTCAGGGCTAAATTAGGGCTAAGATTGGTTCGATTGGACTCTAATTGATGTTTAGATGAAGAAAAACAAAGGGTCCAAGTAAGTGATTTACTAATGTATTGGGTTAAATCAGGGCACTCTTTTTTTTAGTTTTGGTTGGCTTGATGGTGTTGGTGACGTAATTGATGAATTAGTGGTAGGGTTCTGGTGAGTATTGGATTTAATTCTTTGAAGACCAGTACTATTTATCATTGGTTTTAATTCTTTGGATTAGTATTAAACACCTTCAGCCGCAACTCTTCTCCAATCCTCTGCTGTGCCTAATAGGTAGGGCTGCACATGGGACGATGCAGAGTAGGTTCTCTTATGGAACGGTCCCACTGTATGGTGTTGGCCAAATACCTCATTTGAGGACCGGTCCCTGTGCTTGTACACAGTGTTGTGCTGGGTACTCAGTGCGGTCGTCAAGTCCGGTGCCATTTTCTTTGAAAAAATATTCTGTCAAGTATTCAACATTTGATAAGTTCAACAATCAAAAGTTTAGGTTGCAGTTGCATACATACTTAAGTTCAACATTTCCCTAACTTCAAAATAACAATCCAAAATAATTTCAGTTTGCTAAAAAGTAAAACAACATTTCCCACAACCATAAGTTGTCTCAAATGGAAGCAAGAAATAAAATCACGATCATTGCAAACGAAAATGGATTCTTGCCTTTGACTGCACTTGCAAGTTGCAAGTTGAAATCCTAGGCCACAATCTGCACTCTCCCCTCGATGTGCCACAACCTCAGCTTTGTGTATTACAAGTTTACAACGATTCGGAACAAATGGCAAACAAATACATAAGAAGTTCATAACTCTGATTGAATTTGTGTAGATTTGATCCATTCATTTTCCAAATATTACAAAGTAGCAATGAGAATTAGATATAGAAATGAATCCAAATTAAAGACAAGAAGATAAAGAAAGTTACCAACCTTCCATTTCTTAGCAAGGAGCCAAGGAACAAACTTCAAGCTTTTAGGAGATTCTCAATTATGACCTGCATCGAGGCAAAAATAAATTAACAAGGAGTAAGTACCAATAAAGAAAACAAAAAAGAAGAAAAACCTAAATAAGCACCGCCGCATCTTCACCATCATCATCGGTACATAATCACATAGAAGATCAAGATCAATGGGCTTTTGCAAATAGCTTTGTGTACAAATCAATGCCTCAACCGTCGTTGTAGACATAGAAGCTCTCCATGGAGTAAGCACGCGCTTCCCGGTGCTAAAAGGCGGTCGAGGGGAGGCAGGCGAAGACACGGGCATGGACAATATATCTCTTGCCATGTATGACAATTACCTTATACTGTTTGCATTAACTTTTTGCCACCAAGCCAATATGTCAAAGTCATCGACAGATCTACTTGACGCATTTTGCCATCCATCACATCATCAAGTATCTATCTAACTCCGTTGTTCTTGCTTCTTCAACGGAACTTGGGTTGTCCCAATCTCTGTCTCTTCCTTGATTGAATTCTAGATTTCAAGCCTTGAGATTGCGTGCTAAGCTGAATCGGTGGAAACTCAGGAGCAGAGACTAGATGACCCTTCCTCATGAGTTGAATACACTTGCCTATATTCATCAAAGAGTTCACAAATTCCGATTTCACCTTTCTCATGATTCTTTGAACCTCCCATGAATTGTTCTCAAACAAGCGATTAAGAGTAAATTCTAGCCCCTTCATTTTCTCTCTTGGATCCAACAGTTGAGCAAAAAAATATAACGAGAATTCATTTTATCATACACACCAATACTTATTGTACTTGGCAAACATAAGGCGAGACATGCGTGCAATAAATGGATGCGATGCTACGATTATCTCTAAATTCAATTAATTGTTCATGGATGAATACAATTCCCACAAAAAAGAATGAGTAGTGACTTGTGTAGATGCGAAAAAATTCACGGTTGCATCGAAGAATACCTTAAACACTTCACAAGGCCTCTAGCATATTTCCAATCTTACGCATAAGGAGCATGAGTCTTTACTTTCTTCTTCTTCTTCTTCTTGCCGATGTATCCACCTCTTCAACCTCTTCTTCCGTATCCTCAACCTCTTCACATCTTCATTCCTATCCTCAAAACACTTCTTCCACGATATCATCACTGAGCTATAGCTTCCTCCAATACTCGGCATCACTTGGTAAAACAAATTCCTTGTCTTGCTCAAAAATAAACCTCTCTTGAAAGTCCTTATCAATCTGTGCTAACATTGCAAAAAACTTTTTCATATCTTTGAGCGACTTCTAACATCAAGTAAGTGCTATTCCATCGTGTGTACATCTAAAGTCAGTGCTTTATTGTAATCTACCTTTGCTAGGGAAGCACATTGTTTAAACTTTCATACCTAGAAGGAGAACCAAGAACATATTTTACAAATCGACCTTATCCTTTTAAGCTGATTCATTAAAAGTCGATCTTTGCATCTTTTATGACAAGAGCAGAACATGGGTAATGCACACCTCACACGATAACAAATAATCAAGAAAAATGAGTCATAAGATGCATGACAAATTCACACACAAGTTCGAACTATGTATAAAAGAAAACCACATGAAATGAGAATCTTACATGTAAATATTTAGCTTCTATTGGTGATCTGTCCTACTAGTAACAACTTTTCTTCACATGATCCATAGCTACGTGTTGCGCCCGACATTGTCTAGAGTGACACCAAATATCTCTTTCAAACCCCAATCTTGTAAACAATCCACCAGCTTTTCACCGATTGCGATTACACATGTGACCTTCAACTTGACAAAACAGAGTATTCTCTTGCAGTTTCGATTCGATCAATGTAGTGAGCGGTTACACAAATATAATTAAAATTATTTGGTGATGTCCATGTGTCGGTTGTCAGGAAACCCTTTGCTTAGATGTCAAGAAATAAGTTTTAGGTTATTCTTCTCATCCATACATCTTTAACATATCCCTATAAATAGTCATACGTCCACGGAACTTTGAACCTGGGTGTGCCTCTTTGCATCATCGCCTGACCCTGACCCTTCTCTTTCTAAAAGGCATTTCTTCTGTAATTATCCACTCAACAAAGCGCCCTTCTTAACCTTTCATAGCTGTAAGTATGAGCAATAAGTTTACCGTCTTGTCCTGGTTTTGGGGTGGCATCCAGAGAGATGGTTGTCCTTTATCTTTCTTCTTGTTAGGATTTTCGGACATCTATTCAAATGCTTTAATCCGGTGGTGCCATTATTGTCATTGTGAGCTTTGTATTTCTTGTGGCAATGATGACATTCAGCCCACTCATCATCTAACCTAGTCATTTCCAACCAAACAGTTGATCTCACTTTCACCGTGCTTCTTTTGCCATCGTGCCCATCACCAACTTCAACTACTTGACTCTACTTGTTGGAGTTGCGACTTAATTCATTTGGAGATGCGACTTGAGAGATGATCAACCTCCGCTTGTTGAGTGGTACTTGTAGTTGGAGTTGCATTTGTAGTTGGAGTTGAATTTGATGTCATCTAACAAACAAAGATAAAAGCAGACCCAACATTAGCATTATCACCATTCAAATACAAACAAGATAAGCAATTTTGAGTGACTTGTGAAAATAATATACATTTCAATTTTGAGTGACTTGTGAAAATAATAATCCTTATCCGACTTATAATATCCGCAAGATTATGAGAGAATTTACTATGTTTATCGTAAGATTATGACTTATGAGAGTGCTTGTGCTAATGATGTAAGCATGAATAAGAGGGGCTTTAAGTTTGCTTCAAGATGTTATATTTGCCGTATTGACCAGGATACTACTATGGAGCATTTACTTTGGCGGGTTGTGATTTATTAAATCTTATGGAGCATTTTCTCATTCCTAAATCCTTTATCTTTTGATGATCTGCTTTCTTTGGTAAAATTTAAGTTGACAAATTGCTGCTTTTTGTACTATTGCGAGAAATTTGGTTTACGAGAACATAATTAATTTTTGATATGGGAAAATAAAGAAGTGGGTAAGTCAATCGATTCATGACCATAGTATTAGACTAAAAGTGATGTGTGGAACCAAGATATGACTTAACATTCTTATCACAGATAACTCTACATAATCAATCTCAATTCATTATAAGATGTATTGCTCAATCAATCTCAATTCTCAAACCTAAATCAATCTCAAACTCTCAATCAATGTCAAACCCTAAATCATTCATATGAATCATATCAACAAGGTTAATTTCATAAGATAGATTTAATCAAATCAGAAGAAGAGAATAAGTAAAGTTAATCGCAAAGTACCTGAAACAAAAAGGTGTAGATAGAATCGTAGACGAAGAAGAAATTGGTATCCTTAGCGTTCGGCACTTAACTGCGTGAGTATAAACACTAGGGTTAGTTGATTAATCAAGCAATAATGTTACTTAAAATCGTTTTCAATTTAAGGTTTCCTTTTGTTAAAAGCAGACTAATAGGTGATTTGATTTTGATGACGAACCTTAAGTGTTATTGATAGTGGATCGATTTGTCTTGATTTAGTAGTTTTTCTCTCTATTTCTTTCAAATGAATAAATCTAATTTCACCGACGGATGTTAAGTATCCTAACGGCTTGACCAATCCACCTAGTTGACTAACGGGTCAACGACCCAAACACTAAAACGGATAAACTTAGGACCCAAACACAAAGACATACCAAAATTTACGACCCAAACACTAATTAACTCTTGTTTTTACGTAACCTTGTGATGAATCATCTTGACGTTATAACCAGACTCCAAATTGGTGCTAGATACTGGTTCGAGTTTGCCAACGGGAGCGGCTATGATGTGTCACTCATCTGACAGATATTAAGTTTCTTTTCCTTCACCGGCAAATACAAAAGACAGGAGTGTCAGACTAAATCTATAAATATTCTCAATTTGAATTTTCAAAACAGAATTTCTAAATCATCAAAATATTTTCTACCCAATGATCTCAGCCATCGTTTTCTATCTTAACTAGTCACCAACTCATTCTTACAGTTCCGTATCAAAACACTATTACTATCTGGAGGTTCTTATTTTTATTTGAATTCCTGACGAATAAACATATATTTTTTTCACTGATACATCCAACGTTCAAATGTCGGTAACCGACCCACCTACACACGTAAAAACGGAAAGTATTAATTGACTACAATACCCTTATAATTCAATGACAAAATTACCCTTATTGTTATTAGTACGAGCAACATGGGCTGTTGGATTGGAATTGGGGTTAAACGTGTACCACTACCACCACCTCATCACTTTTGATCGTGGCCTGGGGGTGTTCTTAATAAGTTTCTTTAACTGGCAGTTTTGTTTCTTCACTTCTCTTTCTTAAACCCCAGAGAAAAAAACGAAAATCTCTACTCAGTGAGATGAATAGCTGAATCTCTTCCCATCTTTTACTCGCTTTCTAAAAATTGATTAACACCCACTTTCTTGACACTTTCCCACTTCCCTAATCTGATTAAACCAAGTTTCCACATTGCAGTTTTTGGGTATTATTAGTACCAGTTCGAAATACGCTTCTACATTGTTCTTATTGGAAAACCCATCTCTTCAAATCGTCTTTGGGATTTAACTGATTAGCTGGTGTGGGATTTGTTAGAAAAAAAAGTTGAGATTTTTCTAGTTTTTTTGTTCAGTCATTAATCTTCACCTCTGTTTACTTTCCTAGTAATAGCTTTTTACACGCTTTCTTGAGTTCTCAGCCATTTCCCTGCATTATACATAGTCTTCACCACAATCTCACCATTTTCGGACTCTGCTTGAAATCAGGTGAATCCACAACGACCCACTTTCTCTAAACCGTTTTTTTTCCAGTCTTCATTAGTGGGTTCTCCTTATTTTCCCTCCCCCATCTTTAAAATAATCTAATTTCCAAGTCCAGAAATAATGATGAAAAGTGGGATTTTGTATTGGGTTTTGCTTATTGGGATTTTGGGTTCTATTGCTGTGATTGAAGGTCTTGGTGTAAATTGGGGAACAATGGCAACTCATAAACTGCCAGCAAGTGTTGTAGTTCAGATGATGAAAGATAATGGGATTCAGAAAGTTAAGTTATTTGATGCTGATCAAGTTACTATGAGTGCTTTGGCTGGTAGTGGCATTGAAGTAATGGTTGCTATTCCTAATGATCAGTTAACTGCTATGAATGATTATGATAGAGCTAAGAAATGGGTTAGAGCTAATGTCACTCGCTATAATTTCAATGGAGGTGTTAATATCAAGTAAGTGGATTCTATCAATTTTGGGTCTTGTTTATTTCATTATAGATTAATTTTTGTGTTTTTGAATCTTCTTCTGTTCATCTTGCATATGTTTATGGAAAAGTAATAACTACTTAATCTTAAAGTGATGTAGGATCTTAAATAATAGCAAATCTTTTGCTTCATAGGAAGTTTAAGGTAGAATAAGATTCTGTACAAATTTATCTATCATAACTAGATTTTGTGTTAATGCTTCTACTGAAGATATTGTGTGGTCCCATTTTGGATCTTAGTAACTAGAAATATCTTAATCCCATTGAATTTGCTGACAAGGATTTTTGATGCAAATGTATTTGATTTAAATGGAAATGATTTACAATAGCCGTATAACTTCGTTGAAGGATCGCAATGCGATGTGCATCATTCATCGGGAGTATTAATGTTTCGCAATCTGTAGAATATGTTGGGTACAATCATGCTTTCAGCCCCTGGTCACTAAGAAAACTTGAAGAGTTTATATTTATTCGGCTTCATTCTGCTGATAAGCATTGTTATTTTAGTATTTTGACTTATCTGATGTTATTCATGCTTTCCTTGGCTAATCTAATGCTATTCATGCTTTATCTGTATCTTGTATTTCAGATATGTTGCAGTTGGGAACGAACCTTTTCTATCGTCCTACAACAATTCCTTCTTGAACGTAACTTTTCCAGCTCTTCAAAACATTCAGAGTGCACTCAATGAAGCTGGTGTCGGAGACAACATAAAGGCCACTGTTCCCTTAAATGCGGATGTCTACAACTCACCTCCAGACCATGAAGTACCTTCAGCCGGAGTTTTTCGTTCTGACATTAGTGATCTCATGGCTCAGATTGTTCAGTTCCTCCACATTCACAAAGCTCCATTTACGGTTAACATTTACCCATTCCTGAGTCTCTATGCAAGTGATGATTTTCCAGTGGATTATGCCTTCTTTGATGGGTTTAGCTCTCCAACACTTGACAACGGCATTTCGTACACAAACGTATTTGATGCAAATTTCGACACCCTAGTTGCTGCTCTAACAAGTGTTGGTGTAGGAGACCTGCCGATCTTGGTTGGGGAAGTTGGTTGGCCAACAGATGGACACAAGCATGGAAATCTAGCTTCTGCTGAGAGATTTTACACCGGGCTCTTAAAAAGATTAGGGGCCAATCAAGGAACCCCGCGAAGACCAGGATTTATCGAAGTTTACTTATTTGGTCTGATTGATGAGGATGCAAAGAGTATTGCACCAGGCGATTTTGAACGACATTGGGGTCTTTTTAGCTATGATGGGCAACCAAAATTCCCTATCGATCTATCAGGGTTAGGTCAGAATAAATTACTTGTGGGAGCACAGAATGTTCGATACTTGCCCAAATCTTGGTGCGTGCTCAATCCCAATGTGAAGGATCTTAACTTCACAAAACTTGGTGAGAATGTTAATTATGCTTGCACGTTTTCGGATTGCACTGCACTCGGTTATGGGTCATCCTGCAACAACCTAGACGCTCAGGGGAATGCTTCTTATGCATTTAACATGTATTACCAAGTTCAGAACCAAGCAGATATGAGCTGTAATTTTCAAGGTATGGCCATGCTCACTGAACAGAACATCTCGCAAGGATCTTGCAATTTCATTATTCAGATTGCTTCATCCAGTATAGTAGGACCTTCTCAATTCATTACTTCAGCACTAGTTGTGGTACTATCATTGTTCTTGACATTATACTGATTGGTGTTGTAGATATATTTAGGTTTACGATTTTTTATTTGTTTATTTTTGTCTAATTCTTTTGTATGTTCTTTAGATATTTTCCCACTCCTTAGATTCATTTAAATAAAAAGTTCAATCCCTCTGATTCGCGCTGTTTGGCCTTTTTGCTTATTTGTGCTCTTTGTTTTCTTGTATTTTCATGTACTGTATTGTTACTGTTACAACAGCTAGAAGATTGTATGGAATGCCTTTTCCTCCGGGCTATGAATTGGCACAATGTAAATAATAACAGCTTAAACCACATTTTAGAGTCCAGCCAGGATTCAACACTTTGAATTCACTTAATACCCCAGAAAACTGAAGTTCTCCAGAAGTACAGGTGAACACCAAGGTTGATTGATGAGATAGAGAGAGCCAAATGTGTATTCTCTCATCTTTATAGTAATTTAGCTAGAAACAGTGGTAGTGACAGATTAGTGGTATGGATAAAGGTTATCGAGTTCTTTCATGCATTCATCCTCATTGTTCATACTAGTTGCTGATACCTATGAACATGTTTAAGACTTGTGAACAAAAAACGAAAGCTGAGCAAATAAAGCGGCCATGATCGTAAGAATAATAAGTAGGAGTGCTGCAGCAAATGAAATGATTGACCATGGGCTGTTGAAGTATTCACGTTTCAAAGTGGCCTTCCAAATATGTCGACGTTTGTTGTAATACTCGTTCACTTGGTTGGTGACTTGAGAATAATAGAACTTGTGATACTTTATCTCAGAGCTGAGCTTATTGAAGAGATTAGCAACATTTTCATCATTACCGAAAGAGTTCCTGATGATGCCTTTACCACGTAGCAACTCCACATCTTCGGCAGAAGTTATAAGCTTATTTGTGTAGATGGCAAAAGAAGTCATGTAAGCAACACGTGCATCAGAAAATTGTTCACAAGCGATAAGATTTCGAAACAACAGCTCAGTTTGGTCTTGAATAAGTATCGGAGGAATTTCCAACACACCGCTGTTGAATTTGATATCATAGAAGCCATTTTCTGTAGAGCCCTTCTTGAACTTCACTCCTGCACGGCTGAGCTCTGTTGCACTTGGTGTAAATTTCATGATTAAACGGGCGTTCCTGTTGTTACTGGCACGAGGACGTGTGCTGGTTGCAGTTCCTTTCGTGAATAAATTTGCTGCAGTGTGCTTCAGCCCCGAGATCACAATTGAGGTAAATAATTTGCATGATGAATATATGCCTATGATGGGCTGGACAATAGGGTGTTTCGTCTGTCCAACTTCCCCTGTTCTCGAATGAAGTTCATCTAGTTCTCTGAGATGAGGAGGAGTAGGGTGGAGTACGATAGCTATTAAATCAAGAATATGCCTGGCATGTCTACAATTTGGGTGTGTTTGAAGGAGAGTCTTCCCGTCAGGTAATAGCAATGAGTACTTGAACAAAGCAAGAACGAGCACCTTAAGGCATTTACCCTCCAGTTGCTGTCTGTCCGGTGCAGTTAAGTTGAATAGATGTTCAAGGACAAACATTGGAAGTTGGTTTTCAATAAGTAGTAGATCCCACTTCAAACTTGATTTGAGCCAGAAGTTATTTCTTAAAGGATCGTTTTGCGTGTATATAGGCATAAACCGCCTGGTCAACAACTCAATGATGAACAAACCATCAACTACCATCATTTCTATAAATTCCTCGCTATTGAGACTGATGGGATCTGAGTAGCATTCGCGAATTTCTCTTTCCATGTTCTTGATAACTGAAATGCATTGCTTTAAAGCTATTGATCTCCCTCTTGTTTCATTGGCGAACCAGTCACCAGTATCTTCAGCAACATGTCCTAAGTTTTTCTTTCTGCCTATTCTTGTCAGCAGGGAGTGCGCATATGACAATTTACATTCTTCCATTGCTTTTAAGCTGTCTTTTCCATGGTGGAAAGGACCAATAGAGACTATGGAAGGCACATAGGCATGCTCGCTTATTTTGTGAAACTTTTCATGCACTTTGAATATACAACACTGTCCCCAACGACGTGAAGTAGTGGTGCCATTCTCAAACTTTTTGTTGATAGAATTAGCTATCAGCTCTTCAATTTCAGTTGAAACATGTATTGCATGTTCATCTATTTCCTTTCCAATCTGCTGATTCTCGCTTGTAGTACTGTTGTTGCCACCATTGGTTAATAAGTGAAGTACATCAGGTGAACTAATTTGAACAATTTCACTACTAGTTGAACCCTTGTATCCCATTTCATATTGCCGATCCAATTCCATTGATATCCTACACGAGCATGGGATAATGTGAGAATTAGCTAACTAAAGGAAATGCACTCTAAATAAAAATGGAGGACTATTAACTTAATTTTATTCAAGGGAGAGCAAAATAAGACTGAGGAAAGAAAAAGTCGTAAATGACTCTAAGATGTTCGAGTGAGTCGGAAAAAAAATAGTTCAGGACCTTGTGCCACCAATGCTACTGGCTGTGGCGGCAGCGGTGGTGGTGACACTAGTAAAACAAAAATATCCGAAATTATTCTCAGAATCTCTTAACTAGGACTCTCTTCAAAGCTCATTTTGCTTGTCACGGAAAAAAACTCCTCTCCCCTTGAAAGATGTTTTTTATTGAAAAATTGGACGATCACAACACCAAGCATTTGTAGTCAACTTAGCTACAAAAATCCTAATCACCTAAACCCGCCAAGTAAAGGGAAGACTCTTTGTTGCGTTTACTGTGCGATTGTATCTAATCATTTTCAAATTAAAAGATAATTTTAATTTTTGTGAGACTCCGGAAAAAGAGTTTTTTTAACACTACATCTACATAAAAGATCCTTTAAGAAAAATAATTCCAAGCGGTCGTCATCTAGTTACTTCAAAATATATATCGGGATGGATTGACAAGAAATTTGACAAAAATGAAAATTAAATCCATACCTTTGTGTTTAGTCGAGCGAATCAAATTCACTGACAGTTTGAAGGAAGAAAACGCCACTTAAATGTAATGTCCGGGGCAGAAGAAAGATCTTAGAATAGAACAGAACACAAAATATGGAGTTCCTAGACGAATTTAGACTTCAAACTTGAAAGGAAAGAGAACAACTTGTTAATGCGGATGACGAACCGACTCATATCATCTCTTCGGCAACTCAAAATTCAACCGGCAAACGATTCCTATCTACATGCACTCAAGCTATACGGAGAATTATGAGCATTGACTTTTTAAGGAGAATTTGGCAACTCAAAATTTAACTGGGAAACGATTCCTATCTACATGCATTCAAGCTATATTGACATTTTATGGACAAACAAAACGTACAAGTCAATAAGCCGATTTCAATCCAAAAAAAAATAAAAAAATAAGCCGATTTCAGATTTTGTTATTCAACAGTCGTGAGGGGACAACTTCGGGGGAACAATTAAGTTATAGCCACTACTGAAATTTTAACTATGTAATTTCGCAGATGTGTCTACTTTTTTGGTTGGCAAACTTGGAAAATATTATAAATGGCTTACCAAAAATAAGCCAAAAGAACTCAAAGAACTTACAAATGCAACTCGCATGATAATAGTCACCCGAAAAAACCTAAGAAAACAAAAAAAAGAAGAAAATAAACTAAATTACAAAGAAACTGTCCCAGTTTCCCAATACAACGTCTAGGTTAATTCCTTTTAATTCATCCGCATTTCTCTTCCAAAAGTAGGCTTGGATTTTAACTTGTTCAATAACCCCTTGAATATCTGCATTTCCATCTTCAAAAATGATTTTATTCCTACACTTCCAAATGGACCAACAAATGGAGGCAGGAATGAGAGGCCAAATCAACTTTCGTACTAGGCGAAGCAAACGACATCTCCACCCCTTGATAATGAGATCTATGCAATTAGGCAAAGGTCCAATGAAACGAATTACGTCCTTGAAATGTTTCCAAATTTGAAAAGAGAAGCTGCAGTTGAACATAAGATGCTCCACAGTTTCGTTATATTTACAATAAAGCAAACATCAATTCACGATAAGTTTGCCTTTCCCATAAAGGGTGTCCGTGTTGGAAACATAGAGTTTCTAGTGAATGAAAATTAATAATAAAACGTTTTTCTATTACCAGTTTCTTATTTCTATGTGTTTATTAGGGATGTTCAAGACATCAACAACCGAATCGGAGAAGATACAAAAATCAGATAAGTGCCTCTTATATTAATTAGTTATTTGATTTATTATCAATTTTAATTGTTATCCCCAACAATCTTAAGACAAGAATTTTTTTTCATAATAACAATTAAAAGGGATATTTAACGTTTGGTACCCAGCAAATGTCCAACACCTAGGGATGATACACAATATTTGAAATATTAAGGGTTGGTACCTATAATTGACGAAGACTGTTAAGTCAAACGTTTGACCCAACCAGAAAAACAATTAATTTAATTAGAAAAAAATATATTTTAAAAGCCAAAAACACCCTTTAATCCGACGGTCCTGAAGAAGGATCCTAGACGAATCCTAAGACTGGGGTATTTATCTATCAACACCAAAGTTTCTGTTCAGGGGAGACCTTGCTAAAATGCATCAACCATTAATGCATAAGAATCACAGAGAGACCTTGCTAAAATTCTTTCTAAAATACATTGAACTGGAATCACACGGTTGAATGTATAAAATTGTACAAAAATATGTGGTACGGTCCAAATACAAATTGATGTTACGCATGTGCGGAGCAATTGGAGATGTTGTAATAGTCCCTTGATAAACATATAATCAAGTGATTCAGAAAAGCATTAGTCATTACACAAAACACTTACCTGCAATTCAAAACAACTTAGGAATTTTATCAAATACACAGTGTATATGAATGAATTAGTGATACCCATGGTAAGAATAATATAAGCTAACATCCAGTTTCAATCGTATCAGCTAAAATCAAAGAACACATTAACGAAAACTTCATCATCTTCTTTACTGATATTTCTCTTCTTCTCTCCATTTGGTCTTCAAATAATGATTATACGGAGTCTTCAAGTATCTGAAGAAGGGTTCCACCATTGGATTCTCAACTTCTTCTTCATCTTCATGTCTGACTGCAGCAATTTCTAAAATTGATTGGATTGGAAAATTTTATTTTTATTCTTCTTAAAGATTGTAGAAATAAATTGGGGGTGGTTGTTGTTGGTGTTGTCGCTGCTGCTGGTTACGATGGCGAAATTGTCTTTCTAGACAGGTATCATGATTCTAGGGTTAGGGTTTTGTTGGGAAGAAGAAGATTTTGAATGTTATTATTAGGGTTCATTTTGGGAGAAAGAAGACGAATATCGAAATATGTTTGTAACTTCTGGGTATTTGATTCCGAATCTGGTAAAGGCGAGCAGTGGCGGTTTTCTTCTTCTTCTTGTTTATCAGTTATCACGCAGACGGTGTGAGAGGAGTTTTGGTAGGGAAGATGAAGAAGTTTAACTTTTTATTATTAGGGATAAATTCGTAAATTCAAATAAGTTTTTAATAAAAATTAGAAAAAATAGAAAATAAAAGGGTCAAACGATGACTTTGACAGTCAACGGAAGGTCTAGGTACCAACCCTTAATATTTCAAATATTGGGTACCATCCGTAGGTGTTGGACATTTGTCGGGTACCAAACGCTAAATAACCCCAATTAAAATTGTTGAACTGGGATTAATAATTAGGACCAATAAAGTTGAGTCGATCTTGATTTTTGTAAAGGGAATATTATCTATATACCCCTACTATGAGACCCCTTGCAAAAATACCCTTATGAACTTTACAAATACCCCTAAGCCTAATACATTACTAAAATACCCTCTTTTGTATAGTATATATACAAAACTACCACCAACAGTATTCAAAAAAATAAAAAAACATTAAAAAAATATCCCACACCACTGTCCACCGCCAACCACCACCACCGTCCACCGCCTCCCACCACCACCGACGACCACCACCACCAACAACCACCACCACCGACGACAACCACCACCGACCACCACCACCGACGACCACCACCACCAACGACCACCACCGCCGACCACCGCCAACCACCACCACTGTCCACCACCGCCGTCAACCACCACCACCGCCGACGACCACCACCGCCAACCACCACCGCCGCCAACCACCACCACTGTCCAACGCCACCACCACTATCCACCACCACCGCCACCAATCACACCGCCGCCGCCAATAACCGCCACCGCCACCGCTAACCACCACCGCCGTCAACTACCATCACCGCCGCCACCGACGACCACCACTACCATGTGGAGTCAACTTGCTGAAGTTGTGTCTATATAGGAGGCAACTAGCTCAAGTTGTCTCCAATAAATAATGTCCATATCGGAGGCAACTAGTTCAAGTTGTCTCCAAAAGTGGAGGCAACTAGCTTAAGTTTTCTCCAATAAATAGTGTACAGGAATAAGTTGCAAAACAAAATGGAGGCAACTTGAGCTAAATGTGAAGGCAACTAGCTCAAGTTGTCTTCAAATGTGGAGGCAACTAGCTCAAGTTGTCTCCCGAACGAGGCAACTAGCTCAAGTTGTCTTCAAATGTGAAGGCAACTAGCTCAAGTTGTCTTCAAATGTGGAGGCAACTAGCTCAAAGTTTCCTTCAAAAGTGAAAGCAACTAGCCCTAGTTGTGTCCAAATCTAGAAGCAAATTGTTCGAGCTGTATCCAAATATGGAGGCAACTAGCACAAGTTGTCTCAAAAAAAAAATATATACACAGTTGAATGAACCTGGCGTGAATCGAACACACATCTACTGACATATAGTCGGTTGTGCTACCATTGCACCACAGATTCGTCAATATAAAACAACATATCAAAATCACATCATAAGCTTTGATGCACAAACCATTATTGCGATTCATTCCTGCACTTCAGCTGGTATTCATCTTCTACAACAGCAATCAACATCTGCCACCAACTGCACTTCATAATCCATTCTCTGCTTCAGACTCGATAGCATCTCTACTGCAAAACCAAAAAAGTACCAACGAACTAGTCAAATGAAAACCAAAAATTAGTACTGCATAAAGCTCAAATACATACCTGCTGCTGAAAGGAAAGGGATGAAGCCATGTCATCTACAAAATCCATCATCTACAGCTTGGCCACCTGACGCCAGAACCAGCATCACCTCTCTGTGAATTCACTCCCCAACATACATATCTGCAAGAGATTCATTCACAGCACATAATTCCACCAGCTCAGAGAATCAATTTCCTAAACAAGCCCTAATTACTTCCTTCTTCAGTATCTTGTTCTCTCATTCTCCATCTCAGTCACTAGTAAACTCACTGATACAATCAACAATTATATTTCTACTACAAAGCTCACAATTGTCTTAATGTAAGATGGTAAAGTCACAAGAAGATTATAGAAAAAACCGTTCGATCAAAGGAAACATCAACAGTGTTATGTAAATGTGAGGCACTACTTGTACATAACTACAGATAACTAGTTACAGTAAAACTCTAAAACTAATGTGATTGTTTTCAGCATTTAAAGTCTGGTTACTGAAAACCATTTCAAAGCTTCATACAGTCACAATTGATCCACAAAATTCAAGTTCATCATTCTTTCACGTGCTTACCATCTCTGATTGTCCTGCATAATCCAACTTCTGCTGCTTCATCTTCAATTTCCTTCTCTACTTGGACCTGACTGGGATGCTTATGCATTTTAAAACATCAAACACCATTTTGTTACACAGATTCACTGCTACCTTCCTTGTCAGGTTTACTCATACTAAAATCAGAATATCAAAGCTAACTAAAACCAGAACATCAAAAAACTAAAGCTTAATTACTGCTAAAATCAAAGAATTTTCTCATCTCGAGCCAGTCTATCTCCACAACTGATTCAAATAACATACAACCTTCTCCATCTTTTCTGCTTACCTCCCTCCACGAATACAATCAGCTCAACCACATTAGCAAACTCCAGCCACAACATCTTGAACTTCTAAGCACCAGCCACAACAAACTCTCTCCATTTTGTACATACCAAATCAATTATTACTAATTCAGAATCATTCTTTCATAATTGAAATGCAAAGATCTCGACATCGCCACGAGTTACTCCAGCCAACACAGACCATGCCAACAGATTGGAACTTGATTCCACCTCTCATGTCTACACAGCCGCCACAACAAGTTTGGTTCACTGAACTTCTAGATTTAGGCACTCATTGGCTGCAATTTCTATTGCCCAATAGTCCTGTCCATCACTGACTTACTTTGAAATTCATACAACAAAAACCACCATCACAACCTCCACAACCACTACCAACACCAATGATGCAACCACTACCATCATTTCTAGTTTTCTACTACAACATCATTCACCGCTACCACACCAACAACAACAACAACCACCACCACCACACTAACAACCACAAACACAACTGATGCAACATCCACCCCTGCGGCGGCTACCTCAACCTCCACTGCAACATCCACTACCACCACCACCGCTTAAAACATAACAACCACCACCACTGCGACAACAAACACCTTCCACAAGCACCACTAATTAACATCATTGACATAATCAAAAACACTATATATGTTGCCAGTGGAATTAAAATTAAGAAATGCAAAAAATCAAGATGATTATACAGTAAATAGGGAAAGATTACTTTATCCCAGTAGCACTGATGCCTAATATGTTAACTTAAAACCTCCAATTCCCATTCAAATCTAACAACCACAAAATTAGTGAAGACTTAAAAATTGGGAAAAAAATCAAAACCTAAAACAAAATGATAAAGATACATAGAAGCAGAAACCATATCTAACAACTTATATTATAAGAAAAATTTAAATTTTCTTACCGGAATATTGAGAAATCGAATCCGAAAATGATATCTCTCAACAGATTGAAAGCCATAAGATTGTGATCAGCGTCTCCATCGTCAAAATCAAAATCTATACTTACCAGAAACCGAAACCAAAATCGAAAACCTAAAACTATATCTTAATCGCTTTAATCTTCATTTGATGTAGAAATTAAAATATATCTCTTGATGATGTTTATGAAGTTTCATTTCCAGATTTGGTTGAAGTCGAGAACCTAAATCTCGATTTCTAGATCTGTTGGAAATGAAACATACAAGATGTAAAAGATCTGCTGATGGTAGTGGCGGCGATGTAGATGGTGACGGTGGTGGGAGAGATGGTGGTGGTGGGAGAGATGCCGATGGTGGTGGTAGCAGTTTAAGTCGAGGAAGAATGAAGTGAACGAATGTGGAAGGGTAAAACGAAGGTGGAAGGTTAGAAAAGGAATTATGAGAGATATTTTTTTGTTGATAATTTCAATTCTACCATCAAGGGTATTTGTAAAGACCCATAAGGGTATTTGTGCATGACCCATGGATAGTAGGGGCATAAATAACATTCCCACTTTTGTAAATCTAAAGATTTTTGAACCCTAAGAAGAAAGGACCTAATCACTTATCTATATACAGTGGGTAATCAGCATCTCTTTATTGATGGGAAGTTTGATAGAGGTCGAGCATCTCATGAATCCTTGTTTCGACAATTATTATCAAACGTAATAGTAGTATGTGATAAGATCGAACCTAAATATTCTGCCATGAATCTGTTTGGTTCTTTGCCTGTGGGAAGTTTTTCTCATACAAATTTGAAACCATTAAAACTTAATTTTGTATTGGTTCATTGGTTTGTCATAAGTCGAATTTCTAATCCGTCTCATGATCTAATCAGTCAGGGTTCGTTTTCTCGGCCAGAAAAATGCTATCGCTTGCATGGTCCGTTTACAAGCGTATCAACATTTCGACTTGATACTTGGGAGAAAGAGATGACAACAGCAAGTTATCATCTGGTCTAGTACCTACACGAGGGCATTTAGGTTGATACGCATATTAAGAACTGACTAGTGAATACCTAGATCAGTTGGCGTTTGCGCAAGGAATAGGTCCTTGTGTCTCTTCATTGATATGGCTGAACTGAGGTAAAATTCCATGGTCTTTCAACTGCAATAATCCAATGATGGAATAGGTATAGCAATCTTTATTCTACTTAGGTACGTGCACTATCTTGGATATTTATAATTTTATAATCAGCTCAATACTATGGGAGATATGATTTAGGTAAGATTACTGGATCATATAGTACGAAAGGTGATTATTAACTTTGATTTTTTTTTTATAGTAAACTGAATGTTAGTCAGTTGGGACCACTAGTTATAGACTTCTTTGTTTGAATAAACTCAAACCAATCATGATGATTACTTACCTAAGATCACCTTGAATCTGTGAGGGGAAAGGATATGTCTTATCCAAGTCAATAGACATGCATAGAAGGCCCTCTATTATCCTTAACTGTTAAGTCATTTCCAAGCTACATCTTTCACTATAGATCAAAGATATGTTCTAGGTGGCACGTAGGAATGCATGTTAAACCATAGAAGTATGCTGATGAACTCCTTTAGTAGTATTACCGAAACACTGGGAGCATCTACTAACGTATGTGCCGAGGATTATACTACTGAGTAAAGAATATGTCTACTAGTCATGTTAATGGTTTGTGGAGCTTGCATATTGTTAACTTTCATATCCAATATATGTAGCTTATATTGGTAGTGAACGATTGAACTGTTATTGTTCAAGATATACCTTAAATTGTGCGGTTCTTTGTGGAATTGTAACATATTCTTGATTAACTAATTTTTATCACTAACGTTGGTTGTGAGTCTAAGTTAGTCAGGAAACGATTTGCATGCAAAGATGAGGCGATGGATGCGGGAACTGAACACTAGTTTGTGCCGACGAAAGTGCGTCCATCATGCAAAAACATACCTGACGGTACGAGTAAGTTAATTTATCTCCTTCAATAATCATGCAAAGGTACTGTGGAACTCGCGTCAGGTACCAACCCATACCCAGAAAGATGCCTTTACTGGTTGCATGTTTTATTTTGAGTTGTGTAAATCTAATGGAGTAAGAATTGGTAAATTATGGTAAACATCCTTATAACCATTATTCTATTTTGAGTTGTACACCTTTATTGTGATGAGAATTTCAGCAACAGGGGATGAGGATCATTTTGTGATGATTAAATGTTGTACTCGTTGTTGCTATGCATTAGCTCAAAGCAAGAGGTAAGCCTTAATAATTTTAAAGCAGGCACTTTAAATGCGCGCGGGGGGGGTGGGGGGGGGTGGGGGGGGTGGGGGGTGGGGGGGGTGGCTGTTGTCCATAGGAATCCTTTAACTTGTTCAAGGCCTTTTGATCAGATTGGTTGCAAACGTACATGTAGACTTTGTTGGACATTGATGCATATTTTGAACCTTGAATTTTTGTTAAAAATTAGTTGAGTTGCACTTGTTTTAGTCGATGTACCACAGTGCTTATAACATACATAATGTTAATTAATTTGATTGTGACCAATTTTGTTTAGAATTTAGTATAAGTGCGGTGGCTGAGATCTGTGATCTTCCAATCCATATTCCTCAACTGTGAGTGGTATATGATGAATGATTCAAACAATCTTGAAGAAGATAAGAAGTTAATATAGATTTAACTTATATAGTGAGTCTGTTATTGAAATCGAATCTTTGACTAATATTGATACTTCGTAAAATCATGTAAATGAGTTCGTAGAGACATGTGATTATGGATCATTTTCAGGTAGCCATGGTCTGAAGAAAATAAGTAATATGGAAATTATTTTAGCATATTTTCACATGTCAGTAAAATCAAATTAAAAGGCATTAATTTTGTGTCACTGTGTAATGATACACAATCGGATTTTGAGAAAGTATCATTGGAAGGTTAATCAGATGTGCGACAAACTACAAGGTTTGGAGAAAATGTAATGTACCTGATGCAACCTGATTTTACATATATATTTGTATAAGCTTAGATACTAATCTTATTGATTGCCTCTATTATGATATATCTTGTGATATGATAAACATGTTCTACATCTACTAATGTTTTACATCCACTAATAAACTAATAAATCGGTGTTGTTTAAGATTTGACAGGAAACTAATATGCGGTTGACGTGGTCTAAAGGATCAGTAGGTAACCAAAAGAAATTTTGAGGATATAGTTTCTGTCTAACGTGTTTAGTATGCGTTGTAAAATAGATGTGCATGTCCGCGTTTACCCTGAGAAATCACAGGGATGCTCTAACTAGAGGACCAGAGATTGGAAGGCATGAGGTACATATTTAGTTTCAAATATGTGAAATATATTGCACTAACCTTAATTTTGAGGAAGCTGTAATGAATGTACTAGTGAATAGTACGTGTCTTTTTTTATATACTTTACAACCACCTATGAAATATATGATATTTATACAGTTTGACTGAAAGACCAAGTTAGTTGATATGATCTAAAGGATCGAAGGGAACCAGAAGAAATTCTGATGGAAATGGTCTTTGTCAAACTTGATAAGTTTAATGTGTGTTGTAAATGTGCAGTATATCAAGTGTATACAAATACACTAGTATCTCAAAAGAATTACTGGGATGATCTTATCAGAGACTTGCGATACTTGAGGTATATCTTAAATTGTGTATGCGATACATATTGTACTGACCTTAAGAGATGTTGTTGTTTCAGGCTATGGAAAAATCTAGCTTATGTGTGTGACCCTCTTAAGGAGTGTCTATCTAAGGATGTCCTTAGTACAGACATGATGATATAGATTTTTTTGATAAATCAAAGTTTGTGTGCTTTAATTCAAGCACGAAAGGAAGCCGGATGGCTATTAATATGCTTCTTAGAAGATATTACTCTGTGACCGAAGCATGTGGCCATCATTGCAGAAACTCAATTGACTATGTGAGTCTAAAGTAAATGAGCAATGACAAAGTCTAGACATACTCAGAGAAGGTTAATTCGGTAAGACAACTATACTCTCTAATGAAGTAATTTTAGTTGATTCGTGAAATTCAAAAAGAGGGTCTTAGTAGATATGTAAACTCAAAAGAGAACCTCATGGACTTAGTGAAGTCTACAGAAGAATTAGTGATCCTTTGACGAAAGGATAATCTAGAGATAGTTTGTAATTATACATCGAGGGGGGCTGTTGTCCATAGGAATTCTTTAACGTGTTCAAGGCCTTTTGATCAGATTGGTTGCAAACGTACATGTAGACTTTCTTTGGACATTGATGCATATTTTGAACCTTGAATTTTTGTTAAAAATTAGCTGAGTTGCACTTGTTTCATCGATGTACCACAGTGCTTATAACATACATAATGTTAATTAATTTGATTGTGACCAATTTTGTTTAGAATTTAGTATAAGTGCGGTGGCCGAGATCTGTGATCTTCCAATCCATATTCCTCAACTGTGAGTGGTATATGATGAATGATTCAAACAATCTTGAAGAAGATAAGAAGTTAGTATAGATTTAACTTATATAGTGAGTCTGTTATTGAAATCGAATCTTTGACTAATATTGATACTTCAGTAAAATCATGTAAATGAGTTCGTAGAGACATGTGATTATGGATCATTTTCGAGTAGCCATGATCTGAAGAAAATAAGTAATATGGAAATTATTTTAGCATATTTTCACATGTCAAAAAAATCAAATTAAAAGGCATTAATTTTGTGTCACTGTGTAATGATACACAAGCGGATTTTGAGAAAGTATCCTTGGAAGGTTAATCGGATGTGCGACAAACTACAAGGTTTGGAGAAAATGTAATGTACCTGATGCAACCTGATTTTACATATATATTGTATAATCTTAGATACTAATCTTATTGATTGCCTCTATTATGATATATCTTGTGATATGATAAACATGTTCTACATCTACTAATGTTTTACATCCACTAATAAACTAATAAATCGGTGTTGTTTAAGATTTGACAGAAAACTAATATGCGGTTGACGTGGTCTAAAGGATCAAAAGAGGTAACCAAAAGAAATTTTGAGGATATAGTTTATGTCTAACGTGTTTAGTATGCGTTGTAAAATAGATGTGCATGTCCGCGTTTACCCTGAGAAATCACAGGGATGCTCTAACTAGAGGACCAGAGATTGGAAGGCATGAGGTACATATTTAGTTTCAAATATGTGATATATATTGCACTAACCTTAATTTTGAGGAAGTCAGAATGAATGTACTAGTGAATAGTACGTGTCTTTTTTTTTATATACTTTACAACCACCTATGAAATATATGATATTTATATAGTTTGACTGAAAGACCAAGTTAGTTGATATGATCTAAAGGATCGAAGGGAACCAGAAGAAATTCTGATGGAAATGGTCTTTGTCAAACTTGATAAGTTTAATTTGTGTTGTAAATGTGCAGTATATCAAGTGTATACAAATACACTAGTATCTCAAAAGAATTACTGGGATGATCTTATCAGAGACTTGCGATACTTGAGGTATATCTTAAATTGTGTATGCGATACATATTGTACTGACCTTAAGAGATGTTGTTGTTTCAGGCTATGGAAAAATCTAGCTTATGTGTGTGTACCCTCTTAAGGAGTGTCTATCTAAGGATGTCCTTAAAACAGACATGATGATATAGATTTTTTTGATAAATCAAAGTTCGTGTGCTTTAATTCAAGCACGAAAGGAAGCCAGATGGCTATTAATATGCTTCTTAGAAGATATTCCTCTGTGACCGAAGAATGTGGCCATCATTGCAGAAACTCAATTGACTATGTGAGTCTAAAGTAAGTGAGCAATGACAAAGTCTAGACATACTCAGAGAAGGTTAATTCGGTAAGACAACTATACTCTCTAATGAAGTAATTTTAGTTGATTCGTGAAATTCAAAAAGAGGGTCTTAGTAGATATGTAAACTCAAAAGAGAACCTCATGGACTTAGTGAAGTCTACAGAAGAATTAGTGATCCTTTGACGAAAGGATAATCTAGAGAGATAGTTTGTAATTATACATCGAGGGGGGCTGTTGTCCATAGGAATCCTTTAACGTGTTCAAGGCCTTTTGATCAGATTGGTTGCAAACGTACATGTAGACTTTGCTGGACATTGATGCATATTTTGAACCTTGAATTTTTGTTAAAAATTAGCTGAGTTGCACTTGTTTCAGTCGATGTACCACAGTGCTTATAACATACATAATGTTAATTAATTTGATTGTGACCAATTTTGTTTAGAATTTAGTATAAGTGCGGTGGCCGAGATCTGTGATCTTCCAATCCATATTCCTCAACTGTGAGTGGTATATGATGAATGATTCAAACAATCTTGAAGAAGATAAGAAGTTAGTATAGATTTAACTTATATAGTGAGTCTGTTATTGAAATCGAATCTTTGACTAATATTGATACTTCGTAAAATCATGTAAATGAGTTCGTAGAGACATGTGATTATGGATCATTTTCAGGTAGCCATGGTCTGAAGAAAATAAGTAATATGGAAATTATTTTAGCATATTTTCACATGTCAGTAAAATCAAATTAAAAGGCATTAATTTTGTGTCACTGTGTAATGATACACAAGCGGATTTTGAGAAAGTATCCTTGGAAGGTTAATCAGATGTGCGACAAACTACAAGGTTTGGAGAAAATGTAATGTACCTGATGCAACCTGATTTTACATATATATTTGTATAAGCTTAGATACTAATCTTATTGATTGCCTCTATTATGATATATCTTGTGATATGATAAACATGTTCTACATCTACTAATGTTTTACATCCACTAATAAACTAATAAATCGGTGTTGTTTAAGATTTGACAGAAAACTAATATGCGGTTGACGTGGTCTAAAGGATCAGTAGGTAACCAAAAGAAATTTTGAGGATATAGTTTATGTCTAACGTGTTTAGTATGCGTTGTAAAATAGATGTGCATGTCCGCGTTTACCCTGAGAAATCACAGGGATGCTCTAACTAGAGGACCAGAGATTGGAAGGCATGAGGTACATATTTAGTTTCAAATATGTGATATATATTGCACTAACCTTAATTTTGAGGAAGCTGTAATGAATGTACTAGTGAATAGTACGTGTCTTTTTTTATATACTTTACAACCACCTATGAAATATATGATATTTATATAGTTTGACTGAAAGACCAAGTTAGTTGATATGATCTAAAGGATCGAAGGGAACCAGAAGAAATTCTGATGGAAATGGTCTTTGTCAAACTTGATAAGTTTAATGTGTGTTGTAAATGTGCAGTTTATCAAGTGTATACAAATACACTAGTATCTCAAAAGAATTACTGGGATGATCTTATCAGAGACTTGCGATACTTGAGGTATATCTTAAATTGTGTATGCGATACATATTATACTGACCTTAAGAGATGTTGTTGTTTCAGGCTATGGAAAAATCTAGCTTATGTGTGTGTACCCTCTTAAGGAGTGTCTATCTAAGGATGTCCTTAAAACAGACATGATGATATAGATTTTTTGAGAAATCAAAGTTCGTGTGCTTTAATTCAAGCACGAAAGGAAGCCGGATGGCTATTAATATGCTTCTTAGAAGATATTCCTCTGTGACCGAAGCCTGTGGCCATCATTGCAGAAACTCCATTGACTATGTGAGTCTAAAGTAAATGAGCAATGACAAAGTCTAGACATACCTAGAGAAGGTTAATTCGGTAAGACAACTATACTCTCTAATGAAGTAATTTTAGTTGATTCGTGAAATTCAAAAAGAGAGTCTTAGTAGATATGTAAACTCAAAAGAGAACCTCATGGACTTAGTGAAGTCTACAGAAGAATTAGTGATCCTTTGACGAAAGGATAATCTAGAGAGATAGTTTGTAATTATACATCGAGGGGGATGGGACTTCAGCTCATAAAATAAACTTTCCATGAAGGATACCTAACCTTGCTGACTGGAGATCCCAAGATCAAGGTTTTGAATGAGACAACTAATTTGTGGTGGGTAAAGGTAAACACTATCAGAGAATTTCATTCTCTGTCCCTTCCCTATGGTGTAGACGTGATAGTGTGACTGCATGTGAAGGATGACTTTTAAACAAGTCTTAATGAGTTCCATAGTTTCAATTTAAGATTGAAGTGGGGTGTAGCAGTAAACACTCTTGATGGAACTCATCTATCTGAATGAGGAAGTGGGTCGCTTCCTATGAGAATATGAGCTGATTCTCTAGAGCATTCTGAGAAACGGGATACGTCCAGGGCCAAAATGGACACAACGGCATGAGCTTGGCAACAACCTTGGAGATATCATGCGTGGTTATTATCGCGAATTACACCAAACGCTATCAGTTCAAGACATCGCGTTCACTGTCTCTAGCAAGTAGTTCCGGTAATCTCTCACTAAGCAAAGGTTCAAGACCTCATGGACACCTCTGCCTATAATGGTATTTCCTGTTTTCTAGGTGATTTTTGTTTTTTATCTGTATTTAATTCATTTGAAGAAAATGAGTTTTTTGGTCTTGGTATTACTGGTTCTTAGGACCTAAAGGTCACCAAGGGTTCACTGGCTCATTTTCACTTTGGTGAATGAATCCTTTAGTTCTACGTAAGGAACTAAAGATGAAATCTCTCGATACTACTATGATTTTTGAATTCATAGTATGACCCTGGGGTCAACACACTTTTGTGTGTAGGAGAGGACTTTGGAATGGCTAGTATGAGCTCGACACACACATGGTCCGCCAATCCATTCGGCAATGTCCGGTTGTGGTGTTGGGAAATGGGTTTACCAAGATCTATTATGTGTTTTCATGTTTTATTGAGGTTTTTTCATTCATGTGGGGGATTGTTGGAAACATAGAGTTTCTAGTGAATGAAAATTAATAATAAAACGTTTTTCTAAAGAATAAAATACCTTTCAAATTTATCTCCCAATCTTTATGAGATATATATTTTCATTGAATGATAAACTTAATTACCACTGAAGAATTTTCCTGATTTAACTTCTTCGCCTCCTGGTTTGAAGCTAATTTTTGATTTTACATAGGTTTTGGACTATGTCTTAGAAAATCAATTTTCGCATCCATTTAAAAAGGTTCTTCTTATCTTCATTTTTAATGTTTTTTATCGATGAGTTTTTTCTGCTGCCAAGTTCTACTAGAGTAAGGTTTGAATGTGCTATTCAAACTTTATTGAGATTGTTGAATCCTGGAGGCATATGTCCAGTAGGCTATAGCATCATCTTTTTCATAGTGTAGTCGGGCATTCTTGTCTTAAGGACAGCATGTTGAACATGTGCCTCAATCTACCATTACCAGTTTCTTCTTTCTATGTGTTTATTAGGGATGTTCAAGACATCAACAACCGAATCGGAGAAGATACAAAAGTCAGATGAGTGCCTCTTATATTAATTAGTTATTTGATTTATTATCAATTTTAATTGTTATCCCCAACAGTCCACTGTAGGAATTTTTTGTGGTACACTAGCCAAAGAAAAAAACTCAATCTTGTGAGGATAAGACCTAGACCAAATACTCAAATGAAGGTCCGGAGAAGCTTGTTCGTTTTCTAAATTGGCGTAACACGACTTAATCGAGAAGACACCAGAACTGTTAATGTTCCATTTAATGGAGTCTGACCCTGTCCCCAAAATAAATCCTTCAAGATTCGAAGCTAAAACGCATACCTCGGCAATTTGTGGTTGCGTTAGCCTCTTATCCAGACCCAAGTCACATGCCCCTCCTTGTTGAAATGTAGCAACACAATTCTTGATAGCCCAATTCTTAATAGAGGATATGCCATACACTTTTGGGAATGAAGTGGAGGAGGCAACAGCACCTTCCTGCAATAAAATCAAGTACCGTCACCAACTTGCAAGATGCAATTTTCTCTGAAAGCGTTGAGCTGCTTGTAAATGCCCTTCCAAACTCCGCAACCATCAGAACCTTTTGGAGCTTTGGTCTCTCTATCAAAGTTTGTTAACCCATACTTCGTAGACACACCCTTTATCCAAAGAGAGTCTTTCTCATGATTGAAGCGCCACAACCACTTCGAAAGTAGAGCTTTGTTCATACTTTTAAGATATTTAACCCCTAACCACCATGCTTGGGGAGGGAGGGGGGGAATTTATCAAATGCAACGAGATGATTACCTTTTTTTAGCATCATTAGGATCCCAAAGAAAGTCTCAAATCACTTTCTCCAAAGCTTTGATCATTTTCATAGGAGTTGCGAAAAGAGAAAACATGTATATATATATGCTCACTAGAAAGCACACCTTTAACTAAAGTTAGTTTGCCCACCTTTGTAAGACTTGATCTCTTCTAATTTGAGAGTCTAGCTATACATTTTCTATAATTGGGTCTCACATAGCATTCTTGTTTGCAGCCTCTCCAATGGGAATACCCAGATAATCGTAGGCATCAACTCGCTTTTACAACCCATCATGTCTGCCAAACCAGAAATATTTGTGACACTTGCTATGCCAAACATGCATGTTTTAGAAAAGTTAATACGAAAACCAGACGACATCTCAAACAAAAGTAAGAGACAAAGAAGGGTATTGACATGCTCTCGCGACTCATCCAAGAAAACAAGTGTATCATCTACGAATTGTAAATGACCGACCTTGATAGCAGATTCACCGAGATGAAAACCTTCAATCCATCCTAATTCCACAACCTTGTGAAACATTAAGTTTAAAGCTTCTAAGAAAATAAGAAATAAGAAAAGGAGACAGAGGGTCTCCCTGCCTTAGGCCCTTACCAGTGTTGAACTTTGAATGAGCTGACCCATTTATAACAGCTGAAAGAGGAGTATTATTGATGCATCCTTGGATCCAACATCTCCACTTATCTAGGAATCCCATTTTTTGAAGAACTTCGTCGACAAACTCCCACGAGACATGATCAAACACTTTCTCGAAGTCGATCCTGCACAAAATTACTGAACTCCACTCTTAATTATAGAGTCCATGCACTCATTAAAAATAAGAGCGCAGCCTGGAATTTGTCTTCCTTTAATGAAAGCCGATTAATGAGAAGAAATCAAGAGTGGAAGCAGTGGCTTTAATCTCTCTGCCATCACATTGGAAACTATTTATAGACGATACTCATTAAGCAAATAGGCGTAAAATCCTTCATTTCTTCCACATGCTCCTTCTTTAGGATCAAGGCATGAAAAAACACATTTTAGTCTCCAGTTGATAGTCCCCCACTTGTTGAAAGTTCTTACTACCCGCATTATATTTTCGCGCATAAAGAACCAGCAATTAAGAATGATATGTACCTAAAATCCATCAGGCCTTGGGATCGATCTTGGCCCAAACCCCTCAAATCTGAAATGCATTCATCTTCGGTAACGTCTCTTTCCAGTATTGCAACTTGTTAGGCATTTATTGTTTTGAAATTCATTTTCTCAATGATAGGTCTCAGTGTTGAATCTCGTTGAAAGACATTACTATAGAAAGAAGTTATAAAACCTTTGATTTCTGGTTTGTCTTCTGAATTGATTTTCAAGATCGAAATTGAGTTTCTACGCCTTCTAATTTTCACGATGATGTGATAAAACTTTGTGTTATGATCCTTGTCCCATTGCGTACGAGATTTCTGCTACATCATCGTATCTTTCTTGTTAGCCAATTTCTCAAACTCTGAAGTTAGAGAAAGCTTTGTAGCCAACTGCGAAGCCAGAAGAGGATGGATGGCGTCCAAACCCTCTAATTATTGCATAAACCCTTCAATCTGACGGTCGAGTCCGCCAAAGACATTCCTATTCCACTTTTTAAGCTTGAATTTCAGTGCTTGAAGTTTTTTTGCTAGCATGAAGTGGGCAGACCCATCGAAAGAGAATGAGTTCCACCATTGGTGCCTTGCAGCCACATATCTTCAAATCTCCAAGGAGGATCCCCCCAATCTTCTAGTTCACAAGAAAAGCATACAAGACAATTGTTTGAAAGGGGCTTACCCAAAACTACAGCTGCCAAAGAAGGAAAATGAAGGTCGAAATCTTCTGAAATAAAAAATATGTCCAACTTACTAGCGTTGGAACCTTGTCTCAAACAAGTGAACCTATCCCCTGACATTGGCAAGTCTATTAACTCATTATCTTAAAAAATTGAAAGAATTCTCGCATACCAGAAGTGATGATACACAATTGTTTTTTTCATGCATTCTTATAACTTCACTGAAGTCACCCTTTATGCACCAAGGGAGATTCCAAGGGTCGAAATCCAACTTAAGTTCAGCCAAAAGACTTCTCCTATCTCTTTCTCACATGAAGCATATACTCCAGACAACATCCATTTGAAATTTTAAATAATGAAGGTACCAACAACAATACAATCTTTTCGATATTAACTTATAATTCTGATACCTTGCATGATCTAATATAGACAGAGACTGTCAAGAAGATACCAAACCACAAGGTATACACTTGGCATATAGTTTTAGTTCAAAACAGAACACAACTATAGAGGTCAACCCAAATGTTGGATTAACAAACAGTGTATTTACTTTTAATTATAACTAAAATAATAATTACAATTGCGGAAAGTAAAAGTAATGACACAACAAGATTTTGTTAACGAGGAAAATGCAAATGCAAAAAAACTCGGGATCTAGTTCAATTTTGAATACTCTCATAATTAATTCGCTATACAAAGACCAATTCCAACTTTTTATTGTTGAGATTAAGTAAACTACCCCTAGTTACCTAGTTTCCTAAGTATCCCTGTGTCTACAACCAATCTGGCCAACACATGTAAATCCTAAGATAGATTCGATTAACTTAAATTGATTCAGTCGACCTGAAGACACTAATATGTTTGGTAACCACTTTTCTTATCTCAAGAGTTTTTAAAAATATTATAGTTGAGCTTGACAAAGGATTTGTCAGTTTAAATCAATAAACTCCTTTGTCGGGTTAGATCTTCTAAGATATGGATTAACAAGTGAACCAGATCAAGTCAAACAGAACTACCAGATTCGGATACTAAAGAGTACCACCAAATAATAGCTTGTCGATCTAAATACGACTATGAATAATAAGTCTATTAAAAGATAAAACAGATCTAGTCGGATCCGGACGATCAAGTTTATGCACGAAGCAAATCAAAAAGATACGAAACCAATATGAAAAGACAGATCAAACTTATGATCAATCATAGACAGAGCAAAGTTTGTTAACCATGGATGATCATAAGTCAACGTCAGATCTAAAGACAGATCTGAACTACCGCTAACCTATTGATCTAGTTTGAGTGACCTTATGTTAGAAGAGAAGGCTCTCAAGAATAATCAAACTAGGTGCAATCAAGAGTTATCAACCATCACCAATCAAATAAATATTTGAAAACTAAAATAACAATGCAATTCTAGTTTCTCACCAACGATACTACTAGACACTTTTTAATCCCAAACAAGTCTTTAAACTAGCGGATGCAAGAGATTTCGCCAAATTAGGTTACTTTCCTCTCCAAGATAGTATTACAAGTAATATTGTTAGTCGGTTAGCAGTGTACAAAAATGAAGTACCTGCCTTTGAATAAGTTTTTAAGAAGAACAAACTTCACTATATATAGATCAAGGTAGTTTGGACAACAAGGAATTTCCATAACCGAAAATATTCTCAAGACCCTGACAGTGGCACCAAAAATTGATGTGGTTATGATAGTGGTAATTAAAGATTCGATTCTCGGACTTATACAAATTCGATTCTAGATTCAAATTCTAAGACTAAAAGTAGCAAATTTTAAGTAAAAGTTAATATCAAGATTATTGAGAACACTGAGGCTAAGATTCCACTATTTACCAATTTTTATGTGATCCAATATTAATAATTATCATGCAATTCATATATTCAATTGTAACTAAAGTATTTCTATTAATAGATTTTCAAAATATTAGTTGTTAATCTCAAGCATGGAACATCCAGATCCCTAAGCTAAGCATGCACCATCAAGTGAAAACACAACTAGTTAATAAAAATCATTATTTCAATATTGATTCAATGCAAATAATCATAAAAAGAATTGCAGAAATTAATTAAATATATATTACCACATAATTGTTGGAAAAATAGATGTCTTTGTAGCCTCGGCAACGAGGATTTGCTCCTCATATTAATCACTCGCTCAAATAATAGTTCATGGCTCAAAAGTGTCAAGGAACTGAAAATAAACTAAACTAGAGAAATCACAACGCTTTTTAGGCATTCCAGTGTAACTATTACGAAGAAAACCTAAAGAAGTGTTGTAAACCGAAAATAAGCGTTGCAAATTTGAACACAGCTGTTACAATTTTCTGTCCTAAACGTTGTCGAAGAGCCACGGTTCTCGGCAGCTAATGTCTTTGTTTTGTTCAGTTTGCAAGAAGATAAAAACTTCGCCGTAACTCGATCTTTCTCTCTGTTTAAACCTCTCTAAGTTCTACAAACCCTCGATGATCTTCTCTGACTCCACAGGACTATTTATACACCATAGCACCATTAAATCCTCGCAATAACTCCAACAAAAAAAAATTGCCTTTTTTTTTTTGCAAAGTTACGGGAATAATTTCCCTATTTAACTCCTTCACGCTGTTTTCTTGCATCTAACTCACTCCAACACGTTCAATTCATCTTCCCCAAGAGTTCAAACACGTGTGAACACATGCCAACCTTCCAAAAATAGCTCGAATTCCCGAAAATATATCTCGTAGAAATATTCACCCTGTTTTCTTCAAATCGGATTATTCAGCCCAATTCTTTCGATTCCAAAGAGGTCCAATCCAACAAATCCATCGATTGAATGTCATTAAAATAACCTCAAATCTCGAACCCTAATTCTTCCCATGGCTGCACCTATTTTCTTGCCAATTTCATATTTGAAATTTGAGAAGAAGATGGGGTGTCCCCATATCTGTCTGTGGGGTCCCTTTAGCATATTCCCTTGGGTGCAAATAGTAATTTTGGGGTGTAAATAGTAATTTTCCTGGGGTTCCATTATCAACTCCTCTAGGTGCCTTTAACACTTTTTAGGGGTGTTTTTAGTAATTTTCTCCAGAGGTTCAAATACCACTTTTCGAGCGAATTTTTCCGCAAGAGTTTATTTTTCCAAAAACACCTACATACACATAAAACACCATAATAATCACTAACAATATATAGAATTGAGATAAATCAGACACAAAAATGTGTCTATCATATGCAATAAGTACCTAGATTTGGTTTTGTCTAATTCCAACCAATATCCAACTGTACAACCAAAACCCCACTTGGGTAACTCAATATTAGCTAGCACTTAATTAATATATATTTCCAGAGATATGTTTTGCTTGCTGGTAAACAAAATATATATATTCAAAAATATCAAAAAGATTCTTAAACATTTCGGTTTGGGATCTCACCTTTAGTATCCAGGAATATCTTTGAACAATAAAAGATAAGATTTATGCTCATGTTCAAATTACTCATTAATGTCGACATATCGAACTTTCTTATTAAGCAATAAAATCATACAAACCCTAAAGTGTATGTGACTAAACAAATCGATTTTGCATATTGAGACCGGCTTTACCATGACTCTCACATAATGTAGGGATCGGTTCCACCTTGACTCTCAGTATAGGTAGGGATCGGTTCTACCTTGATTCCCTATATAGGTTAGTATCGATTCTACCTTGACTCCCAACATAAGTTAGGATCGGTTCTACCTTGATTCCCAAAATAGGTTAGGATCGGTCCACCAATAGATCTTCAATGAAAACTGGACCTTTCAATCCTTTTGATTTCTTTCAACTACGAAACAAGTTCATAAGTCTACTTCCTTAAACTCATGTAGTTAAACATAGTTTTCTAGGCATGAAATTAACCCTGAATTCACTACACAATCGAGTAATAAGTTACAAAGATTATGTCGATGTCACAATTACGAATTTCAAAAGATAAACATCATACTTTGTTATATAATATACCAATACAAAGTATTCACTACTATTGATATATTCTTCCTTGACACTTTGATCATTGTTGATGGTGGCTTTTAGTTTAGGGCGAAAACTGTAAAAGTCTCAGATTTCGACTCTTCGTATCGGGGATACTGAACTTTGATGTGCTTACATTTCGTAAGGAATGCATTAAAACTTGATGAGTGCCCATTCCTCTATTCATATATTATATAGCTATATTTATGAGCTTCGCCCAGCTGAACTCAGAAAATACACACACGCACACACGTATATACACACAACTGTATTCAACGAGTAATTTAGTATCACCTGGGATTATTGCAACATGCATCAATATTGCATATATATATAATTATCAGAACTATATTCACTGAGTAATTCAGTATCACCTAGGATTATTGCAACATGCACCAATACTGTTCTGATAATCTCAGGTGTTCTATAGTTCTATCATGAAAACTCAAGCTCCTAGATGAATTACTCACTAGTATAGAGCCGAATGAGTATTTATTTAGTGTTATGTTCCTTAGTCGAACCCCTAATACGAATCGACATTCATGTTCATTCTCATATGAATATCATGAATTCAATTCAAGTGTCCAACTAAGCTATGCATGAGAATACCTGATCAAAGGCATCACAGTTGTTCCAGCAAGACCAGATAGACACCAAAATTGTAAAATTAACGGTTTTGTGTAAACACACAAAATTTTCTTAGGTTATTCGATTTTGTGTCAATATGCAAAAGCTTCTTATTTGACCTAATTTTGTGACAATACACAAAATCTAATTATTTTGTCAAAATTGACGCAAGCACACAATCTCGTGCATTTTCCTAATATTATATCAACACACAAAACTTGGTTGATTCACTCAATTTCATGAGAAGACATCAATACTTGTGAATTTGTCTAATTTTACTTAAATTGATGTGAAGCATAACATCTTGATTCCTATTGGTTGAAAGCTAGTCTACCCAAGCAAGGAGTCAAGACCTCCTGTGATTGGTTGATATAAAACCCTAATTATGGTAAAAAAAACCAACAAAATCGGAATTAGGACTAATCCGGTCGTGATACTTTGCCGGCCAATATGGCAGGCCTTACGCCTCCCATAATCGATCAATCAAATCTCACGGTTGTTGCTTGTCTCCTATCTTCCCAATCGACCAATCAGATCGCTTTATAGCCTTCCCCGCTAGCTCCCAATGACCGGCCAAAGTAGGATGGTCGAGCTGCCCTAAAACGTGCAAGTCGCACATGCGATTATCCATATGAGTCAAATGTGCCAAACATTTAAGAATGTTAAAGTTAACGTTCGAAACACTTATAAATTTTGCAGAAGGTGTTACCATGTGCAATAAAACTTCTTCGTGACACCTAAGCATTGCAATTTATGTTGCAAAGGGTTTAAAATGATAGCAACGCTCATAACGTTGCAAAAGGACGTTGCAAAGCCTAAGCTTATGATGAAACAACACTTTAAAAGTGTTGCGATCCTTATTAAAAGGATCCGCGAATTATCTTAGTCGTCCATTACACATGGGATGTACGCGGCACTTTACATGTATCAAATACATTTTAACGGCTTACTTAACATAAGTTGTTTAACCAAGAGCACCATGCATCGTTCCTTGGCCATTTCACATGGAAAATCATATTTTTATGAAACTCAACTTGCAACTCATGACCACCTGTGGTCTAGCTCGCACGTGATTGGTCGAAAAATATATTTACATGTAGGTCTTACATACACGAACAACAACACATGTTTAGTTGCTGAGATGATCACACATTCTCTCCTCCACTCCTCATGAACACTTATCACATGTCATGGTGTTGGACTCACTCAACAACTTCCATGTTCCACATTATTGGTCCATTCAAACTGCGACATGACGTACTCTCCCAACTTTTTAACTTCATCAGTCAGGTAATAGGAAGTCATACAGGTTGACCCTAGTCATGCAGGTTAACCTAGTTATGCAAGTTACATTTGAAACTAAGTAGTATTTTTTACTAAAACACTTGAGACATCAACAATGTCATAAATTGGTGGATGTTTGTAGATGGTTGGTTTTTATAGAATTGAGGAGACGACCGTGCGGAGGAAACTCCTTGAACCGAGTGGACTGTCAAACCTCACACAGATGCACTGCAAAAAGGGAGTGCATTGAATTCAAGAGATCAATCTGTAGGACTCCATCCTAAACCAAGACAATGGTCGTTCCAGAGTCAATTCGGTCACAAGAGAGAATGGGTCGATCTGTAGGAGGGAAGCTGAGAAATGTGTGAGATCAATGGTGATCGAAAATTATAGGTGTGTTGTGTATTCTGAAATAAGATAAGTTCCGAATGATTGAATTTGCTTTGTTGAGAGTAATTGCTCAGACGTCGAGTTGTTAATCTCTTGTTGTCTGTTTGACGTAAGATTGTCTTGTTTTCAATCATGATTCAGAAACTTATTTATATTGCTAGAATTGTAAACACCGTGATCCCATGAAGTGTGACAGTTGCTGGAGTCAAAGAGTGGAGAGGTGTAAATCGTGTTAAAACCAGTTGCTCATCGTGCGGAGACTTGGTTTTATTTTCCATCCACTACTTTGCTAACTCCTGCAACTGATTGCATGACTTGCTCACATTCTCGTCGTGTGTATGAACACACGTGTCGTAGACTGCCAGACCAAAACCCTAGTTAATACCCCCCCATGTAACACGATTGATGTCTCGTAATTTGTGGAGTCTGCAAGGCAGACGTGTATTTAGTTAGTCAGTTGCTGACTTCATGGGACGATGAGTCCTTGTACTGCTGAGTCGAACGTGATTTGAAAATGTTCTGAGAATCATGAATTGAACGTGTTTGTTGAGACAGAGGTATGATTCTCACGTAAATGTTGATAGTTAAGGTGAGCAAATATTGCTCATTCGATGGATTGTTGAATATTGACAATTGAACCAATATTCCTTAGTCTGAGCAAATATTGCTCATCTGAGCAAATGTTGCTCGTCTGATTTAATTATTGATAGCATGACCAAATAAAATATTATTTTAAAATACTAGCAACTGAGCCGAGTATAATTAATAAAATGTTGATCATGGGATCGTCATAAAATTATTAGCGTTTGAATCCGGAATTATGAACCTTGGACTCGAAACCCTAATTTGATCAATTGATAATTTATTGAAAATAAACCACGGAGTGAAGGAGGTACCGGCTACATGGGATGATGGGTCGACCATGTAGCGCCCAGATGTTCAAGTGAGCAAAATACCAAAGTCTCTTGAAGACCGGTTGGTGAAAGGAAGATTAAATGCTGGCCTAATCATTTATTAAGATAATGCTCGTCTGAGCCTTAGGTGATAAAACCTAATTAATTATGAAAAGATGAGGGATCGACCAAGGGGTCATGAAACTGGCCCTGGTTGGTCACGGGATCGAATAACGATCGTTTTATGAAAATCCCAAATTGTTTGAGAAAGTTCTGGACCTAATACGTGCAATTAAACAAATTAGGTCAAAATGTGAAAATGCGTGGGACCGGCTTCTTGCAAGTCAAATAGCCTACCTTGGTCGGTCAAGGTAATATGCTCACGTCACCAAAATGCTCGTGCCTCAGTCCTGAGAATTTTGATATATTCTGATGTGCGTTTGAGCAATCATTTGAGATTTGAGAAAATATGAAGAAATCAGGGATTTTGCTTAAACTGAGGAAACTTCATGAGATGAAGGAAAATAATTATAAAATGAAAGAATCATGAAGCGTAGGACTGTCTATGGCCAAGGCATGGCCAGCCGGCCAATGAGCCCGGTCCCATAGCACTTTTCCTAATTTTATTAGATTTTTCATGATTTTAAGGAAATATCATGAAATCAAGGAGTTTGTTGAAATAAATGAGTTTTCCTTGAAGTGGAAGAGTTTCCATGAGATGAATGACACAAATAATATTAATAATAATAAACTAAGGGAGTGTGGGACCGGCTTGGGCATGGTCGGCCTGCTAGGGCCCGGGCCCGTGAGCTTTCCCTAAGTTTATGTATTATTTCATGATTTGAAGGAATTTTCATAATTTTAAGGAATTTTCATATTTTTAAGAAAATATCATGAAATCAAGGAATTTCATGGAATGAAGGAAACATAAAAAATAATAATAATAAAATAAGGGGCATGTGGGACCGGATAGGGCCCGGTCCCACGAGTTTCCCTAATTTTATATTATTTTCCACGACTTGTAGGAAATATCATGAAATTAAGGAGTTTTCATGAGATGAGGGATATAATAATAAAATAATAAGGAATCATGAGGTGTGGGACCGGTTACGACTAGGGCATAGCCGTCCGGCTAGTAGAAATGGTCCCACGACACCTTTCCCAATTTTATATTACTTCCTTGATGCCAAGGAAACACCATGAAACTGAGGAGTTTCCTTAAACCGAAGGAATTTTGTTCAAATGGGGGAATTTTCATGAGATCAAGGAAAATAATAAAAATATGATAAAATATAAAATTGGGTGTGGGACTGGCCACGGCACGATTTATCCAGCCAAAGGCCCATCCCCAGCGCTTTGATTAATATTTTATTGTTTATTATTTTCTTCCTATTTTGCATAGGTTCATCGTTCCTTCGTATTTTGGAATGCTCGTTCGTGCATTCAGGTGCTCGTTAGTGCATTATTGCTGAGTACACTTGCACCATTTTAGTTGGGGCTTACTCGATAGTTGCTCAGATGCCCGTGTGTTGAATATTTATTACTAACCCATGGAATTCTGCTGGGAAGAACCATGAATTGAAGTAACGAAATATTATGAAAAACGTAGAATATTTTCCAGGGATTCGGTTAATGAATCTAATGATTTAGGAATAATTAATTGATGGCTCTATACTAGTACGATCGTCTAGGAGCATTAATTATTCAGGAATTGAGTGATATGAGCTTGTTGAAGCGTCATATTTCTTTTATATAGTCAGGGAAAACATTGTTACATCCTGAAGACGTTATCGCTCTATACTAGCAGGCAAGCTGTCTAGGAGCCGTCCAATCTTTCGATTCTATATAGAAGTAATTACCAAAATTGCTCAGTATTCATGTGATATGTCGTTGCCTCAGCTGAGAGACTACACATCTACATATATACTCTGAGAGACAATATTCTCAGTCAGAGATTCTTGTGGCATGAGCTTTCATGCTTCGATGAGAGACATGAGCCTCAATACTCGTCTAATTGCTGGATCAGGAGCATGTATAATTATGGTTTTACGATTTTAGCCCTTGTCGAAAATCCACCATCTACATTAAGTCCCCTGCTTAGTGAGGGACAGTCATGTTCCTCAGTCAGCACAGGATGGTGATTTTCTAATTATAAACGAAATAAGTAATTGAACTTAGTCGTAAGATAAGATGTTACCGGATTTTCGATCGTACCAGCGAACCATGGCTTGAACGAAGATTTCAGTGGCATGATAGAGCATCATCTAATGGGCGCAAATTGGTGTAGCACCGCTGATTTGGTGATGGAACCTTGGTCGATTTAGGATTCACGGGTCCGGGCCCAAGAAAGGAAATCCGTTTTTAGCGCGGACGTTCGTTCGTTCGTTAGTTTAAGAAATAAACAAAATAGACCTGAGTCTAATGATAAAAAATTTATCTATGATCTTTCACGAAAAACAAAATTTTATTTTTTAAATATGTGAGATTTCACAAAGTGGAATAAACTCTCGTTTCAAAGGTGGATGCTCGTACGAGTGATTTTTTTTTTCGAACAGACGTGCGTCTGTTAGTAATAAAATTTTGTTTATGAGCTTTCATGAAAATTTTTATCTTCGAGATTTCAGAAATCTTCGAAAATATACTCTCGCTTCAAAGACAGATGCTCGCGCGAGGGAGCAAATATATATATATATTTTCAAACTTACGTGAGTTTCATGTTAAATATATATATTTTTGTAAAACTAATGTTTTGATTTTGAACAACTGTTGAAAGTAGACAATTATACATGGTGAAATAATGTCCGTATGTAGGTTTTCACAATTATAGAATGGACGTCATTCCAATTTTTGAAAAACCAATGGATGTTAAAACTCAAGTGAGTTGTTCACGGTTTTATGAACATCAAGTCATGATTTTGAATAATGAATTTTGCTCGTCTTTGCAGGTTTGAAGGAACGAGCAAGTTTTCGAAATTCTGAGGTTATAATCACTAGCCAAAGAAAAAAACTCAATCTTGTGAGGTTAAGACCTAGACCAAATACTCAAATGAAGGTCCGGAGAAGCTTGTTCGTTTTCTAAATTGGCGTAACACGACTTAATCGAGAAGACACCAGAACTGTTAATGTTCCATTTAATGGAGTCTGGCCCTGTCCCCAAAATAAATCCTTCAAGAATCGAAGCTAAAACGCATACCTCGGCAATTTTTGGTTGTGTTAGCCTCTTATCCAGACCCAAGTCCCATGCCCCTCCTTGTTGAAATGTAGCAACACAATTATTGATAGACCAATTCTTAATAGAGGCTATGCCATACACTTTTGGGAATGAAGTGGAGGAGGCAGTTGCACCTTCCCAATGGTCTGCCCAGAATAAAACTGAAGTACCGTCACCAACTTGCAAGATGCAATTTTCTCTGAAAGCGTTGAGCTGCTTGTAAATGCCCTTCCAAACTCCGCAACCATCAAAACCTTTTGGAGCTTTGGTCTCTCTATCAAAGTTTGTTGACCCATACTTCGTAGACACACCCTTTCTCCAAAGAGAGTCTTTCTCATGATTGAAGCGCCACAACCACTTCGAAAGTAGAGCCTTGTTCATACTTTTAAGATATTTAACCCCTAACCACCATGCTTGGGGAGGGGGGGGGGGGATTTATCAAATGCAACGAGATGATTACCTTTTTTAGCATCATTAGGATCCCAAAGAAAGTCTAAAATCACTTTCTCCAAAGCTTTGATCATTTTCATAGGAGCTGCGAAAAGAGAAAACATGTATATATATATGCTCACTAGAAAGCACACCTTTAACTAAAGTTAGTTTGCCCACCTTTGTAAGACTTGATCTCTTCTAATATGAGAGTCTAGCTATACATTTTCTATAATTGGGTCTCACATAGCATTCTTGTTTAAAGCCTCTCCAATGGGAATACCCAGATAATCGTAGCCATCAACTCGCTTTTACAACCCATCATGTCTGCCAAACCAGAAATATTTGTGACACTTGCTATGCCAAACATGCTTGTTTTGGAAAAGTTAATACGAAAACCAGACGACATCTCAAATAAAAGTAAGAGACAAAGAAGGGTATTGACATGCTCTCGCGACTCATCCAAGAAAACAAGTGTATCATCTCCGAATTGTAAATGACCGACCTTGATAGCAGATTCACCGAGATGAAAACCTTCAATCCATCCTAATTCCACAACCTTTTGAAACATTAAGTTTAAAGCTTCTAAGAAAATAAGAAATAAGAAAAGGAGACAGAGGGTCTCCCTGCCTTAGGCCCTTACCAGTGTTGAACTTTGAATGAGCTGACCCATTTATAACAGCTGAAAGAGGAGTATTATTGATGCATCCTTGGATCCAACATCTCCACTTATCTAGGAATCCCATTTTTTTGAAGAACTTCGTCGACAAACTCCCACGAGACATGATCAAACACTTTCTCGAAGTCGATACTGCACAAAATTACTGAACTCCACTCTTAATTATAGAGTCCATGCACTCATTAACAATAAGAGCGCAGCCTGGAATTTGTCTTCCTTTAATGAAAGATGATTAATGAGAAGAGATCAAGAGTGGAAGTTGTGGCTTTAATCTCTCTGCCATCACATTGGAAACTATTTATAGACGCTACTCATTAATCAAATAGGCGTAAAATCCTTCATTTCTTCCACATGCTCCTTCTTTAGGATCAAGGCATGAAAAACACATTTTAGTCTCCAATTGATAGTCCCCCACTTGTTGAAAGTTCTTACTACCCGCATTATATTTTCGCGCATAAAGAACCAGCATTTAAGAATGATATGTTGATCGCTGTCGTAAGCGTCAAAAATATAATTACACTTTCTTACTACTCAAAATATAAATATAGCAAGGGCAAGAAAGGATCGATCCCACAGAGAGGTCTAGGTTGTCAAATTGTTATGGTTCCCTATAAATAACACCGGCAGTTATGTGATTGTGTAAATAAAAATAAACGAAAAGCAAACAAAGTACGCAAATCAAGGATGTGAAAATATTGGATAAAGGTTTCATCTTCAATTGTAAACAAGTTTATGAATATATGAATAGAATTCGTATTTAATCTCGCTATCATCAAAAGCCATAGAATACCTTATTGCAAGAATACTCCGTAAATTTCCAAAGTTATCAACACACACATTAGAGTCACGTATGTGAATTCTACCTAAAGAATAACCTAACGCCTTGCGCTAATCAAGTTCAATTCCTAGGAGCATTAAGTTTTAGAAATAGCTAATCAATGCAATTGAAATACATTGCGCAAACAATTCGAACAAAGGTCAATTTCTACATATGACTACGAGGATGTATCACTACAACCTAGAATCATATCATGCTACTCGTATTCAAGGTTATCGCCGATGAAAACCCTAAAATAGCTATAGATATGGATGTGAGTTCAATCAATTCTAGACTCGACTAAACAAACATTCAATCATATTGCAATCCATCAATCATGCAATTATTATAACCCGTAGAAAGTGAACGATAATATTGAGAGAAAACTAATTCATAAAAATCATAACTTGGTTGCAAAATCCAACTACATCTTCAACCAATAATAAAACTTAGTTACTCATGGCATAGGAGTTCATAGCAAGAAAGAAGAGAAAACCTATCATGTTTCTAAACCCTAGAACCAAAAGCATGAGTTCTCCCTAATGGAGATATCCCTAGGTTTAGAAAAGAGTTGTCTATTTATATGCTTTTCTCCCCATAAGGATACTATCCCAAAATTAGGTTAATTCTTCTCAAAACCCGTCTCCAAGTTGGTCCACCAAGCCCAGGGAGTGAAAAATATGTCTCGGAATTTTGGGTCTAAAATTGGTCACCGGATTTGCTGACGTCATCGCGGAATCCGGTCACGGTCACCGAATCCGTCCGCTCGAAAAATCATCTCCAAACACTGAACTTGCCTCTCCGGCCATCGACGCTGTCACAAGACATTTTACACTTCCAGTATCTCAACTCCGCTTCTCTGCAATTCATACATTCACAAAAACCATCAAACCCAACTTCTCATTCCTCGCGAAAACGTACCCAAAAGCGTGGTCCGTAGCTCATATGTCCGGCCATTAATTCTTGCATCCGACTCATACCCCCTCGCGATTCACTCAAACATTGCCATGCCCACTTCCGGTTCCAAAATCCGATAACCTAACTATGCTCACCGGGCTTACCAATTTCGCCTCCGTTTTCAGACTGCCATTACAGCCTTCAAAACCATTCCCTGGCCCGCAAAATCCAGTCCACTCCTTCCTAGCCATTCTATCACCACTGCAATTAATTGCAGCTGCAACACATCTTCGTTGCTCATATCCAAAACATCACAAAGACAAGCACGTGCAATTCACCAACCACACCGCCTGCACCAACATCTCACTCAAAGCCTAGCCATTCTCGCCATCATGCCAAGAAGACCATGTTCACCAAAGAAGCTCTCTCCCGCTGACTCACTTCTCGCTTCTAACCCTCGGTACCAATGCTCCATCTCCCATTTCATTACAGCTGCAACACATGACCATCGCAAGTCATTTGCATCCGCACAGCTTCATTCAAACCATCACCGCAAGACATAACCACCTCCATGTCTTCATAAAGATCGCCAAAGAAACCCACTTAGCCTCGTCATCCTCGCTATGCAGCCCGCGACTCCACCAAAGGCCTCGCCATTTCTTCCATGTTCTCCCCAGCCCAATTCATCATCACAAACATCTTGCGCTCAACACAAAGTTGCACATTGCCGCAACCCAGCTCACCAATTCTGCAATATAGCCAACTGAAACCACAGCTTCAACTCAGTTATTTCCTGCGATTTCATCTCGGACACTTTCTGTAGCTTCTCCATTAACTCCAGAACCAACTTACAGGCCACCAAATTTCAGTTCAATCAAACCCTAACACAGACAAATACTCCCTATTAATCACATGTAACCGCTGCAACATCCAATTCAAGCCAAACCCATCCTTTCTTTGCATTCTCGGATTCGAAATCATCATGAACCTCTGAATCACTCTCCATTTCTTCCCATGATATTCATTATCTTCTTTATTCTTCATCTCTGAATCAATTCTGCCTTCAAATTCCGATACAGGCAGCAACTTCCTATCTCATGAATCACCGATTTGTCTCAACTCTCATCACTTCCTCTTCACTGATTTCTCTTCCATCCATGGTGCCTAACAACTCTCATACACATCCCTTGAACTTTTGGCTTTCAGCTACACACAAGAGAGAACTGGTCGTGACTGAAACTGCGTTCACAAGGACTGATCACTCAGGGATTTTCACAAACACCTTGTATGCGTGTTGAGAACTGAACATGGCCAAGTACTAGCTGTAAAATGGAGATTGCACAGCTCCTTCCCTGCATAATTCCAACATTCAAAACAAACCCATAACTCCAAACATTCACACACACACATTCAATCTCAGAAACATCTATTAATCTTCACAGTCAAGTGCCAAAACTCAATGGTAGCAGCTTGGCTTCTTCCCTGGATTTCCTTGACTTCAGCTCTTGTCAACGTTTGTAATTCTGAGATCAACCCATCTCTCCCAACCTGCACAGACTCTCGTTGCTTCTCTGGTTCGAACTCTAACCATCTGAAATCTCACTCAAACCCATTTTATCTCAATCGAGTTACTGAAAGAACATACCTTCTTCAAATCGAGTGGCACTTCTTCACTTCCTAGCAACAAATAGAAATCGATGGCATCAAAGAAGCTTCGAGTCTCTCTTTTCGACTTCAACCCGATTTCTTTCCTTAAATCACCGTCTAACCCTTGAATCGCTTTCGACAACAAAGAATTTGCCGATTATTTTGTATCTCGATTTCAAGTGACAAATGATATGGGAATTGACCGTTTCGATTTAGGGCTTAGTTTAAGGTAGGGCAAGATATTGACACCCATTGTAGAACCACCCCACAGTGCCCCCGAGTCAAATTAGAGATGCCCCCGGTGGGTGCTCCTGTAACAAACGGTCACCCGTTATCATCAGCTAGCTGTTTTTAGGACTCCTCTGAGAGAGTTGCCTCTTAACCTTGGTTCAGCTCCCAATAGTGTTCGCCCATGAAATGACGACTTTATCCTTTTCGCTCTAAATGAGTAGTTTCTCCTTCTTTTGCTCCAAACGACTCCAAAGCACCTAATAACTCAAATTCACACATAAGATACATAATTCACATGAAAAATAGCAAAGAAAGCATAAACTCTAGATAGTAAATACTACATTCTACACCTATCATATGTACCTAAAATCCATCGGGCCTTGGGATCGATCTTGGCCCAAACCCTCAAATCCGAAATGCATTCATCTTCTAACGTCTCTTTCCAAAAGATTGCAACTTATTAGGCATTTATTGTTTTGAAATTCATTTTCTCAATGATATGTCTCAGTCTTGAATCTCGTTGAAAGACATAACTATAAAAAGAAGTTATAAAACCTTTGATTTCTGGTTTGTCTTCTGAATTGATTTTCAAGATCGAAATTGAGTTTCTACGCCTTCTAATTTTCACGATGATGTGATAAAACTTTGTGTTATGATCCTTGTCCCATTGCGTACGAGATTTCTACTACATCATCGTATCTTTCTTGTTAGCCAATTTCTCAAACTATGAAGTTAGAGAAAGCTTTGTAGCCAACTCAAGCCGAAAAGGATGGATGGCGTCCAAACCCTCTAATTCTTGCATAAACCCTTCAATCTGATGGTCGAGTCCGCCAAAGACATTCATATTCCACTTTTAAGCTTGAATTTCAAAGTTTTTGCTAGCATGAAGCTCAAGCAGACCCATCGAAAGAGAATGAGTTCCACCATTGGTGCCTTGCACCCACATATCTTCATATATCCAAGGAGGATCCCCCAATCTTCTAGTTCACAAGAAAAGCATACAAGACAATTGTTTGAAAGGGGCTTACCCAAAACTACAAACTGCCAAAGAAGGAAAATGAAGGTCGAAATCTTCTGAAATCAAAAATATGTCCAACTTACTAGCGTTGGAACCTTGTCTCAAACAAGTGAACCTATCCCCTGACATTGGCAAGTCTATTAACTCATTATATTAAAAAATTGAAAGAATTATCGCATATCAGAAGTGATGATACACAATTGTCTTTTTCATGCATTCTTATAACTTCACTGAAGTCACCCTTTATGCACCAAGGGAGATTCCAAGGGTCGAAATCCAACTTAAGTTCAGCCAAAAGACTTCTCCTAGCTCTTTCTCACACGAAGCATATACTCCAGACAACATCCATTTGAAATTTGAAATAATGAAGGTACCAACAACAATACAATCTTTTCGATATTAACTTATAATTCTGATACCTTGCATGATCTAATATAGACAGAGACTGTCAAGAAGATAGCAAACCACAAGGTATACACTTGGCATATAGTTTTAGTTCGAAACAGAACAAAACTATAGAGGTCAACCCAAATGTTGGATTAACAAACAGTGTATTTACTTTTAATTATAACTAAAATAATAATTACAATTGCGGAAAGTAAAAGTAATGACACAACAAGATTTTGTTAACGAGGAAAATGCAAATGCAAAAAAAAACCTGGGATCTAGTTCAATTTTGAATACTCTCATAATTAATTCGCTATACAAAGACCAATTCCAACTTTTTATTTTTGAGATTAAGTAAACTACCCCTAGTTACCTAGTTTCCTAAGTATCCCTGTGTCTACAACCAATCTGGCCAACACATGTAAATCCTAAGATAGATTCGATTAACTTAAGTTGATTCAGTCGACCTGAAGACACTAATATGTTTGTTAACCGCTTTTCTTATCTCAAGAGTTTTTAAAAAATATTATAGTTGAGCTTGACAAAGGATTTGTTGTTTAAATTAATAAAATCCTTTGTCGGGTTAGATCTTCTAAGATATGGATTAACAAGTGAACCAGATCAAGTCAAACAGAACTACCAGATTCGGATACTAAAGAGCACTGATAGGTGTTGTAAACACCGTGATATTTATCTATTGTTTATGCTTTCTTTGCGAGTTTTCTTGTAAATTATGTATCTTATGATTACTTTTGAGCTAATCAGGTACTTTGGAGTCATTTGGAGCAAAAGAAGATGAAAAGTCAATTTGGAACGAAAAGGAGGCAAACATTATTGGGAGCTGAGCCAAAAGGTTAAGGGACAACTCTCTTTTGAAAGAATACTAGAGACAGCTAGCTACGGTTAAGGGATAACCATGTGTTAAAAACACCCAATCCGGGGTGGCTCTTAGGAGTGGGGCGTCATGATCCAATCCAACCTCATTTCCTACACTAAACCTAAAAATCAGAGAAGATAATCACTATTCTTCTTCTCTGTCTGAAGATAACTGCTGTTGGATGTGTGAGATGCAGAAATGAATCAGAGAAGAGATTAAATGGGTGTGATTTCTGTTGTGTGTGTGAATTCAGAAGCAAGTGATCATAAAACTGTTGGTGGTGATAAATTCAGGGGAGATCGAGAAGAAGCTGTTGTCGTTGAGAGAATCGGAGAATTGGTGATGAAATTGAGAGGGGTTTCGAGCTTGGCTATGCATGGTGATAATTTGAGTAATTGAAGAAGATGGGTTCGTTTCTGTGATGATTTCTGAGAATCCGAGCTAGGATTTGTTCTTGTGTTCATGCGATGGTTCATTGCTCGAGAGAGATCTGAAGCCGAGTTTGAGATGAATTGAAAGTGCAATTCAAATGCCGAAAATAACAGGAAGTACATCAAGATGGTGATGAGTAAAGGGTTAAACTCGGATTCGAGTTTGAAATGATTTTGATGGTAGATTTGCATCTATTCTGGGTTGTGATTTGATAGCTTATATGGGTGTTAAAAAATGAATCTAGTGGTTGCTATTCGCTGTAATTGGAGGTGGAATGGTTGAGTTGCTGGGATTAGAAGATGGGTTTCATTTTTTGAGTATCAGGATGAAAGACTGGTGTTGGCGGATGGTTAGTATTGTGCTTGAAGTGATTGAAGAGATGATGTTGCTGGTGATTTGAGAATAAAGAAAGATGTGAAGTTAGGGATTGAGTTAACCCCAGAAATCAGTCGACTGCAGGAAAGCAAGGAATGGTGTTGGTTGTGTGTCAACATGGCTAAGAGATGGAGAAGGTTCAGACTGAGAAACTAAGTAGATTGCAGTTGTGGTTTGCTCTTGAGCTGAAATGCAGCTACTGTCAGAGATGGGTTCTGATGAGTTAAAGCCTAGAACAGATAAGAAGATGGAGTCTCTGCCATTACAAGTGGTGTTTCTGAATTGTGATTGAAGGCTTTAGTGGTGATTGTACTTGAACAGGTGGAGATGTAATGGAGAGAAATTGGTTGATGTTTTGCAATATGTGAAGTGATCATACGCGAAGGATTTCGAGAGATATGAAGATGCAGAACGAATGTGGTGATTGTAACAGATTGTATGTGAATTACAAGGAATGAATATGAAATGGGTGAGAACAGTTTGAGAAAGAGATTTGGAGATTGCAGCTAGAGGAGTTAGGACGTTTCGCATGTGAATGGGAGATTGCAGTGTCATGGCAGGTGGTGTTGGTGCAAGAAAGGAAATGGGTTTGAATGTGTGTTGGTGGTAATGTTTTGAGTTGAGTGCTGGAGGCGACTCTTGTGTGCAGTCCGTGATTGGGGGTTGGCTCAAGAATGGTCTGGGATTGCAGGAAGTAGCCTGATATTGTGATGATGAGTCTGAATTGCAAATGATGTTGCAAGTATGACTGAGCTGGAGCAATGGTGGATTTAACTCGCAAGTGAGGCAACTGAGATGGTGTAACATAAGGTGGTACTGATATTTTCAGTGGACCAGCTGGTGTTGGCTGTGAAGAAGCAATGACAAATGATGGGCATGTGACTGCAATGTGTATGTGTTGCAGAAGGGGTATTTGAACGGAGCTGCAAATGGATGATTTTCTGAGTTAAGTGATGATTCAAACTGGTGGGCTTTGTAGCCAAGGATGATTGTTGTGATGACCAGAGATTGCAGAGAAGGAATCAGAAGTGGTTCATGGTAGTGGTATTGCAGCTGAAATGGACTGAATGTTGGTGAAGATGCATAACGGGTTTTGTGGAATGAATGCAGGTGCCAGTGGTATCAAGAGTACATGACTGCAGCTGTAATTGCGAGCTATGAGGGGAAGCTACAGCCATCATGGCTGGACTGAACTGATGAAGCGACATCCTAGCGCAACAAAGGATATGGCCTGTGCAACCCAACCCATTCAGCCTTGACCAGTTAGCTCACTCAGCCAAGTTAGATGTTGAATCGGTTTTAACTCAGATGACACGGTTTGACTCGGTCAGACCTTGACCGAGCTGACTCGTTGACCGGTGATCGGGCGGATTTTGCCGGTCACCTAAGCTATTTTCCGGTGACTCTTCCGGCCAATTTCCGGCCATAATACCATATTTCCGGCGATCAATTTTGGGGTATATTTTCTATATGGGTATTTGCACACACATGGGCTTGGTGGACCACATGGGCTTTGGGCTATGAAGACCTAGTTTTGGAAGTTGGAGAAAAGCTACAAAAGGAGAAACTTTCTACAACTTTGGGTATCACGTATTATTCTTGGAACTTGGAGAGAGCCGGTTTTGTTTATGCTTCTAGGGTTTGCTTTTGTTCATCTTCTTCTATTCAATTAATATTTTTATGATGAACTCCATAGCTATGAGTAGCTAAACAATTATTATTGGTTATGGGATTAAGTTGATTTCTCAACATGTTATATGATTCAATGAATTAGTTTTGTCTCAATATTTTATTGTTTATGATTCATTATTAATATTGTCATATGATTTGATTGTTTGTTTGGTTGAGTCCGAAATCAATCCGATTTACTTTCATCTCTATTGCTAGATTAGGGTTTTCAATACGAAATAGTTGTTTATCCCTAATTCTAAGTAGCATAGTGTGGTTATTACTTGTAGTGATACATCTTTATAATTGCATATGAGTCATAACCTTGGTTAAATTGAATTAGTGCTTTTACACGTTTGATTGCCTTGATTAGTATTATTCCAGAGAACTTAGTGCTTTGAGGGAGTTAAATCTAATTGTGCTTTTACACTTTAGGTTGCTTTCTAGGAAGAATTCACATATGCATCTTTTAATGTGGTTGTGATGAAATCAGGAAATTAGCGGGATATACTTGCGATCAAGGTATCCTAGGACTTTTAGTAAATGAGAGATTAAAATACCAATTCTAATCGTTGATGAAAATACATGTTTGTGAATGATACTATCCCATGACCAATATCTTCTCTCTATTGATTATTCCAATTATTTACTTTGCTTTACTTTATTTTTACTTTAGTATTTCGCTTAAACAACAAAAATCCCCCCTTGGTTACCTTAGAAACTGAAAATCGCATAACAACAATTGCCTCTCTGTGGAAACGAACTCTTCCTTACCTTGTACTTCATTTATATTTAGTGAGTAAGAATGTGAAATTATTTTTGCTCGGCTGACAACCGGTCAAATTTTGGCGCCGCTGCCGGGGAGGCATACGGCTTGTTATTAAGTTTTTAGTTTCTTTTTATAATTTCTGCTTTTATCTTTGCTTTTCGGTTCTTGTCTTGTTTCTCACTTGTTTGCGAGAATTGTTTTCAGGTACCAAATCCCTGGCTTCTAAAGATTGGAATTATCCAAGGTGCGAGATAGCTACTCGAAGAGGCACAATACTCCAACCAAGTCAAGACACAACAGAAAATCAAGAGTTAGAAGCGGAAAAGAGTTACAAATAGAAGGAGAACAAGAGGTTCCATTCGTAGACGAACCACAAGTTGAAGAAGAAGGAGCAATGGGTGATGCAAATCGTTCACTCAAGGAGTTAGCTTCTCATAGGCTTGATACACAACATGGGTGTATTCAAACAAACTCTACTTTTGAGATCAAGCCGGGGTTGCTTAGAGAATTACCAAAATTTCATGGCATGGTGAATGAAGACCCAAACAAGCATCTTATGGACTTCCACACCATTGTCACGGCCATGCTTCCAGCGGATGTTGAGGCGGATGGTGCAATGTTAAAAGTTTTCCATTTCTCTTTGATGCATAGTGCTAAGGATTGGTTGTACTATTTACCTCCCGGAAGTGTCACGACATGGAATGGGCTGAAGAAACTCTTTTTAGAGAGATATTTTCCTGTATCAAAGGCTACTCAAATTCGAAAGGAGATTTGTGGGATGAAGCAAAATGTGGGAGAATCCTTATATGAATATTGGGAACGATACAAGAGATTGGTGGCAAGCTGCCCTCACCACCAATTCAGTGACGCTATGATCATCCAATACTTCTATGAAGGACTCCAATCAAGTGATAGGAATCTTCTTGATGCTGCGGGTGGTGGTGCATTAGTGAGCAAGATGGTGGCACAAGCTAGAGAGTTGATTGAAAACATGGCAGCAAACTCCCAACAATTCTTGAGTCATGGTTCGGATGTGCTTCTAAGAAAAGTGAATGAAGTGAGCGAGGTTGAGGAACTTCGTCAAAAAATGGGTAACATGTCAGCAATGATGCAACAAGTTGCAGCCGTGGTTATACCAAGTTCCTCTCAAGCTTATGAGGACGAGCAAGCTAATGCGGTCTTTCCAAATCAACAAAGATGGTATGATCCCTACTCTAACACTTACAATTCGGGATGGAGAGATCACCCCAATTTTAGCTATGCCAACAAGCAAGGAGCGGTTCAACAACCTACCTTCAACTTTCCGAGTGGATTTCAACCTCAACAACAACAATTCCAGCCGAGACAACAATTTCAGCAACCACAAGCACAACAATCAATGCAAAATCAAGGTTCCGATATTGATTCAAAGCTTCAAACAATGATGCAAGGCATTTCTACCATGTTTAAAGAAAGTCAGCAAGAAACTAAGAGTGCTATCAAGGAGTTGCAGACACAAATGGGCTCCCATGGCTATTGATTTGAACCAATTGAAGGCACAAAATAATGGGAAACTCCTTTCTCAACCAATTAACCCAAAAGAGGGTGTCAATGCTATTACGTTGAGAAGTGGTACACAACTTGTGCAACCCGAAGTTACTGATTCGGGCAAGGTGGAAACACCAAAGGAACCTGTTTTGGAGGAGAAGAATGAGGATTCTCCCCAAACTTCCGAGGTACCTATTCCTAACTCTAAAACTCCGGTTTTTACTTATGTTCCTCCTTTACCTTTTCCTCGCATATTTGCAAGTTCTAAGAAGGCGGAACTAGAAAAGGAAATTTTAGACGTTCTAAAGAAGATCCATGTGAACATACTACTCATTGATGCTATTAAGCAAGTTCCAAAGTATGCAAAGGTGTTGAAGGACTTGTGTACCAATAAGCAAAGGCTCAAAGGTAATGAAGTGCTTAGTGTGGGGGAGAATGCTTCGGCAATATTACAACACAAACTCCCACTTAAGTGCAAGAATCCCGGTAATTTTGACATTCCCGTCACAATTGGTAACACTACATTTAACAAAGCTATGTTGGATTTAGGTGCATCTGTTAATGTTATGCCTGCATCAATGTATAATTCACTTGATCTTGGTCCTCTTAAAAAGGATGAAATTGTATTGCAATTAGCCGATCGCTCTAATGTCTACCCAATGGGTATTGTTGAGGATGTTCTTGTGCAGGTTAATGAACTTGTATTTCCAGCTGACTTTTGTTTGTTAGAGATGAATGAAGGTTCACCGGACTCATCTCTTCCATTGATACTTGGGCGTCCCTTCATGAAAACGGCGAAACCATAATTGATGTGGACAAGGGAACGTTGACCATGGAGTTTGATGGAGAAACAATACGTTTCAACATTTTCGAGACGATGAGATATCCTAGTGATGTCCACTCTTGTTTCTCCATTGATGTTATGGATACATTGGCACAACAAATGTTTGAATTAAATGGTGATGATGCTTTGGAAACCGTGTTAACTACATCCATGGATAATGGTGTAGAGTATGGTAATGAAGTCAAGGAAGCCCTTGGTGATCTTAATTCACTACAAGGATGCCCGGAAACTCATAATATCTCTTTTATTTCTTTACCATGCAGTGATGAAAAGCTTGTACCTTCAATTGTTAAATCTCCAATTTTAGAATTGAAACCTCTTCCCGATCACCTAAAGTACTTGTACTTGGGTGATAATGAAGAGTTACCTGTGATTGTTTCTAATGAACTTAGTGATTTACAGGAGCAAAAACTTCTAAGGGTGCTAAGGAAGTACAAGACGGGCATAGGATGGACAATCGCCGATATCAAGGGTATAAGCCCTGCCGTTTGTATGCACAAAATCCGTTTGGAGGACGATGCAAAGCCTACAAGGGAAGCGCAACGTCGTTTAAACCCTCCCATGATGGAAGTTGTGAAAAAGGAGATACTAAAGCTTTTGGAAGTGAGTGTTATCTACCCCATATCCGATAGCAAGTGGGTAAGCCCGGTACAAGTAGTGCCAAAGAAATCAGGTGTGACAGTGGTGGAGAATGATAAGAACGAACTTGTCCCAACTCGTGTGCAAACCGGTTGGAGGGTTTGTATTGATTACAGGAAATTGAATGCCACTACTAGAAAAGATCACTTTCCTTTACCTTTTATTGATCAAATGCTTGAACGTTTAGCTGGACACTCTTATTATTGCTTCCTTGATGGCTATTCATGTTATAATCAGATTGTGATAGCGCCGGAGGGCCAAGAGAAAACTACTTTCACTTGTCCTTTCGGTACTTTTGCTTATAGAAGGATGCCTTTTGGATTATGCAATGCTCCATCTACCTTTCAAAGGTGTATGGTAAGTATCTTTTCAGAATATGTTGAAAACATAATCGAAGTGTTCATGGACGACTTTAGTGTCTTTGGTGATTCATTTGACCTTTGCTTGAACAATTTGTCTCTAATCCTTGAACAATGTGTTGAAACAAACCTTGTGCTGAATTGGGAGAAGTGCCATTTCATAGTAACTCATGGCATAGTTTTAGGCCATATAATATCTTCTAAAGGATTGGAAGTTGATAAATCGAAGATAGACCTTATTCGTGCTTTAATCCCTCCCACTACGGTGAGGGAGATACGCTCTTTTCTTGGTCATGCAGGTTTCTATCGTAGATTCATCAAGGACTTTTCCAAGATAGCATCACCACTTTGTAACCTATTGCAAAAAGATGTGGTTTTTAACTTTGATGAAAAGTGTATGGTGGCATTCAATCGTTTGAAAGAACTTTTGATTTCAGCCCCTATCATTAAACCACCGGATTGGAGCAATCCTTTTGAGCTCATGTGTGATGCAAGTGACTATGCGGTTGGTGCGGTGCTTGGGAAACGTGTGGGGAAGATTCCTCATGCTATTTATTATGCTTCTCGAACGTTAAATGAGGCCCAACAAAACTACACAACCACTGAAAAAGAGTTGTTAGCCATTGTTTTTGCTTTAGAAAAGTTTCGCTCTTATCTAATTGGTACAAAAGTTGTTGTCTTTTCTGATCATGCAGCGCTTAAGTACTTGCTTACAAAGAAAGAGGCGAAACCGAGGCTCATACGATGGATTTTACTCTTGCAAGAGTTTGATATTGAAATCAAGGACAAGAAAGGAATTGAGAACACCGTTGCGGGTCATTTGAGCCGTCTTGCTGTGGACAAGGAAGCTATCCCATTGCATGAAAGTTTCCCGGATGAGCAACTATTCTCAATTGCCTTTGGAGAACCATGGTATGCCGATATTGTGAATTACTTGGTATCTAAACAAATCCCAAAGAACTTGTCTCGTGCTGAGAGGGAAAAACTTAAGAAGTTAGGGAACAAATACATATGGGATGATCCATACTTATGGAAACATGGTAGTGACCAAGTAATACGAAGGTGCGTTCCCGAATCTGAATTTAATTCTATCTTGTCTTTTTGTCACTCCTATGCTTGCGGAGGACATTTTGGGAGTAAGAGAACCGCTCACAAGGTACTTGAAAGCGGTTTCTATTGGCCAACTTTGTTTAAGGATGCACATATATTTTGTACAACTTGTGATAGGTGCCAAAGAACATGCAATCTAGGTGTCCGAAATCAAATGCCACAAACTTTTATTCAATTTATTGAAGTTTTTGATGTATAAGGTATTGATTTTATGGGTCCTTTTGTCAACTCCCATGGGAATTTTTATATCTTACTTGCTGTTGATTATGTCTCGAAATGGGTGGAAGCTAAGGCCACCCCAACTAATGATTCTAAAGTGGTTTCAGATTTTGTGCAAGCTAATATTTTTGCAAGATTTGGAATTCCAAGAGCCATAATTAGCGATGGGGGTTCTCACTTCAAAAACAGGATTTTACAAAGCTTGTTGACGAAGTACAATGTGTCACACAAGATTGCAACACCTTATCATCCCCAAACAAATGGATAAGCCGAGGTGTCTAATCGGGAGGTGAAATCCATTCTAGAAAAGACGGTGAACCCAACAAGGAAAGATTGGAGCATGCGACTTAATGATGCTTTGTGGGCTTATAGCCGCCTACAAGACACCTATCGGGATGTCTCCCTTTAGGCTTGTGTATGGTAAACCTTGTCACTTACCCGTTGAAATTGAGCATAAGGCGTTTTGGGCTATTAAGCAATGCAATATGGAGATGGATGGGGCTGGAAAGCAAAGGAAGTTACAACTCCAAGAGCTAGAGGAGCTTCACAATGATGCATTTGAAAGCTCACGAATTTATATGGAAAAGACGAAAGCATTTCATGATAACATGATTTCTAGGAAACAATTTTGCATTGGGCAGAAAGTGCTTTTGTTTAATTCTCGCTTGCATTTATTTCCGGGTAAATTAAGGTCACGATGGATTGGACCTTTTATTGTTACTAATGTGTTTTCTCATGGTGCAGTGGAAATTCGTAGCATAGCTACAGGGAAAGAACTTAAAGTTAATGGGCACCGGTTGAAACCATATTATGAGAATTTCACTTCCGAAGTGGTGGAAGGAGTTAACTTTGTGGCTGTGCTCCCTCTGGAGGAGTCGTAGAAAGCAAGGAGATAGTCGGGCTGACGACTTTAAACCAAGCGCTAAATGGGAGGCAACCCATCGGATGAGTATTTCTTGTCTTGTATTTATTTCTTGTTTTTTTTTTTTAGTTTTTCTTGTCTTGTTTTTATTTTTCTGATTTCTTGTCATATATCTTGTTAGAATTTCCCACCTTGACTTACTTTGGACGATTCAATTTACATTGAGGACAATGTAAAGTTTAAGTGTGGGGGAGTGGTTTCATGGAATTTTCAATTTTTCAACTTTTGTGTAAAATAGTGAATAAGAAAACTCCAACTTGTGGTTAGTTTAGAGTCACATAGTATACATGTCGCTAAGCTTACATCGAGATTCTCATAAGAGTGACTGAACTTAGAGATGACAGAGAACATGATCGGGTTTCTTAATTGTATGAGAGTTAAAGTTGGATTTAACCATGCCAGTGGCAAATAAGGTGCATACTGAATTTGGTATTAGAGTAGTGATCCCCTATAGTGGAGACTACCCATGTTACATAATGTGAGGCACCGACCTTCAATTCTTTGTACCTGTCTAAAATATGTGCTTTTAGAGTGTGTTTCACCGTACGTAAATTCCGGGTAGAATGGTGAGCTACCCAACCTCCCACCATAGAAGCACTATTTTGATCTCTTGAGTGCTATTTTTATCAACCATGATGGTGACATCGAATTGCTAACTTACATACCACTTGTAATCTTGTTCGCAGTTAGCACCATCCACTTTATCTCTCTCTACACCAACAGGTCCATAGAAACACCATCATCATCAACAAGAGGAACATCACAAATTTGAAGGAAAGTTGAAGACGTTCAAGGTTTACAAGCAACAGTACAGAAATGAGCAGATTTCAGATTCGAGTAAAGCAACAAAACAAGGAGCGGAATTTTTATAAGTTGAAGACTATTGTACAAGAGTGAAGATTATCAAGATGAGAGTTCGAGAAGTTTATGATATCAAGACATACAAGTTGTGAAGAATCAAGTGGTAAAGTACTTACACCATGGCCTTTGTACTTACATTTTTATTTTATTTGTATTTTACTTTCTCTTGTCTCAAAAAAAAAAATGAAAAAATGAAAAAAAAATACATATATATATTTTGGGTTTGTATAGTTCGTTTTTTAGTTTTGTATTCTTTCAATAAAGCCAATGGAAGAAGGAATATCTACAATGAAGTTTCAAGAAACAAGGAATTAGAGGAAAGAATCACATTGTCAAGATTCTACGAAGTTCAAGAGTTATCATCAAGAGTTGAAGACCGAAGACGAAGATGAAGACACCGATTGAAGACCGAAGACGTTTCTATGGATGCTGTGAGAGTGGTGCTAGCTGCACACCGAACGGATAACGAGGTAAGTAAGCATATCCCCACCTTCGTTAAGTGGTTGATTTCCTTTCGTAGAGATCGTCAGAAAAATAGGTTTTCAAAAATTATAAAAGATGTGGGTTTTCAAAACAATTCGGAGGGTTTTTCCTTCCTACCATTCAACGTGTCACATGATTCTCTCTTCATTCCAACCTGGACACATGTGTGACCCATAAAAATCTGTTTATTATTGAGAGAAATATCATAAAACCCTTTCTTGTGAGGCAGAGTCGAGACTTTTGATCACTCCGAACCCGAATTTCTTTCGAGAAGGGATGGTTATTTCTCTCTCAACTTTTAAGGATGAGATTGTGTTCAATTATGTGTCTAACTTCTTATGACTAGTGTGCAGAATCTCTATGTCTTCTTAGCGCATTGGATACTATCATTTCGGAGAACTAGTAAGTTGGAAAAATAGGTTTTGTGGGTATATCTCTACTAAACCCTCACGAGACTATAACTCGTCCACTAGGGACACCTAATGGTTTAAAGGCCTGTTATTCATGCTAAGAGTAACCGTTCCTCGACGACACGGAGTTGTATGTAAGTTTTGGAATTGTTTTGTTTGATTTGCTCGAGGACTAGCAAAGTCTAAGTGTGGGGGAATTTGATAGGTGTTGTAAACACCGTGATATTTATCTATTGTTTATGCTTTCTTTGCGAGTTTTCTTGTAAATTATGTATCTTATGATTACTTTTGAGCTAATCAGGTACTTTGGAGTCATTTGGACCAATAGAAGATGAAAAGTCCATTTGGAACGAAAAGGAGGCAAACATTATTGGGAGCTGAGCCAAAAGGTTAAGGGACAACTCTCTTTTGAAAGAATACTAGAGACGGCTAGCTACGGTTAAGGGATAACCATGTGTTAAAAACACCCAATCCGGGGTGGCTCTTAGGAGTGGGGCGTCATGATCCAATCCAACCTCATTTCCTACACTAAACCTAAAAATCAGAGAAGATAATCACTATTCTTCTTCTCTGTCTGAAGATAACTGTTGTTGGATGTGTGAGATGCAGAAATGAATCAGAGAAGAGATTAAATGGGTGTGATTTCTGTTGTGTGTGTGAATTCAGAAGCAAGTGATCATAAAACTGTTGGTGGTGATAAATTCAGGGGAGATCGAGAAGAAGCTGTTGTCGTTGAGAGAATCGGAGAATTGGTGATGAAATTGAGAGGGGTTTAGAGCTTGGCTGCGCATGGTGATAATTTGAGTAATTGAAGAAGATGGGTTCGTTTCTGTGATGATTTATGAGAATCTGAGCTAGGGTTTGTTCTTGTGTTCATGCGATGGTTCATTGCTCGAGAGAGATCTGAAGCCGAGTTTGAGATGAATTGAAAGTGCAGTTCAAATGCCGAAAAGAACAGGAAGTACATCAAGATGGTGATGAGTAAAGGGTTAAACTCGGATTCGAGTTTGAAATGATTTTGATGGTAGATTTGCATCTGTTTTGGGTTGTGATTTGAGAGCTTATATGGGTGTTAAAAAATGAATCTAGTGGTTGTTGTTCGCTGTAATTGGAGGTGGAATGGTTGAGTTGCTGGGATTAGAAGATGGGTTTCATTTGTTGAGTATCAAGATGAAAAATTGGTGTTGGCGGATGGTTAGTATTGTGCTTGAAGTGATTGAAGAGATGATGTTGCTGGTGATTTGAGAATAAAGAAAGATGTGAAGTTAGGGATTGAGTTAACCCCAGAAATCAGTCGACTGCAGGAAAGCAAGGAATGGTGTTGGTTGTGTGTCAACATGGCTAAGAGATGGAGAAGGTTCAGACTGAGAAACTAAGTAGATTGCAGTTTTGGTTTGCTCTTGAGCTGAAATGCAGCTACTGTCAGAGATGGATTCTGATGAGTTAAAGCCGAGAACAGATAAGAAGATGGAGCTTCTGCCATTACAAGTGGCGTTTCTGAATTGTGATTGAAGGCTTTAGTGGTGATTGTACTTGAACATGTGGAGATGTAATGGCCAGAAATTGGTTGTTGTTTTGCAATATGTGAAGTGATTATATGCGAAGGCTTTGGAGAGATATGAAGATGCAGAACGAATGTGGTGATTGTAACAGATTGTATGTGAATTACAGGGAATGAATATGAAATGGGTGAGAACAGTTTGAGAAAGAGATTTGGAGATTGCAGCTAGAGGAGTTAGGCCGTTTCGCAGGTGAATGGGAGATTGCAGTGTCATGGCAGGTGGTGTTGGTGCAAGAAAATAAATGGATTTGAATGTGTGTTGGTGGTAATGTTTTGAGCTGAGTGCTGGAGGCGACTCTTGTGTGCAGTCCGTGATTGGGGGTTGGCTCAAGAATGGTCTGGGATTGCAGGAAGTAGCCTGAGATTGTGATGATGAGTCTGAATTGCAAATGATGTTGCAAGTATGACTGAGCTGGAGAAATAGTGGATTTAACTCGCAAGTGAGGCAAATGAGATGGTGTAACATAAGGTGGTACTGAGATTTTCAGTGGACCAGCTGGTGTTGGCTGTGAAGAAGCAATGGCAGATGATGGGCATGTGACTGCAATGTGTATGTGTTGCAGAAGGGGTATTCGAACAGAGCTGCAAATGGATGATTTTCTGAGTTAAGTGATGATTCAAACTGGTGGGCTTTGTAGCCAAGGATGATTATTGTGATGACCAGAGATTGCAGAGAAGGAATCAGAAGTGGTTCATGGTAGTGGTATTGCAGCTGAAATGGACTGAATGTTGGTGAAGATGCAGAACGGGTTTTGTGGAATGAATGCAGGTGCCAGTGGTATCAAGAGTACATGACTGCAGCTGTAATTGCGAGCTATGAGGGGAAGCTACGGCCATCATGGCTGGACTGAACTGATGAAGCGTCATCCTAGCGCAACAAAGGATATGGCCTGTGCAACCCAACCCATTCAGCCTTGACCGGTTAGCTCACTCAGCCAAGTCAGATGTTGAATCGGTTTTAACTCAGATGACACGGTTTGACTCGGTCAGACCTTGACCGAGCTGACTCGTTGACCGGTGACCTGGCGGATTTTGCCGGTCACCTAAGCTATTTTCCGGTGACTCTTCCAGCCAATTTCCGGCCATAATACCAGATTTCCGGTGATCACTTTTGGGGTATATTTTCTATATGGGTATTTGCACACACATGGGCTTGGTGGACCACATGGGCTTTGGGCTATGAAGACCTAGTTTTGGAAGTTTGAGAAAAGCTACAAAAGGAGAAAGTTTCTACAACTTTGGGTATCACGTATTATTCTTGGAACTTGGAGAGAGCCGGTTTTGTTTACGCTTCTAGGGGTTGCTTTTGTTCATCTTCTTCTATTCAATTAATATTTTTATGATGAACTCCATAGCTATGAGTAGCTAAACAATTATTATTGGTTATGGGATTAAGTTGATTTCTCAACATGTTATATGATTCAATGAATTAGTTTTGTCTCAATATTTTATTGTTTATGATTCATTATTAATATTGTCATATGATTTGATTGTTTGTTTGGTTGAGTCCGGAATCAATCCGATTTACTTTCATCTCTATTGCTAGATTAGGGTTTTCAATACGAAATAGTTGTTTATCCCTGATTCTAAGTAGCATAGTGTGGTTATTACTTGTAGTGATACATCTTTATAATTGCATATGAATCATAACCTTGGTTAAGTTGAATTAGTGCTTTTACACGTTTGATTGCCTTGATTAGTCTTATTCCAGAGAACTTAGTGCTTTGAGGGAGTTAAATCTAATTGTGCTTTTACACTTTAGGTTGCTTTCTAGGAAGAATTCACATATGCATCTTTTAATGTGGTTGTGATGAAATCAGGAAATTAGCGGGATATACTTGTGATCAAGGTATCCTAGGACTTTTAGTAAATGAGAGATTAAAATACCAATTCTAATCGTTGATGAAAATACATGTTTGTGAATGATACTATCCCGTGACCAATATCTTCTCTCTATTGATAATTCCAATTATTTACTTTGCTTTACTTTATTTTTACTTTAGTATTTCGCTTAAACAACAAAAATCCCCCCTTGGTTACCTTAGAAACTGAAAATCGCATAACAACAATTGCCTCTCTGTGGAAACGAACTCTTCCTTACCTTGTACTTCATTTATATTTAGTGAGTAAGAAAGTGAAATTATTTTTGCTCGGCTGACAACCGGTCAAGTACCACCAAATAATAGCTTGTCGATCTAAATACGACTATGAATAATAAGTCTATTAAAAGATAAACCAGATCTAGTCGGATCCGGACGATCAAGTTTATGCACGAAGCAAATCAAAAAGATACGAAACAAATATGAAAATCTTTTTGTCTTAAATCTTCAATAGTCTTCTTCTGTACCTTCACAATGAAACTTGATTCCAACTTATGATCAATCACAGACAGAGCAAAGTTTGTTAACCATGGATGATCACAAGTCAACGTCAGATCTAAAGACAGATCTGAACTACCGCTAATCTATTGATCTAGTTTGAGTGACCTTATGTTAGAAGAGAAGGCTCTCAAGAATAATCAAACTAGGTGCAATCAAGAGTTAACAACCATTAGTCAATCAAATAAATATTTGAAAACTAAAATAACAATGCAATTCTAGTTTCTCACCAACGATACTACTAGACACTTTTTAATCCCAAACAAGTCTTTAAACTAGCGGATGCAAGAGATTTCGCCAAATTAGGTTACTTTCCTCTCCAAGATAGTATTACAAGTAATATTGTTAGTCGGTTAGCAGTGACTACAAAAATGAAGTACCTGCCTTAGAATAAGTTTTTAAGAAGAACAAACTTCACTATATATAGATCAAGGTAGTTTGGACAACAAGGAATTTCCATAACCGAAAATATTCTCAAGACCCTGACAGTGGCACCAAAAATTGACGTGGTTATGATAGTGGTAATTAAAGATTCGATTCTCGGACTTATACAAATTCGATTCTAGATTCAAATTCTAAGACTAAAAGTAGCAAATTTTAAGTAAAAGTTAATATCAAGATTATTGAGAACACTGAGGCTAAGATTCCACTATTTACCAATTTTTTATGTGATCCAATATTAATAATTATAATGCAATTCATATATTCAATTGTAACTAAAGTATTTCTATTAATAGATTTTCAAAATATTAGTTGTTAATCTCAAGCATGGAACATCCAGATCCCTAAGCTAAGCATGCACCATCAAGTGAAAACACAACTAGTTAATAAAAATCATTATTTCAATTTTGATTCAATGCAAATAATCATAAAAAGAATTGCAGAGATTAATTAAATATATATTACCACATAATTGTTGGAAAAATAGTTGTCTTTGTCGCCTCGGCAACGGGGATTTGCTCCTCATATTAATCACTCGCTCAAAATAATAGTTCATGGCTCAAAAGTGTACAAGGAACTGAAAATAAACTAAAATAGAGAAATCACAACGCTTTTTAGGCATTCCAGTGTAACTATTACGAAGAAAACCTAAAGAAGTGTTGTAAACCGAAAATAAGCGTTGCAAATTTGAACACAGCTGTTACAATTTTCTGTCCTAAACGTTGTCAAAGAGCCACGGTTCTCGGCAGCTAATGTCTTTGTTTTGTTCAGTTGCAGCAGCATAAAACTTCGCATGTAACTCGATCTTTCTCTCTGTTTTAACCTCTCTAAGCTCTGCAAACCCTCGATGATCTTCTCTGACTCCAGAGGACTATTTATACACCATAGCACCATTAAATCCTCGCAATAACTCCAAAAAAAAAAAATTGCCTTTTTTTTTTGCAAAGTTACGGGAATAATTTCCCTATTTAACTCCTTCACGCTGTTTTCTTGCATCTAACTCACTCCAACACGTTCAATTCATCTTCCCCAAGAGTTCAAACACGTGTGAACACATGCCAACCTTCCAAAAATAGCTCGAATTCCCGAAAATATATCTCGTAGAAATATTCACCCTGTTTTCTTCAAATCGGATTATTCAGCCCAATTCTTTCGATTCCAATGACCATATCATCCCTGTTTATCCCAAAGAGGTCCAATCCAACAAATCCATCGATTGAATGTCATTAAAATAACCTCAAATCTCGAACCCTAATTCTTCCCATGGCTGCACCTATTTTCTTGCCAATTTTATATTTGAAATTTGAGAAGAAGATGGGGTGTCCCCATATCTGTCTGTGGGGTCCCTTTAGCATATTCCCTTGGGTGCAAATAGTAATTTTGGGGTGTAAATAGTAATTTTCCTGGGGTTCCTTTATTAACTCCTCTAGGTGCCTTTAACACTTTTTAGGGGTGTTTTTAGTAATTTTCTCCAGAGGTTCAAATACCACTTTTCGAGCAACTTTTTCCGCAAGAGTTTATTTTTCCAAAAACACCTACATACACATAAAACACCATAATAATCACTAACAATATATAGAATTGAGATAAATCAGACACAAAAATGTGTCTATCATATGCAATAAGTACCTAGATTTGGTTTTGTCTAATTCCAACCAATATCCAACTGTACAACCAAAACCCCACTTGGGTAACTCAATATTAGCTAGCACTTAATTAATATATATTTCCAGAGATATGTTTTGCTTGCTGGTAAACAAAATATATATATATTCAAAAATATCAAAAAGATTCTTAAACATTTCGGTTTGGGATCTCACCTTGAGTATCCAGGAATATCTTTGAACAATAAAAGATAAGATTTATGCTCATGTTCAAATTACTCATTAATGTCGACATATCGAACTTTCTTATTAAGCAATAAAATCTTACAAACCCTAAAGTGTATGTGACTAAACAAATCGGTTTTGCATATTGAGACCGGCTTTACCATGACTCTCACATAATGTAGGGATCGGTTCCACCTTGACTCTCAGTATAGGTAGGGATCGGTTCTACCTTGATTCCCTATATAGGTTAGTATCGATTCTACCTTGACTCCCAACATAAGTTAGGATCGGTTCTACCTTGATTCCCAAAATAGGTTAGGATCGGTCCACCAATAGATCTTCAATGAAAACTGGACCTTTCAATCCTATTGATTTCTTTCAACTACGAAACAAGTTCATAAGTCTACTTCCTTCAACTCATGTAGTTAAACATAGTTTTCTAGGCATGAAATTAACCCTGAATTCACTACACAATCTAGTAATAAGTTACAAAGATTATGTCGATGTCACAATTACGAATTTCAAAAGATAAACATCATACTTTGTTATATAATATACCAATACAAAGTATTCACTACTATTGATATATTCTTCCTTGACACTTTGATCATTGTTGATGGTGGCTTTTAGTTTAGGGCGAAAACTGTAAAAGTCTGTATTTTATGACTCGGTATCAGGGATACTGAACTTTGATGTGCTTACATTTCGTAAGGAATGCATTAAAACTTGATGAGTTCCCATTCCTCTATTCATATATTATATAGCTATATTTATGAGCTTCGCCCAGCTGAACTCAGAAAATACACACACACACACACACGTATATACACACAACTGTATTCACCGAGTAATTTAGTATCACCTGGGATTATTGCAACATGCATCAATATTGCATATATATATAATTATCAGAACTATATTCACTGAGTAATTCAGTATCAACTGGGATTATTGCAACATGCACCAATACTGTTCTGATAATCACAGGTGTTCTATAGTTCTATCATGAAAACTCAAGCTCCTAGATGAATTACTCACTAGTATAGATCCGAATGAGTATTTATTTAGTGTTATGTTCCTTAGTCGAACCCCTAATACTGAACTGACATTCATGTTCATTCTCATATGAATATCATGAATTCACTGAAGTGTCCAACTAAGCTATGCATGAGAATACCTGATCAAAGGCATCACAGTTGTTCCAGCAAGACCAGATAGACACCAAAATTGTAAAATTAACGGTTTTGTGTAAACACACAAAATTTGCTTAGGTTATTCGATTTTGTGTCAATATGCAAAAGCTTCTTATTTGACCTAATTTTGTGACAATACACAAAATCTAATTATTTTGTCAAAATTGACGCAAGCACACAATCTCGTGCATTTTCCTAATATTATATCAACACACAAAACTTGGTTGATTCACTCAATTTCATGAGAAGACATCAATACTTGTGAATTTGTCTAATTTTACTTAAATTGATGTGAAGCATAACATCTTGATTCCTATTGGTTGAAAGCTAGTCTACCCAAGCAAGGAGTCAAGACCTCCTGTGATTGGTTGATATAAAACCCTAATTATGGTAAAAAAAACAACAAAATCGAAATTAGGACTAATCCGGTCGTGCTACTTTGCCGGCCAATATGGCAGGCCTTACGCCTCCCATAATCGATCAATCAAATCTCACGGTTGTTGCTTGTCTCCTATCTTCCCAATCGACCAATCAGATCGCTTATAGCCTTCCTGCTTAGCTCCCAATGACCGGCCAAAGTAGGCTGGTCGAGCTGCCCTAAAACGTGCAAGTCGCACATGCGATTATCCATATGAGTCAAATGTGCCAAACATTTAAGAATGTTAAAGTTAACGTTCGAAACACTTATAAATTTTGCAGAAGGTGTTACCATGTGCAATACAACTTCTTCGTGACACCTAAGCATTGCAATTTATGTTGCAAAGGGTTTAAAATGATAGCAACGCTCATAACGTTGCAAAAGGACGTTGCAAAGCCTAAGCTTATGATGAAACAACACTTTAAAAGTGTTGCGATCCTTTGTAAAAGGATCCGCGAATTATCTTAGTCGTCCATTACACATGGGATGTACGCGGCACTTTACATGTATCAAATACATTTTAACGGCTTACTTAACATAAGTTGTTTAACCAAGAGCACCATGCATCGGTCCTTGACCATTTCACATGGCAAATCATATTTTTATGAAACTCAACTTGCAACTCATGACCACTTGTGGTCTAGCTCGCACGTGATTGGTCGAAAAATATATTTACATGTAGGTCTTACATACACGACCAACAACACATGTTTAGTTGCTGAGATGATCACATATTCTCTCCTCCACTCCTCATGAACACTTATCACATGTCATGGTGTTGGACTCACTCAACAACTTCCATATTCCACATTATTGGTCCATTCAAACTGCGACATGACGTACTCTCCTAACTTTTTAACTTCATCAGTCAGGTAATAGGAAGTCATACAGGTTGACCCTAGTCATGCAGGTTAACCTAGTTATGCAAGTTACATTTGAAACTAAGTAGTATTTTTTACTAAAACACTTGAGACATCAACAATGTCATAAATTGGTGGATGTTTGTAGATGGTTGGTTTTTATAGAATTGAGGAGACGACCGTGCGGAGGAAACTCCTTGAACCGAGTGGATCACAAACCTCACACGGATGCACTTTGCAAAAAGGGAGTGCATTGAATTCAAGAGATCAATCTGTAGGACTCCATCCTAAACCAAGACAATGGTCGTTCCAGAGTCAATTCGGTCACAAGAGAGAATGGGTCGATCTGTAGGAGGGAAGCTGAGAAATGTGTGAGATCAATGGTGATCGAAAATTATAGGTGTGTTGTGTATTCTGAAATAAGATAAGTTCCGAATGATTGAATTTGCTCTGTTGAGAGTAATTGCTCAGACGTCGAGTTGTTAATCTCTTGTTGTCTGTTTGACGTTAGATTGTCTTGTTTTCAATCATGATTCAGAAACTTATTTATATTGCTGGAATTGTAAACACCTTGATCCCATGAAGTGTGACAGTTGCTGGAGTCAAAGAGTGGAGAGGTGTAAATCGTGTTAAAACCAGTTGCTCATCGTGCGGAGACTTGGTTTTATTTTCCATCCACTACTTTGCTAACTCCTGCAACTGATTGCACGACTTGCTCACATTCTCGTCGTGTGTATGAACACACGTGTCGTAGACTGCCAGACCAAAACCCTAGTTAATATCCCCCCATGTAACACGATTGATGTCTCGTGATTTGTGGAGTCTGCAAGGCAGACGTGTATTTAGTTAGTCAGTTGCTGACTTCATGGGACGATGAGTCCTTGTACTGCTGAGTCGAACGTGATTTGAAAATGTTCTGAGAATCATGAATTGAACGTGTTTGTTGAGACAGAGGTATGATTCTCACGTAAATGTTGATAGTTAAGGTGCGCAAATATTGCTCATTCGATGGATTGTTGAATATTGACAATTGAACCAATATTCCTTAGTCTGAGCAAATATTGCTCATCTGAGCAAATGTTGCTCGTCTAACGAATTATTGATAGCATGACCAAATAAAATATTATTTTAAAATACTAGCAACTGAGCCGAGTATAATTAATAAAATATTGATCATGGGATCGTCGTAAAATTATTAGCGTTTGAATCTGGAATTATGAACCTTGGACTCGAAACCCTAATTTGATCAATTGATAATTTATTGAAAATAAACCACGGAGTGAAGGAGGTACCGGCTACATGGGATGATGGGTCGACCATGTAGCGCCCAGATGTTCAAGTGAGCAAAATACCAAAGTCTCTTGAAGACCGGTTGGTGAAAGGATGATTAAATGATGGTCTAATCATTTATTAAGATAATGCTCGTCTGAGCCTTAGGTGATAAAACCTAATTAATTATGAAAAGATGAGGGATCGACCAAGGGGTCATGAAACTGGCCCTGGTTGGTCACGGGATCGAATAACGATCGTTTTATGAAAATCCCAAATTGTTTGAGAAAGTTCTGGACCTAATACGTGCAATTAAACAAATTAGGTCAAAATGTGAAAATGCGTGGGACCGGCTTCTTGCAAGTCAAATAGACAACCTTGGTCGGTCAAGGTAATATGCTCACGTCACCAAAATGCTCGTGCCTCAGTCCTGAGAATTTTGATATATTCTGATTTGCGTTTGAGCAATCATTTGAGATTTGAGAAAATATGAAGAAATCAGAGATTTTGCTTAAACTGAGGAAACTTCATGAGATGAAGGAAAATAATTATAAAATGAAAGAATCATGAAGCGTAGGACCGGCTATGGCCAAGGCATGGCCAGCCGGCCAATGAGCCCGGTCCCATAGCACTTTTCCTAATTTTATTAGATTTTTCATGATTTTAAGGAAATATCATGAAATCAAGGAGTTTGTTGAAATAAATGAGTTTTCCTTGAAGTGAAAGAGTTTCCATGAGATGAATGACACAAATAATATTAATAATAATAAAATAAGGGAGTGTGGGACCGGCTTGGGCATGGTCGGCCTGCTAGGGCCCGGGCCCGTGAGCTTTCCCTAAGTTTATGTATTATTTCATGATTTGAAGGAATTTTCATAATTTTAAGAAATTTTCATATTTTTAAGGAAATATCATGAAATCAAGGAATTTCATGGAATGAAGGAAACATAAAAAATAATAATAATAAAATAAGGGGCATGTGGGACCGGATAGGGCCCGATCCCACGAGTTTCCCTAATTTTATATTATTTTCCACGACTTGTAGGAAATATCATGAAATTAAGGAGTTTTCATGAGATGAGGGATATAATAATAAAATAATAAGGAATCATGAGGTGTGGGACCGGTTACGACTAGGGCATAGCCGTCCGGCTAGTAGAAATGGTCCCACGACACCTTTCCCAATTTTATATTACTTCCTTGATGCCAAGGAAACACCATGAAACTGAGGAGTTTCCTTAAACCGAATGAATTTTGTTCAAATGGGGGAATTTTCATGAGATCAAGGAAAATAATAAAAATATGATAAAATATAAAATTGGGTGTGGGACTGGCCACGGCACGACCGGCCAGCCAGTGGGCCCAGTCCCCCAGCGCTTTGATTAATATTTTATTGTTTATTATTTTCTTCCTATTTTGCATAGGTTCATCGTTCCTTCGTATTTTGGAATGCTCGTTCGTGCATTCAGGTGCTCGTTAGTGCATTATTCTTTGAGTACACTTGCACCATTTTAGTTGGGGCTTACTCGATAGTTGCTCAGATGCCCGTGTGTTGAATATTTATTACTAACCCATGGAATTCTGCTGGGAAGAACCATGAATTGAAGTAACGAAATATTATGAAAAACGTAGAATATTTTCCAGGGATTCGGTTAATGAATCTAATGATTTAGGAATAATTAATTGATGGCTCTATACTAGTACGATCGTCTAGGAGCATTAATTATTCAGGAATTGAGTGATATGAGCTTGTTGAAGCGTCATATTTCTTTTATATAGTCAGGGAAAACATTGTTACATCCTGAAGACGTTATCGCTCTATACTAGCAGGCAAGCTGTCTAAGAGCCGTCCAATCTTTCGATTCTATATAGAAGTAATTACCAAAATTGCTCAGTATTCATGTGATATGTCGTTGCCTCAGCTGAGAGACTACACATCTACATATATACTCTGAGAGACAATATTCTCAGTCAGAGATTCTTGTGGCATGAGCTTTCATGCTTTGATGAGAGACATGAGCCTCAATACTCGTCTAATTGCTGGATCAGGAGCATGTATAATTATGGTTTTACGATTTTAGCCCTTGTCGAAAATCCACCATCTACATTAAGTCCCCTGCTTAGTGAGGGACAGTCATGTTCCTCAGTCAGCACTTGATGGTGATTTTCTAATTATAAACGAAATAAGTAATTGAACTTAGTCGTAAGATAAGATGTTACCGGATTTTCGATCGTACCCAAATAACCATGGCTTGAACGAAGATTTCAGTGGCATGATAGAGCATCGTCTAATGGGCGCAAATTGGTGTAGCACCGCTGATTTGGTGATGGAACCTTGGTCGATTTAGGATTCACGGGTCCGGGCCCAAGAAAGGAAATCCGTTTTTAGCGCGGACGTTCGTTCGTTCGTTAGTTTAAGAAATAAACAAAATAGACCTGAGTCTAATGATAAAAAATTTATCTATGATCTTTCACGAAATACAAAATTTTATTTTTTAAATATGTGAGATTTCACAAAGTGGAATAAACTCTCGTTTCAAAGGTGGATGCTCGTACGAGAGATTTTTTTTTTTTTCGAACAGACGTGCGTCTGTTAGTAATAAAATTTTGTTTATGAGCTTTCATGAAATTTTTTATCTTCGAGATTTCAGAAATCTTCGAAAATATACTCTCGCTTCAAAGACAGGTGCTCGCGCGAGGGAGCAAATATATATATATATATATTTTCAAACTTACGTGAGTTTCATGTTAAATATATATATTTTTGTAAAACCAATGTTTTGATTTTGAACAACTGTTGAAAGTAGACAATTATACATGGTGAAATAATGTCCGTATGTAGGTTTTCACAATTGTAGAATGGACGTCGTTCCAATTTTTGAAAAACCAGTGGATGTTAAAACTCAAGTGAGTTGTTCACGGTTTTATGAACATCAAGTCATGATTTTGAATAATGAATTTTGCTCGTCTTTGCAGGTTTGAAGGAACGAGCAAGTTTTCGAAATTCTGAGGTTATAATCACTAGCCAAAGAAAAAAACTCAATCTTGTGAGGATAAGACCTAGACCAAATACTCAAATGAAGGTCCGGAGAAGCTTGTTCGTTTTCTAAATTGGCGTAACACGACTTAATCGAGAAGACACCAGAACTGTTAATTTTCCATTTAATGGAGTCTGACCCTGTCCCCAAAATAAATCCTTCAAGAATCGAAGCTAAAACGCATACCTCGGCAATTTGTGGTTGTGTTAGCCTCTTATCCAGACCCAAGTCCCATGCCCCTCCTTGTTGAAATGTAGCAACACAATTCTTGATAGCCCAATTCTTAATAGAGGCTATGCCATACACTTTTGGGAATGAAGTGGAGGAGGCAGTTGAACCTTCCCAATGGTCTGCCCAGAATAAAACTGAAGTACCGTCACCAACTTGCAAGATGCAATTTTCTCTGAAAGCGTTGAGCTGCTTGTAAATGCCCTTCTAAACTCCGCAACCATCAGAACCTTTTGGAGCTTTGGTCTCTCTATCAAAGTTTGTTGACCCATACTTCGTAGACACACCCTTTCTCCAAAGAGAGTCTTTCTCATGATTGAAGCGCCACAACCACTTCGAAAGTAGAGCCTTGTTCATACTTTTAAGATATTTAACCCCTAACCACCATGCTTGGGGAGGGGGGGGGGGGATTTATCAAATGCAACGAGATGATTACCTTTTTTAGCATCATTAGGATCCCAAAGAAAGTCTAAAATCACTTTCTCCAAAGCTTTGATCATTTTCATAGGAGCTGCGAAAAGAGAAAACATGTATATATATATGCTCACTAGAAAGCACACCTTTAACTAAAGTTAGTTTGCCCACCTTTGTAAGCCTTGATATCTTCTAATATGAGAGTCTAGCTATACATTTTCTATAATTGGGTCTCACATAGCATTATTGTTTGCAGCCTCTCCAATGGGAATACCCAGATAATCGTAGGCATCAACTCGCTTTTACAACCCATCATGTCTGCCAAACCAGAAATATTTGTGACACTTGCTATGCCAAACATGCTTGTTTTGGAAAAGTTAATACGAAAACCAGACGACATCTCAAACAAAAGTAAGAGACAAAGAAGGGTATTGACATGCTCTCGCGACTCATCCAAGAAAACAAGTGTATCATCTCCGAATTGTAAATGACCGACCTTGATAGCAGATTCACCGAGATGAAAACCTTCAATCCATCCTAATTCCACAACCTTTTGAAACATTAAGTTTAAAGCTTCTAAGAAAATAAGAAATAAGAAAAGGAGACAGAGGGTCTCCCTGCCTTAGGCCCTTACCAGTGTTGAACTTTGAATGAGCTGACCCATTTATAACAGCTGAAAGAGGAGTATTATTGATGCATCCTTGGATCCAACATCTCCACTTATCTAGGAATCCCATTTTTTGAAGAACTTCGTCGACAAACTCCCATGAGACATGATCAAACACTTTCTCGAAGTCGATCCTGCACAAAATTACTGAACTCCACTCTTAATTATAGAGTCCATGCACTCATTAACAATAAGAGCGCAGCCTGGAATTTGTCTTCCTTTAATGAAAGACGATTAATGAGAAGAGATCAAGAGTGGAAGCAGTGGCTTTAATCTCTCTGCCATCACATTGGAAACTATTTATAGACGCTACTCATTAAGAAAATAGGCGTAAAATCCTTCATTTCTTCCACCTTCTTTAGGATCAAGGCATGAAAAAACACATTTTAGTCTCCAATTGATAGTCCCCCACTTGTTGAAAGTTCTTACTACCCGCATTATATTTTTGCGCATAAAGAACCAGCATTTAAGAATGATATGTACCTAAAATCCATCAGGCCTTGGGATCGATCTTGGCCCAAACCCCTCAAATCTGAAATGCATTCATCTTCGGTAACGTCTCTTTCCAGTATTGCAACTTATTAGGCATTTATTGTTTTGAAATTCATTTTCTCAATGATAGGTCTCAGTCTTGAATCTCGTTGAAAGATATTACTATAAAAAGAAGTTATAAAACCTTTGATTTCTGGTTTGTCTTCTGAATTGATTTTCAAGATCGAAATTGAGTTTCTACGCCTTCTAATTTTCACGATGATGTGATAAAACTTTGTGTTATGATCCTTGTCCCATTGCGTACGAGATTTCTGCTACATCATCGTATCTTTCTTGTTAGCCAATTTCTCAAACTATGAAGTTAGAGAAAGCTTTGTAGCCAACTGCGAAGCCAGAAGAGGATGGATGGCGTCCAAAACCTCTAATTCTTGCATAAACCCTTCAATCTGACGGTCGAGTCCGCCAAAGACATTCATATTCCACTTTTTAAGCTTGAATTTCAGTGCTTGAAGTTTTTTTGCTAGCATGAAGTCGGCAAACCCATCGAAAGAGAACGAGTTCCACCATTGGTGCCTTGCAGCCACATATCTTCATATATCCAAGGAGGATCCCCCCAATCTTCTAGTTCACAAGAAAAGCATACAAGACAATTGTTTGAAAGGGGCTTACCCAAAACTACAGCTGCCAAAGAAGGAAAATGAAGGTCGAAATCTTCTGAAATCAAAAATATGTCCAACTTACTAGCGTTGGAACCTTGTCTCAAACAAGTGAACTTATCCCCTGACATTGGCAAGTCTATTAACTCATTATCTTAAAAAATTGAAAGAATTCTCGCATACCAGAAGTGATGATACACAATTATCTTTTTCATGCATTCTTATAACTTCACTGAAGTCACCCTTTATGCACCAAGGGAGATTCCAAGGGTCGAAATCCAACTTAAGTTCAGCCAAAAGACTTCTCCTAGCTCTTTCTCACACGAAGCATATACTCCAGACAACATCCATTTGAAATTTGAAATAATGAAGGTACCAACAACAATATAATATTTTCGATATTAACTTATAATTCTGATACCTTGCATGATCTAATATAGACAGAGACTATCAATAAGATAGCAAACCACAAGGTATACACTTGGCATATAGTTTTAGTTCGAAATAGAACACAACTATAGAGGTCAACCCAAATGTTGGATTAACAAACTGTGTATTTACTTTTAATTATAACTAAATAATAATTACAATTGCGAAAAGTAAAAGTAATGACACAACAAGATTTTGTTAACGAGGAAAATGCAAATGCAAAAAAAACCTGGGATCTAGTTCAATTTTGAATACTCTCATAATTAATTCGCTATACAAAGACCAATTCCAACTTTTTATTGTTGAGATTAAGTAAACTACCCCTAGTTACCTAGTTTCCTAAGTATCCATGTGTCTACAACCAATCTGGCCAACACCTGTAAATCCTAAGATAGATTCGATTAACTTAAGTTGATTCAGTCGACCTGAAGACACTAATATGTTTGGTAACCACTTTTCTTATTGATAGACGCATTTATGTGTCTATATTAGTCTCAATTCTCTGTAATGTTAGTACTCAATTTGCGCTTATTTTGGTATTTTATGTCTTTGTAGGTATTTTTGGAGAAATAAGCTTTTGCGGCGAATTTGGCTCGAAAAGTGGTCCTGGGAGAAAATTACTAAAGGCACCCAGAAGACGCACTACGACACCCCTAAGTATCTTTGGAGACTCCCCAGAAAAGTCATAATTACACCTCAGAAGAATTGCTAAACGGACTCCCGGTTTGGATAAGGGGCAACCTCAAGGCATATGCTATCCGCACCCCAGCAACAGGATAAGGGGTGACCATCTTCTTTAAAATTTGAAAACAGAAAAAGGCGGGAAAACTCGTTTTCACGAAACAGAATAGGGTTCGGATTTCTTGAGGTTTTGAACGAGATTCAATCGCCAAATAAGGTTGGGCTGGACTTGATTTAGCTAAACAGGCCTGGTATAGGTAATTTAACGAACTAAATTGGGCTTGATCATCCGTTCGAAGATAAAACAGGGAATGTGATATACACGGAATAGTTTGTGTATTTCTGGAAGTTACTCGAGTAAATACGTGAAGAATATCTTCTTAGGATTTGATCCTATCAAATGGTGGAGAACAGGGAGAAACGTATGAAGATAAAAAAGGGAATGAAAGGAAATATTCGGTGACTTTTCTCGGAAGAAAAGAGAAGATTTTCTCGTGATTTTATTCGCCTGTTGTGTATATAAGGGTGATAAGAAGCATCACGAAGGGGGATCGGAGAGTTTGGGGTCGATTGGAGGCAGTAACTCAAGCTGCAGAGGAGTTGTAGCAGCAGCAGGAAGAAGAAGAAGAAAAGTTACCTGCTGCTGTAAAAACTCAAGAACACCAAGAACATTGAACCACCAAAAGCGATCGCAGAAGGAGTCTTAAAAACAACGACAGAGTTAACCCTCTATCGTTCTTCAACAGTAGACAGACAAAGACCCTCAGTGACAGTCGTTTATTACTGGAAATCATTGTAAGCTTATTTATATTTTTATCAATACAATGATTAATGAAATTTTCTTCAGTTTTGGTTCTATGAGTAGCTAAATCTATTTTCTAGGGTTTTGGAGGAAACTATTTTTGATGGGTAATATTTAGTAATTAATTTCTTTGGCATATTTACTCCAAAAATTGTGTTTTAATTTGTCTAAAAATTCTCTCTTCTTAACATGCTTTGTGAAAACTGTTTTGGGTAGTTTCTACCGTTCTTTATAAGCGAAGGAGGATTAGGCCTTAGAATAGCGACGAAAGTCATAAAAAAGAGCATGTAGTGTTATATCTTCCAAAGCATGAGATTGAGTTCGAAAATTGTTTTGAGTAAAGTCGGAGTATTATGTCAAAGTTTTATTTATTGAGTTTACCATCATTAGAAATAGTGAAATCCAAATCCCTAGACTCATCTCTCCTTGGTAACAAAAATCAATTGTAATTAGTTTTTCTTAGTATTTTCTTTTAATAATCAAAAACCAAATCTTTAAAACGAGTCCGAGCGAACGATACTCTTATACTTACCACTTGTAAAACTATATCACTTATCTCAAGAGTTTTTAAAAAATATTATAGTTGAGCTTGACAAAGGATTTGCTGTTTAAATCAATAAACTCCTTTGTCGGGTTAGATCTTCTAAGATATGGATTAACAAGTGAACTAGATCAAGTCAAACAGAACTACCAGATTCGGATACTAAAGAGTACCACCAAATAATAGCTTGTCGATCTAAATACGACTATGAATAATAAGTCTATTAAAAGATAAACCAGATCTAGTCGGATCCGGACGATCAAGTTTATGCACGAAGCAAATCAAAAAGATACGAAACCAATATGAAAATCTTTTTGTCTTCAATCTTCAATAGTCTTCTTATGTACCTTCACAATTAAACTTGATTCCAACTTATGATCAATCACAGACAGAGCAAAGTTTGTTAACCATGGATGATCACAAGTCAACGTCAGATCTAAAGACAGATCTGAACTACCGCTAATCTATTGATCTAGTTTGAGTGACCTTATGTTAGAAGAGAAGGCTCTCAAGAATAATCAAACTAGGTGCAATCAAGAGTTAACAACCATTAGTCAATCAAATAAATATTTGAAAACTAAAATAACAATGCAATTCTAGTTTCTCACCAACGATACTACTAGACACTTTTTAATCCCAAACAAGTCTTTAAACTAGCGGATGCAAGAGATTTCGCCAAATTAGGTTACTTTCCTCTCCAAGATAGTATTACAAGTAATATTGTTATTCGGTTAGCAGTGACTACAAAAATGAAGTACCTGCCGTAGAATAAGTTTTTAAGAAGAACAAACTTCACTATATATAGATCAATGTAGTTTGGACAACAAGGAATTTCCATAACCGAAAATATTCTCAAGACCCTGACAGTGGCACCAAAAATTGATGTGGTTATGATAGTGGTAATTAAAGATTCGATTCTCGGACTTATACAAATTCGATTCTAGATTCAAATTCTAAGACTAAAAGTAGCAAATTTTAAGTAAAAGTTAATATCAAGATTATTGAGAACACTGAGGCTAAGATTCCACTATTTACCAATTTTTATGTGATCCAATATTAATAATTATCATGCAATTCATATATTCAATTGTAACTAAAGTATTTCTATTAATAGATTTTCAAAATATTAGTTGTTAATCTCAAGCATGGAACATCCAGATCCCTAAGCTAAGCATGCACCATCAAGTGAAAACACAACTAGTTAATAAAAATCATTATTTCAATTTTGATTCAATGCAAATAATCATAAAAAGAATTGCAGAAATTAATTAAATATATATTACCACATAATTGTTGGAAAAATAGCTGTCTTTGTCGCCTCGGCAACGGGGATTTGCTCCTCATATTAATCACTCGCTCAAAATAATAGTTCATGGCTCAAAAGTGTACAAGGAACTGAAAATAAACTAAAATAGAGAAATCACAACGCTTTTTAGGCATTCCAGTGTAACTATTACGAAGAAAACCTAAAGAAGTGTTGTAAACCGAAAATAAGCGTTGCAAATTTGAACACAGCTGTTACAATTTTCTATCCTAAACGTTGTCGAAGAGCCACGGTTCTCGGCAGCTAATGTCTTTGTTTTATTCAGTTGCAGCAGCATAAAACTTCGCCTGTAACTCGATCTTTCTCTATGTTTTAACCTCTCTAAGCTCTGCAAACCCTCGATGATCTTTTCTGACTCCAGAGGACTATTTATACACCATAACACCATTAAATCCTCGCAATAACTCCAACAAAAAAAAATTGCCTTTTTTTTTTTGCAAAGTTACGGGAATACTTTCCCTATTTAACTCCTTCACGCTGTTTTCTTGCATCTAACTCACTCCAACACGTTCAATTCATCTTCCCCAAGAGTTCAAACACGTGTGAACTCATGCCAACCTTCCAAAAATAGCTCGAATTCCCGAAAATATATCTCGTAGAAATATTCACCTTGTTTTCTTCAAATCGGATTATTCAGCCCAATTCTTTCGATTCCAATGACCATATCATCCCTGTTTATCCCAAAGAGGTCCAATCCAACAAATCCATCGATTGAATGTCATTAAAATAACCTCAAATCTCGAACCCTAATTCTTCCCATGGCTGCACCTATTTTCTTGCCAATTTCATATTTGAAATTTGAGAAGAAGATGGGGTGTCCCCATATCTGTCTGTGGGGTCCCTTTAGCATATTCCCTTGGGTGCAAATAGTAATTTTGGGGTGTAAATAGTAATTTTCCTGGGGTTCCTTTATCAACTCCTCTAGGTGCCTTTAACACTTTTCAGGGGTGTTTTTAGTAATTTTCTCCAGAGGTTCAAATACCACTTTTCGAGCAACTTTTTCAGCAAGAGTTTATTTTTCCAAAAACACCTACATACACATAAAACACCATAATAATCACTAACAATATATAGAATTGAGATAAATCAGACACAAAAATGTGTCTATCATATGCAATAAGTACCTAGATTTGGTTTTGTCTAATTCCAACCAATATCCAACTGTACAACCAAAACCCCACTTGGGTAACTCAATATTAGCTAGCACTTAATTAATATATATTTCCAGAGATATGTTTTGCTTGCTGGTAAACAAAATATATATATTCAAAAATATCAAAAAGATTCTCAAACATTTCGGTTTGGGATCTCACCTTTAGTATCCAGGAATATCTTTGAACAATAAAAGATAAGATTTATGCTCATGTTCAAATTACTCATTAATGTCGACATATCGAACTTTCTTATTAAGCAATAAAATCATACAAACCCTAAAGTGTATGTGACTAAACAAATCGGTTTTGCATATTGAGACCGGCTTTACCATGACTCTCACATAATGTAGGGATCGGTTCCACCTTGACTCTCAGTATAGGTAGGGATCGGTTCTACCTTGATTCCCTATATAGGTTAGTATCGATTCTACCTTGACTCCCAACATAAGTTAGGATCGGTTCTACCTTGATTCCCAAAATAGGTTAGGATCGGTCCACCAATAGATCTTCAATGAAAACTGGACCTTTCAATCCTATTGATTTCTTTCAACTACGAAACAAGTTCATAAGTCTACTTCCTTCAACTCATGTAGTTAAACACAGTTTTCTAGGCATGAAATTAACCCTGAATTCACTACACAATCTAGTAATAAGTTACAAAGATTATGTCGATGTCACAATTACGAATTTCAAAAGATAAACATCATACTTTGTTATATAATATACCAATACAAAGTATTCACTACTATTAATATATTCTTCCTTGACACTTTGATCATTGTTGATGGTGGCTTTTAGTTTAGGGCGAAAACTGTAAAAGTCTGTATTTCTGACTCGGTATCAGGGATACTGAACTTTGATGTGTTTACATTTCGTAAGGAATGCATTAAAACTTGATGAGTGCCCATTCCTCTATCATATATTATATAGCTATATTTATGAGCTTCACCTAGCTGAACTCAGAAAATACACACACACACACACACACGTACAGGTATATACACACAACTGTATTCACCGAGTAATTTAGTATCACCTGGGATTATTGCAACATGCATCAATATTGCATATATATATAATTATCAGAACTATATTCACTGAGTATTTCAGTATCACCTGGGATTATTGCAACATGCACCAATACTGTTCTGATAATCTCAGGTGTTCTATAGTTCTATCATGAAAACTCAAGCTCCTAGATGAATTACTCACTAGTATAGAGCCGAATGAGTATTTATTTAGTGTTATGTTCCTTAGTCAAACCCCTAATACTGAACTGACATTCATGTTCATTCTCATATGAATATCATGAATTCACTGAAGTGTCCAACTAAGCTATGCATGAGAATACCTGATCAAAGGCATCACAGTTGTTCCAGCAAGACCAGATAGACACCAAAATTGTAAAATTAACGGTTTTGTGTAAACACACAAAATTTGCTTAGGTTATTCGATTTTGTGTCAATATGCAAAAGCTTCTTATTTGACCTAATTTTGTGACAATACACAAAATCTAATTATTTTGCCAAAATTGACGCAAGCACACAATCTCTTGCATTTTCCTAATATTATATCAACACACAAAACTTGGTTTATTCACTCAATTTCATGAGAAGACATCAATACTTGTGAATTTGTCTAATTTTACTTAAATTGATGTGAAGCATAACATCTTGATTCTTATTGGTTGAAAGCTAGTCTACCCAAGCAAGGAGTCAAGACCTCTTGTGATTGGTTGATATAAAACCCTAATTATGGTAAAAAAAAACCAACAAAATCGGAATTAGGACTAATCCGGTTGTGCTACTTGGCCGGCCAATATGGCAGGCCTTACGCCTCCCATAATCGATCAATCAAATCTCACGGTTGATGCTTGTCTCCTATCTTCCCAATTGACCAATCAGATCGCTTTTAGCCTTCCTACTTAGCTCCCAATGACCGGCCAAAGTAGGCTGGTCGAGCTGCCCTAAAACGTGCAAGTCGCACATGCGATTATCCATATGAGTCAAATGTGCCAAACATTTAAGAATGTTAAAGTTAACGTTCGAAACACTTATAAATGTTGCAGAAGGTGTTACCATGTGCAATACAACTTCTTCGTGACACCTAAGCATTGCAATTTATGTTGCAAAGGGTTTAAAATGATAGCAACGCTCATAACATTGCAAAAGGACGTTGCAAAGCCTAAGCTTATGATGAAACAACACTTTAAAAGTGTTGCGATCCTTATTAAAAGGATCCGGGAATTATCTTAGTCGTCCACTACACATGGGATGTACGCGGCACTTTACATGTATCAAATACATTTTAACGGCTTACATAACATAAGTTGTTTAACCAAGAGCACCATGCATCGGTCCTTGACCATTTCACATGGCAAATCATATTTTTATGAAACTCGACTTGCAACTCATGACCACCTGTGGTCTAGCTCGCACGTGATTGATCGAAAAATATATTTACATGTAGGTCTTACATACACGACCAACAACACATGTTTAGTTGCTGAGATGATCACACATTCTCTCCTCCACTCCTCATGAACACTTATCACATGTCATGGTGTTGGACTCACTCAACAACTTCCATGTTCCACATTATTGGTCCATTCAAACTGCGACATGAAGTACTCTCCCAACTTTTTAACTTCATCAGTCAGTTAATAGGAAGTCATACAGGTTGACCCTAGTCATGCAGGTTAACCTAGTTATGCAAGTTACATTTGAAACTAAGTAGTATTTTTTACTAAAACACTTGAGACATTAACAATGTCACAAATGGGTGGATGTTTGTAGATGGTTGGTTTTTATAGAATTGAGGAGACGACCGTGAGGAGGAAACTCCTTGAACCGAGTGGACTGTCAAACCTCACACAGATGCACTGCAAAAAGGGAGTGCATTGAATTTGAGAGATCAATCTGTAGGACTCCGGCCTAAACCAAGACAATGGTCGTTCCATAGTCAATTCGGTCACAAGAGAGGATGGGTCGATCTGTAGGAGGGAAGCTGAGAAATGTGTGAGATCAATGTCAATTCGGCCTAAACTTAGTAGTATTTGACAATTGAACCAATATTCCTTAGTCTGAGCAAATATTGCTCATCTGAGCAAATGTTGCTCGTCTGACGAATTATTGATAGCATGACCAAATAAAATATTATTTTAAAATACTAGCAACTGAGCCGAGTATAATTAATGAAATGTTGATCATGGGATCGTCGTAAAATTATTAGCGTTTGAATCTGGAATTATGAACCTTGGACTCGAAACCCTAATTTGATCAATTGATAATTTATTGAAAATAAACCATGGAGTGAAGGAGGTACCGGCTACATGGGATGATGGGTCGACCATGTAGTGCCCAGATGTTCAAGTGAGCAAAATACCAAAGTCTCTTGAAGACAAGTTGGTGAAAGGATGATTAAATGCTGGTCTAATCATTTATTGTGATAATGCTCGTCTGAGCCTTAGGTGATAAAACCTAATTAATTATGAAAAGATGAGGGATCGACCAAGGGGTCATGAAACTGGCCCTGGTTGGTCACGGGATCGAATAACGATCGTTTTATGAAAATCCCAAATTGTTTGAGAAAGTTCTGGACCTAATACGTGCAATTGCACAAATTAGGTCAAATTGTGAAAATGCGTGGGACCGGCTTCTTGCAAGTCAAATAGCCAACATTGGTCGGTCAAGGTAATATGCTCACATCACCAAAATGCTCGTGCCTCAGTCCTGAGAATTTTGATATATTCTGATGTGCGTTTGAGCAATCATTTGAGATTTGAGAAAATATGAAGAAATCAGGGATTTTGTTAAACTGAGGAAACTTCATGAGATGAAGGAAAATAATTATAAAATGAAAGAATCATGAAGCGTAGGACCGGCTATGGCCAAGGCATGGCCAGCCGGCCAATGAGCCCGGTCCCATAGCACTTTTCCTAATTTTATTAGATTTTTCATGATTTTAAGGAAATGTCATGAAATCAAGGAGTTTGTTGAAATAAAGGAGTTTTCCTTGAAGTGAAAGAGTTTCCATGAGATGAAGGACACAAATAATATTAATAATAATAAAATAAGGGAGTGTGGGACCGGCTTGGGCATGGTCGGCCGGCTAGGGCCCGGGCCCGTGAGCTTTCCCTAATTTTATGTATTATTTCATGATTTGAAGGAATTTTCATAATTTTAAGGAATTTTCATAATTTTAAGGAAATATCATGAAATCAAGGAATTTCATGGAATGAAGGAAACATAAAAAATAATAATAATAAAATAAGGGGCGTGTGGGACCGGCTAGGGCCCGGTCCCACGAGTTTCCCTAATTTTATATTAAGGAGTTTTCATGAGATGAGGGATATAATAATAAAATAATAAGGAATCATGAGGTGTGGGACCGGCTACGACTAGGGCATAGCCGGCCGGCTAGTAGAAATGGTCCCACGACACCTTTCCCAATTTTATATTACTTCCTTGATGCGAAGGAAACACCATGAAACTGAGGAGTTTCCTTAAACCGAAGGAATTTTGTTCAAATGAGGGAATTTTCATGAGATCAAGTAAAATAATAAAAATATGATAAAATATAAAATTGAGTGTGAGACTGGCCACGGCACGACCGACCGGCTAGTGGGCCCTGTCCCCCAGCGCTTTGATTAATATTTTATTGTTTATTATTTTCTTCCTATTTTTCATAGGTTCATCGTTCCTTCGTATTTTGGAATGCTCGTTCGTGCATTCAGGTGCTCGTTAGTGCATTATTGCTAAGTACACTTGCACCATTTTAGTTGGGGCTTACTCGATAGTTGCTCAGATGCCCGTGTGTTGAATATTTATTACTAACCCATGGAATTCTGTTGGGAAGAACCATGAATTGAAGTAACGAAATATTATGAAAAACGTAGAATATTTTCCAGGGATCCAGTTAATGAATCTAATGATTTAGGAATAATTAATTGATGGCTCTATACTAGTACGATCGTCTAGGAGCATTAATTATTCAGGAATTGAGTGATATGAGCTTGTTGAAGCGTCATATTTCTTTTATATAGTCAGGGAAAACATTGTTACATCCTGAAGACGTTATTGCTCTATACTAGCAGGCAAGCTGTCTAGGAGCCGTCCAATCTTTCGATTCTATATAGAAGTAATTACCAAAATTGCTCAGTATTCATGTGATATGCCGTTGCCTCAGCTGCGAGACTACACATCTACATATATACTCTGAGAGACAATATTCTCAGTCAGAGATTTTGGTGGCATGAGCTATCATGCTTCGATGAGAGACATGAGCCTCAATACTCGTCTGATTGCTGGATCACGAGCATGTATAATTATGGTTTTACGATTTTAGCCCTTGTCGAAAATCCACCATCTACATTAAGTCCCCTGCTTAGTGAGGGACAGTCATGTTCCTCAGTCAGCATAGGATGGTGATTTTCTAATTATAAACGAAATAAGTAATTGAACTTAGTCGTAAAATAAGATGTTACCGGATTTTCGATCGTACCAGCGAACCATGGCTTGAACGAAGATTTCAGTGGCATGATAGAGCATCGTCTAATGGGCGCAAATTGGTGTAGCACCGCTGATTTGGTGATGGAACCTTGGTCGATTTAGGATTCACGGGTCCGGGCCCAAGAAAGGAAATCCGTTTTTAGTGCGGACGTTCGTTCGTTCGTTAGTTTAAGAAATAAACAAAATAGACCTGAGTCTAATGATAAAAATTTTATCTATGATCTTTCACGAAAAACAAAATTTTATTTTTTAAATATGTGAGATTTCACAAAGTGGAATAAACTCTCGTTTCAAAGGTGGATGCTCGTACGAGAGATTTTTTTTTCGAATGGACGTGCGTCTTATTAGTAATAAAATTTTGTTTATGAGCTTTCATGAAAAATTTTATCTTCGAGATTTCAGAAATCTTACTCTCACTTCAAAGACAGATGCTCGCGCGAGGGAGCAAATATATATATATTTTCAAACTTACGTGAGTTTCATGTTAAATATATATATTTTTGCAAAACCAATGTTTTGATTTTGAACAACTGTTGAAAGTAGACAATTATACATGGTGAAATAATGTCTGTATGTAGGTTTTCACAATTGTAGAATGGACGTCGTTCCAATTTTTGAAAAACCAGTGGATGTTAAAACTCAAGTGAGTTGTTCACGGTTTTATGAACATCAAGTCATGATTTTGAATAATGAATTTTGCTCGTCTTTGCAGGTTTGAAGGAACAAGCAAGTTTTCAAAATTCTGAGGTTATAATCACTACAGCTAGTGAAATCGTAAATAGATAAGAGTTGGATTGTTACCGTTTTTGTTGCGTGTTTGTTGTTGGTATATCCATAACTCCATGTCTTTCGCCTCAAATAATGGTGACTTCCAGTTACAACCACCCTTCTGGATCTTCCGGGGAATGCTCCAGAAATATCAAGTCAAAGATGAAGACTTCTTAGAGTGGTTCGTGTTAAGATATATGCTTTCTTGGTCTTAGTAGATGCGGAGGGAAAGCATAATGAAATGTCACAGAAGAAAAGAGTTGAAGATGAAAAGCTCATATCTCATCAGCAGAAGCACCGCCGACTTGCAAGTGAGACTATCGGCTGAAGATGAAGTTCGGCCTGGTGTTGACTGTGTAGCTCCTGATTCAGATGTGGATGAATGAAGAATTTCGTCATAATTTGTCATCAGAAAATTCAGATGTTAGGTCTTCATTAAAATTGCTGTAGAATCTTCGTCCAGTGTCGGATTTTTGTGATCTAAGCATGTTTCTTCATCCTAGGAAAATTTCCAAGCTTTAACAAAGAAGATTCTAAGCTTTTGAGCACGTTTAATGGCCGGAATTGATGGAACAGTAAACTTCCAGAAGGTTTTCAAAAAAATTTCAGCTGTCATGTAGTCCAAGGTTTTGGCCACATCTTTTTGCTCGTTCATCCAATTGCTGTGAATTTTGGATATGTTGTAGAGGACATCCATATGAAGAGAATGACATATGACTCAACCTTAGATTCCTCACCAATTGATCCCAGCTTGTTTCTTTGTGCATGACAAAGTAAAATTGTCTCAGATGAGCTTGTTGTAAAACGCCCATATTGTGTCGTTAGACCATTTGCTTGTGTCTCGAACGCATTTTTTTTTTTTGTTAGTCGTAGAAACGTTACTTATGAAACCCTAGTCACGGGACCATAACAACTCTCAAGAAGGGATGATGTAATGACCATGGTTGTACGTCTCGGTTGTAGCATTCGCTTTATGATGAATGATTAGCATAAGCGAGCTTGGTTTCAGTCATGAGTCTTGGACTGTGAAACTGACCGTCATGATCAGTGGATCGTCAGTCCCCAGTATTTAGTTGAATCTCCTTTTTCGTTTTCCCTTCTTCTGGCAGGACCTAGATAGAGGACCCATGTACAAAGACTTGATGTAAAGACCTAGGTGGTCGAAGTTGGAGGTACCTTGATGAAGGAATTATCGAAAAGACCTAGTGGACATCGATCGACTGTAGAGGTTATGAATCCCGTCTAAGAATTGCTTGCATGTTGGATGCTCTGGAAGCTGTAGGAACCTCATACGACGTCGGAATTCGATGCTTGACCCCAACTTTTGAAGCTAAGAGACTGAGTTATCACATGAGAAAAGAATCACTCAATTTGGAGTTGTAGAGGTCAGCCAAAGAAGCGTGCACATTTGTAATTTGTAATCCCGTAAAAAAAAATAGATTTCGTAGACCTGACGGTAAAGGCCATATCTTTGAGCTCGTATGTCCGATTGATGCTCCCTTTTGGTATGTTGTAGAAGAGACATAGAGGAACATCTTTCGTTGAGGAAGCATTGTCCCATTCCTCACCCATTGGTACGTTTTTGTAAACCCATGGCCTGAAATGTGTTGTATCTTCTTTGTAGAGGCGATGAGAACATCTTGTAAAAGACTTTGGCTTGTGCTCGTGCAAGCTTTGGGAAGACGTTCATATTAACATGTTTTCATGTCTACACATCTTGATATGAATCATTAGTTATTGGAGAAGTCCGCTTCATGTGTAACACTTCAGAGAATGGTTAGTTGATGAACCACGTCATGAGGATGTTGCTCCTGAAACCGTTGTTGATGCTGAGACCATGGACGGAGTTCGTCCTAATATCCTTGTTGATGCCGATACTATAGTTGGAGTTACTCCAGAGACCGAAAAGGCTAGAACCATGATTATCGACATAGCCTTTGCTCCTCCATCCAGTGAGCCTTTACATTCACGAACAAGTTGGTGGGTTGAGCATTCCCAAGATGAAGGTGTACTGTACTGATCAGCCCGAATTCTCTTGAACAATATGACTTTACTGTGAACTGGCTCCGTCAGTGAATCGACATTGTTGTGGGAGATGCCAGCACCGGTCTTTATTCTAGTGAAGAGAGGAAGTTCCTCAGTCGTGCAAGGGTTTGTGATGTAGAGAGGTCACGTTGATGAAGTTTCATGGAATCACACCAAAGTTGCGAGAACTTGTTATGTGGATAACATTTGTTAAAATAGATTTGAATCGATCTCTCCGATAAGATCAAGTCCCAGTGTATGTTGAAGGAGTTTGTGCCATCGATGGATGATTGATGTTGCATTGCTTCAGAAGTCTTATGGGATAGTGAAGACTTATCGATTGTAGTTCTGTTACACTTTGATCGTGTTGGTGTTGAATCATCATTGAGATATTTGTGCTGAATCCATAGGCGCCAGTATCGAAGGTGTACTCATTGATTGGGAGTACAATTTGAAGGCTTCTTAGATGCTTGAGCGTTGAAGCATCATATCCCTTGAGCTCCAAATGTCTTAGGTTTAATCGCCTCGGTCCCGACTATCTTCTATTGATTTTCAGCACTGCTTCGTTGCAGTAGTGGGATTCAACACTTGTGCAGGCATCAGAGCTTTCTGATTTTGTGACACACATGGAAACTCCAGTAATGCTATGGAGAAACGTCCAAAGTATTTTTTTCCATGCTTGGACATCATATAGTAATGAATGTCTTAGTGTGATGCTCGATTCAAGAAGTGTCAGATTCAACCACTTAATAAAATGTGGTGAAGCTATACTTTCATAACGTCTTGCAATAACAGAGTTGATAGAAGAATTGAGTCCCCATACTAGGATAGCATGTGAGGAAATAAATGACACAGACATGGGAGGAATGAGACTTGCCTGAGTGAAACCTCTTGATGAATGTCTATGCATCTTTTGCAGGTTCTTGCTTCAACCTCGTCAAAGTTCGAAATTCCTCCAGGTGCTCTGATGATGGAAGTCCACCGAATCTTCTGGATCATAACTTTCCTCATTGGAGAGATGTGCAACCAAAGGCGCTTTGTCAGTGGCCATCTTTTTAGCATGAATCCACGCTCGTCTGAAGGCCATGTCATATCCTGGATCTTCCTGATTATGTGAAACTTGGTTTCTGTCCAGGTTGAACTTCTGTTCACTTTGAGAGTGATGTAGCCACAAGTATCTCTGAGCGTTCCTTCATGGTTTCTAATTGAGATGAGAGTATGAGTAGCTTCTTGTCGAATGATGCATGCGGCTCTGTGGGTGGTTTTCAGTGGAATGATGTTGATGGAGGTGTCAACATTGATCAACGTTCTTCCGAATTCATTTCCTTTGAGATGGACCGTGGTGAGAAATCACTAGTCGTACATTTCTTTGTTTTTTGCTGAAGGCTCAGGTAATGTCTCTTGGATCAATAAACCCTTCCCTGACACGATGTGATTCAATGCAGCAAACATGTCTTTCCTTTGAGCCTTTGATAAGTACAGTAATTCGCATACATGCTCGATTAAGGATTGAACTGCTTCCTTTACGGGTGGTTCAGAGAGAGTGAAGGTTCTGACCGGGAGATGGTCTCTGCACACTCCTTCAGTCCCCAAGTTAAGTTCTCCTGATTTGACTTTTTCTTGGAATATGCGCTTCAAGATTCTGCAGTCCTTTGTGGGATGATTGACAAATCTATGAAAGCGACAGTAACGAGTATTTTCCATATCTTCTTCAGTTGGTTCTTTCTTGACATATGGTAACTTGATTGCACCATCTTAAACCCAAACATATAATAATTCAATCACCTCTTCGATGGGAAAAGAGAAATCAGGTGCTTCTTGACCAGCTCCTGCGTGTTGGGTAGGAGCTTCTGCATCTCGAGTTTGATTATCCTTCCTTTGTGCTTTCGAAGGGGTCGGAGAAGTATGCTTGCGCTGCGGCTTGGCTTTTCGTTTGCTTCCTTCTGCAACAACATTTGTGGAAGGTTGGAGGTTGTACTGTTTGTTGACTAGGTGTCAGCTGCTTCGAGGTTCCTCGATCTTGCATACTTTGTTCTTTCCAGTAAAGCGAGTGCGATGATCGCCGATCGTTTGGCTGCTTCATGAAGCTCGAGAAAGTCCGGGCCGGAGATTTTCCAGCAAGGCTCTGTATACTGGGATCCTTCCGTTGATGCACAAGTCCACCAGTTGTTGTTCAGTGACATTCAGGTCATGACAATCCAAAGCTTGGACTCTGAACCTATTCACATAATCGTTCGGATGTTCATTGTTCTTCCGAGACTTTCTTCCTAAATCAGAGAGAGTGATCTGCTCTGAGACGAAGAAGTATTTCCGGTAGAAGGCATTTACCATTTCTCCCTAGCCAGTGATGTTCCCTGGTGCAATATTGTTGTACCAAGTATATGTTCGGCATGTCAGAGACTTTGAGAACTCCTTCAAACGGACGACATGATTATGTTCATGTTCGCCTAGTACTTCCAGGAATCGAGAGGCATGTTCTCGAGCATTCCCCGTTCCGTTGTAGAGTGTGAACGTTGGAGAGGTATAGCCCTTTGGGAGAGGAATTCTTTGCGTAGCAGCGGGATATGGAGGTTGATGACGGTGAACTGATGGTGTTTTGTCTTTCCTCGATCCTCCATGAAGCGTTCCAGGTCTTCATGGGTGATAAAGCTTGCAGGTTCTTTCGCAGCCTTGTGGACTTCATTATCGTCTACTACATGGATTGGAATGACTTCAGGATCAGTAGTCGAATATGTTTCTTTAGCTTTTCCTTTCTCCTGAGTTTTCTCTAACATCTTGTCTGCAAGAGTCTTGAGATAATTGCATAACTCCTTTTGAGTAGTATCCACGTCAGTTTGATTTTTGGCGAGAACTTCCGGACCTTCATGAGATCAGCTATGGTAGGCGAATTTTCTCTGACCAGGAGACCGCCCGAAGACTGGATTGTTGATGGCACCAGTACCGTCGCTTGCGGGGGCGATCACCGGAGCACCACTGTTTGGAGGAGGAGTAGTGGAAGGTTGCACCAGAGGAGTGGTATTGGCGCTACCACTAGAGCTTGCAATATAAGGGTCGGGTGTTGAACCTGGATTGGTAAATGAACCAGACCTAAGACCGACCATCTTTGTGAGAATTGAGATTGCAACCGAGAGAATGATCTCCCACTGTGGTTGCCAATCTGTAGATGGGGCAAAAGGGTTGCTGGTTTTTATGGAATTGAGGAGACGACCGTGCGGAGGAAACTCCTTGAACCGAATGAACTGTCAAACATCACACAGATGCACTGCAAAAAGGGAGTGCTTTGAATTCGAGAGATCAATCTGTAGGACACCGGCCTAAACCAAGACAATGGCCGTTCCAGAGTCAATTCGGTCACAAGAGGGGATGGGTCGATCTGTAGGAGGTAAGCTGAGAAATGTGTGAGATCAATGGTGATCGAAAATTGTAGGTGTGTTGTGTATTCTGAAATAAGATAAGTTCTGAATGATTGAATTTGCTCTGTTGAGAGTAATTGCTCAGACGTCGAGTTGTTAATCTCTTGTTGTCTGTTTGACGTAAGATTGTCTTGTTTTCAATCATGATTTGGAAACTTATTTATATTGCTGGTATTGTAAACACCTTGATCCCATGAAGTGTGACAGTTGCTGGAGTCAAAGAGTGGAGAGGTGTAAATCGTGTTAAAACCAGTTGCTCATCGTGCGGAGACTTGGTTTTATTTTCCATCCACTACTTTGCTAACTCCCGCAACTGATTGCACGACTTGCTCACATTCTCGTCGTGTGTATGAACACACGTGCCGTAGACCGCCAGACCAAAACCCTAGTTAATATCCCCCCATGTAACACGATTGATGTCTCGTGATTTGTGGAGTCTGCAAGGCAGACATGTATTTAGTTAGTCAGTTGCTGACTTCATGGGACGATGAGTCCTTGTATTGCTGAGTCGAACGTGATTTGCAAATATTCTGAGACTCATGAATTGAACGTGTTTGTTGAGACAGAGGTATGATTCTCACGTAAATGTTGATAGTTAAGGTAAGCAAATATTTCTCATTCGATGGATTGTTGAATATTGACAATTGAACCAATATTCCTTAGTCTGAGCAAATATTGCTCATCTGAGCAAATGTTGCTCGTCTGATGAATTATTGATAGCATGACCAAACAAAATATTATTTTAAAATACTAGCAACTGAGCCGAGTATAATTAATAAAATGTTGATCATGGGATCGTCGTAAAATTATTAGCGTTTGAATCTGGAATTATGAACCTTGGACTCGAAACCCTAATTTGATCAATTGATGATTTATTGAAAATAAACCACGGAGTAAAGGAGGGACCGGCTACATGGGATGATGGGTCGACCATGTAGCTCTCAGATGTTCAAGTGAGAAAAATACCAAAGTCCCTTGAAGACCAGTTGGTAAAAGGATGATTAAATGCTGGTCTAATCATTTATTGAGATAATGCTCGTCTGAGCCTTAGGTGATAAACCTAATTAATTATGAAAAGATGAGGGATCGACCAAGGGGTCATGAAACCGGCCCTGGTTGGTCACGGGATCGAATGACGATCATTTTATGAAAATCCCAAATTGTTTGAGAAAGTTCTGGACCTAATACGTGCAATTGCGCAAATTAGGTCAAATTGTGAAAATACGTGGGACCGGATTCTTACAAGCCAAAGAGCCAACCTTGGTCGGTCAATTTAATATGCTCACGTCACCAAAATGCTCGTGCCTCGGTCCTGAGAATTTTGATATATTTTGATGTGCGTTTGAGCAATCATTTGAGAAAATATGAAGAAATCAGGGATTTTGCTGAAACTGAGGAAACTTCATGAGATGAAGGAAAATAATTATAAAATGAAAGAATCATGAAGTGTGGGACCGGATATGGCCAAGGCATGGTCGGCCGGCCAATGAGCCCGGTCCCATAGCACTTTTCCTAATTTTATTATATTTTTCATGATTTTAAGGAAATACCATGAAATCAAGGAGTTTGTTGAAATAAATGAGTTTTCCTTGAAGTGAAGGAGTTTCCATGAGATGAAGGAAACAAATAATATTAATAATAATAAAATAAGGGCGTGTGGGACCGGCTTGGGCATGGTCGGCCGGCTAGGGCCCGGTCCCGTGAGCTTTCCCTAATTTTATGTATTATTTCATGATTTGAAGGAATTTTCATAATTTTAAGGAAATATCATGAAATCAAGGAATTTCATGGAATGAAGGAAACATAAAAAATAATAATAATAAAATAAGGGGCGTATGGGACCGGCCGTCTAGGGCCCGATCCCACGAGTTTCCCTAATTTTATATTATTTTCCACGACTTGAAGGAAATATCATGAAATTAAGGAGTTTTCATGAGATGAGGGATATAATAATAAAATAATGAGGAATCATGAGGTGTGGGACCGGCCACGACTAGGGCATAGCCAGCCGGATAGTAGACACGGTCCCACGACACCTTCCCCAATTTGATATTACTTCCTTGATGCGAAGGAAACACCATGAAACTGAGGAGTTTCCTTAAACCGAAGGAATTTTGTTCAAATGAAGGAATTTTCATGAGATCAAGGAAAATAATAAAAATATGATAAAATATAAAATTGGGCGTGGGACTGGCCACGGAACGACCGTCCGGCTAGTGGGCCCAGTCCCCCAGCGCCTTGATTAATATTTTATTGTTTATTATTTTCTTCATATTTTGCATAGGTTCATTGTTCCTTCGTATTTTGGAATGCTCGTTCGTGCATTCAGGTGCTCGTTAGTGCATTATTGCTGAGTACACTTGCACCATTTTAGTCGGGGCTTACTCGATAGTTGCTCAGATGCCCGTGTGTTGAATATTTATTACTAACCCATGGAATTCTGCTGGGAAGAACCATGAATTGAAGTAACGAAATATTATGAAAAACGTAGAATATTTTCCAGGGATTCAGTTAATGAATCTAATGATTTAGGAATAATTAATTGATGGCTCTATACTAGTACGATCGTCTAGGAGCATTAATTATTCAGGAATTGAGTGATATGAGCTTGTTGAAGCGTCATATTTCTTTTATATAATCAGGGAAAACATTGTTACATCCTGAAGACGTTATTGCTCTATACTAGCATGCAAGCTGTCTAGGAGCCGTCCAATCTTTCGATTCTATATAGAAGTAATTACCGAAATTGCTCAGTATTCAGGAGATATGTCGTTGCCTCAGCTGAGAGACTACACATCTACATATTCTCTGAGAGACAATATTCTCAGTCAGAGATTCTTGTGGCATGAGCTTTCATGCTTCGATGAGAGACATGAGGCTCAATACTCGTCAGATTGCTGGATCAGGAGCATGTATAATTATGGTTTTACGATTTTTGCCCTTGTCGAAAATCCACCATCTGCAATGTTCATCATGGTATTGGTCTGGCGGTCTAAGACAATGTAGTGTACAATGCATCCATTATGATAAAGTGTCAGGAAATACAGACAGTTGACAAGTGAAGGAGTAGTGAGCGTACAATCGTCCAGTCTTCCCTCCATGATAGGGACACGATTTCATCACTTTCACACAATCTCCACCTTCTCACTCCTTCACAACTTCCACTTCCTACGAGATCAGGGTGTACATGCATGATTACACATAAATATATTTTCTGATATGTTTCTGTTGATGGTGGTTTTTAGTTCAGGGCTAAAATTGTAAAATCCTATATTTAATGTGCCCGTTGTTCTGCAAAGAAACTGAGCCATTTAAGAGCTATGAGTGCCCATGCCTCCTTACTTACATATGTATTGAGCAATTCAGTATATTTATATAAAATTTACCCAGAATGGTGCGTGTAGTAACAACCCCAAATATTCTGTAAATTTTATCTCCTGCCTGCATTATTTATTAATGTATGACTTATTGAGTCTTTTTCCTATGTTATGTTCCCCGGCTGAACTCTTAATATTGGTATGACATGAAAATTAGTGTTCACTCGCAGCTGAGTAGCATGAATTTTCCTAAGTATCAAGATTAAGGTCTGCATGAAAGTACTCAATCAGAAGACGCGCTAACTGCTCTCTGAGAATAAAGAATTTTGTGTCAACACACAGAATTTATCAAATTTAATCAATTTTGTGATAGCTCACAAGATTCAAATTTTTACCTAATTAATTTGCAAAAATTAGGCTTTTTTACGCCCTGTGTAATATCTTGAACCCTATTGGTCGAGACCAAACCTAGGTGTTTATGGGTGAAAACTATTCCTGCCGGATTTGGTAATTTGGGGTGTGTGGATGAGGAATGAATCTAAACCCCTAAACAAATGCACTGCGCGGTGAGTGCTTGTAGATTCGGAAATCAATATGTGCAAGTCCGGCCTAAACCAAGAAATGGCCGTTCCAGACTTGTTTCGGTCACAAAGTGAAGGAGATGGGGTTGATCTTAGGGAGGGAAGCGAAGAAGGTGTTGAGATTGTGAAGGTGTTGGCTTGCTTATGACTTGTAACAGAAAGCCAAACCGGCTTACAGGATGCAAGCTATCAGTTCCGGTGTTTTGCATTAACACTTGGTTTCTGTTTTTTGTCTGGACTTTCTCTTGTTGGTGGAAATAGGGAGGAGAACCTATTTATACAAGTCATTGAGCCTTATTCACGTCTCTCGTGGGAAGTGGAGGAAGTGGAGTGATGGAGTAGTGGAGTTGTGTGTCGATGTTACACGATCAGTCTTGCCCACTTCTCCTTTCATCGCTAACCGTCCATAACTTCCTAACACGTTCTTGTGATGGCGCGTTGCACGCTGCACGCTGTAAACCGCCAGACCAATACCCCAGTATGTATCCCCCCGTTTGTGACATGATTGACGTCTGGAATGTATGGATTGTGGATCCACGAAAGGTAGCATGTAATGCTGAATTGAATAACTGTGTTATTCAGGAAGTTGATATTTGTGAAGTATCATGTGTATTTTATGCAGTGCTTGCATCATGGTGTGGTAAAGTGATGGGTGGTGACGCCTCACCGACCAATTAACTCCCGACCGTGGTTGTATAACCAAGTCGGTGAAGTTGGACGGACGAGATGATCTTTGAGACACTCATCTGCGGCCGTTAATGAATTAGGGTTTTTGAAGAGGTGCGCAAGCATCACTCTTCAGCTTGGTCGAAACCAAGCATGGGAAGGTTTTTGGAAAGGACCGACCGGGCATGCGTGTAGACAACATACCGGTATACACGTCCATATCTCACTGTCCCATGAAGGTGCAATCTAGGCGACTCAATTTGACCTAAGAAAGAGGAGTGGTGGAGATCGATTTTGTAATAGGAATTTGGTACCGCAAAAAGCCGCACACCATGCTCACCTCCTAACGCGTTCCAAGATGACCTAACTTGGTCGGTCTTGGCCGACCGGTCTGGCGTGTAAGTGGTAGGCTGGTGTTCACGCCTACACCTGACTATCCCATGAAAACATGATCTGAACCACTCAAATCGTCCGGCGAAGTTGAGCGGTCGAGATTAGTTTGCGGTTTGGGAGGTGTGACCACGCTAGTTTGAGCGCGCGTCTTGGAATAACCAGGCATGATATGCCTTGGCCGATCGGGTGAGGGGATAGATGGGCCCACGGTGGTCATCTTTGGTATGACCGGACCTGCTTAATCTAATCTTGGACCCTCCATTCGTGCTGGAGAAGATGGACGCTCGTGATGCTCAAAACCCTAATTTGGGTTTCACGGCCGTGTAACCATGCTCTGTTTGGGCGCACGAATTAGGATAACCAACCATGGTTGGTCCTGACCGATTGGTCAGGTATGTAGGCGGGCCCAAGGTGATTGTGTTGACATGCTCTGGGCCCTTTGAATCTTCATCTACACCCTCCATCTATACCTGCGAAGATGGATGGTTGAGACCGTTTTGCGACACATGTAATATGCCGCAAACCCTAATTTAGGGTTTTCCACCCATACGCTCTGGTTTGGACGTTTTGGCAAGCTAGGACAATCTCTGGGGAGGCCGACCATGCGGGGTCCGCGTCGGTTCGGCAGTGGATATTCCATACCTGCTTGGGGGTGATGGAATTGATCTGGGTCATCCAATCATGCTTGTGGAGTTGGATGACTGTGATCATATCCGGACTGATATGGTCAGTCCGGATGCTCAATCGGGCTAGTATAACACACCGAGAGGGGCTCAATCGGGCTAGTATAACACACCGAGAGTCAGCTGTGCGGGTATTTCGTACATGGTTTCATTATAATGCTTGGAGGTTCGTGTTGCTCTGTAAGAGCAACACTCAGTCGTCATGCCGCACTGATAATGAGTACAGGAAATACAAGGCTGATTGCGCATTAATTAATATTGCTAGAAATTCACAGGGTGTATGGGATTGTTGCTACATGCTCCAACCTGGATGAATTTTGTGTATTCACATAATGGGATTGTTGCCACATGCTCCATTCTTGGTGAATTAAGTGAGGGAGTATCCAACACTTATTAATGGCTTTATCTTTTACAAGATGTCAGCGCATAATTTTCTGGTTTTTTACAACTTTAACCTTAAATGAAAATCCACCATCAACAATAAGTCCCCTGCCTAGCACATAATGGTTACACTATTGTGGGGTAGGCATGAGATGGTGACATATACAAACGTAAGGAGACAAGATAAAGGAAGTCTACCTGGAGGGATTCTGGCCGTGGGCAATCCTCCATACGTGCGCGATCCTAAGCTTTGATGGACCTAGCTTCCTTCCTTAGGGTATTTGAATCAAAAGAGGAAACCAAATAAAAGAGGAATCCTTGTTCCATTGGGATTCTTCTAATTTTTGTCTATAAAAGAGACCAACCCCCTTTTCTTTTCCTCACGATTTTTTTTTTTTTTGTTGAGCAGCTCCCACCCGTGACTAGTGCTGCCGTTCCTGCCGACGTTGCCGCCGTTGCTGTTGCCGGAGTTGCTGCCGCCGTCCGTCCGCCCAAGGTAAGTTTCACTTTTTTTTTTTTTTTTTTTTTAGGAAAAAACCCTAATTTCTTAGGTAAAAATCTTTTTATAGATAGGATGGTTTAGTTCCGTAAGTCCGTGAATACGTCGTTTTTGCTTCTTCTTCCATTGTTGCATGCAAAACTAGCTTCTTAGATTGTAGCTTGGGAAGAGACTTTGGATTGAATCCCGTAGACACGATTTTCCCATGAATAAAGAAAAATCGTGTTATGATGTGTGCGGATGAACGCGGTCCCACCGTGCTTGATTGAACGTGGGTCTCACCCACATATGCTTGACTGAAAGTCGACCTTATATCGATCTTGTGCCGGACTTGAAACTTGAGTAACACCGAACTCGAAATTTATACCGGACTTGAAACTTGTACCGGAGTTGAAACCAATACCAGACTGAAACTTGTACCGGACTTGAAACCAATACCAGACTGAAATTTGAGTAATACTGGTGTTTGGACCTAATCCCAGCTTTTGTGCATTTCAACGTGTCTTGTCGTGCGTGACTACACGCTTCATGCGCTTTTCATACAAGTTCTAACTCCTGTCTTTTATTTCATTGTGGAATGAAGAAAAGAATTACTGTTGAGATGTCTTCCGAGATAATGCTTTGGTGCCAAGTCGGGAAGTGTTGACACTTCAAAGATATGCCGAACATCGATGATGAGTTGTTCACCTCGCCTTTTCCAAACATTAGAAAGCATCCTTCTCATAAGATAGTCCTCCTTTTCCGATTGAAAAATATGGATGCTTGATCCATTTTCTTCTTGACACTTGTGATGAGATTTTGTCTCGGAGAAACGAATATCCGCCTTCCCCTATTGACTTCAAGATTTGTCATACTCCACTGGGTTGTTATGAAGGATGGATGAGACGCATGTTGAGTAATAAGGACATTAAAGATAATTTGACCAAAGCGCAAATCCTCAATGCGGTCATGGCATCTGCTGCTCTTGAAATTAAGAAAGACGATGCGGGTTTGATTACCTTCATTTCTCGGTGGCGCATTTCTACTCATACAGCCATATCTAGATGGGGAGAGATGACTATTACTCTAGAGAGTGTAGCTGCATTAATGAACCTGCCTGTTGCTGGAAGTATTTCTTACGATCTCTCTGATACGGAGCAACGTAACTATGATGCTATACTTCAAAAGGTGGCGGGATTCGACAGTCTGACAAGGAGGAGAAAAAAGATACGAGATGCTTTTACACCTGGTGGGTGTCGGAGTGGTCTCCTGCACCCGAGAGACGGATCAAGAGTTGGAAAATGAGCCCGGCGTGATTGCGTTCTGTCTTTTTATGGCTATTCGAGAGATATATTCGACGACAGTTCCGGAAAGAAGACCATTAGAGGTGACCTCGTTAAGATCGCTATAAAGGCGGCAAAAGGTAAAGTTCTTCCCACGGGTGCCTTGTTCCTTGGATCGTTTGTACTCTCATCCGGACTCCTTAGCAATGGACATGCATGTTTCTAACGGGTACAAGAAGGTGGAATCGCACGTTCACTTCGCTTTTCTTCGGCATTCTTATGGGAACACTTCAAAAGCTATGCTCCTGCTCCCGCAAATTTGCTCAAAGAACTTGTATGGTGGCTCGAGAATACTCCGCTGGAATAGGAGGCGTCCCGAAACAGTGCGCGAAACTCGTGGACATATTTGACAATGTGTCTTCTGTAGATTTCCATCCATGGGGGCCGATCCACCCTTCCATTGTTCAGCCAAAGACTTTTGCTATTGCTTATGATGGTCCTGATGTTGTGTTGCGCACCGATGTTAAGACTATGAGATTTGGGGAAATTGTTTACCTACACAGCTGCATCCCAGGATATGTCCCGTCTTTATTCAACGAAGAATTTCTTGTGACTCATAATATTGATATTGACAGGCGGCTCGTCAAATGGGATTTGATCAAGGTGTCCCATTTATCCGTCCACCGGGGTTCCAAAGAATTTCTCCCAAATATTCTTAACGCTCGACGTGTTTTTAGAATGGGTGAGCCTTCCCTTCGGCCTATTGGGAGAAACCCGGTGGTAACCGATAAGTACAAGGAATTTTGGAGGAGGCAAGCTGTTGATTTTCCAGGAATTCTCGGAGAGTGTTGTGACAGTTCCGTGGTGAACCATCTTCCGACGTTTTGAAAAAGCATTTCCGGTTGAAGCCACTTCCGGCCAAACGGACCGGCCGAGGATTGCAGTCCCTAAGCGGAGAGAGATCCAAAAGGCGAGGCATGTGGTTCGGTGATCCTCAATTCCTCCAATATGCGGGTATTTAAATCTCTTCCCGTTGGTTCCTTCATTTCTCCGAGTAAGTTCTTTTAAGAGTGATCCTTGCTTGAAATCAGGGAATTCCGAAAGAGAATGTCTTCACAAGGTTGGCGCGCATTCAGAATGAGAAGTCCGGTAATGTTGGCCTTCATGTTGAGAAGTCTGGCGGCACTGATCCTCGGGAGTCTGGTAACACTGATCTTTATCTTTGAGAAGTCTGGCGAAACCGCTCCTCTTCTAAACCATGACGAGAGATGATGCAAGCTCGGTTGGACAAGGCGCTTCCCTTAGTGATCTTGTTGACGGGGTCGTGATGGAAATTAGCACCCAGAGCGAAGTAGATGTCGGAAGGAATATAAGAGAGGCAACATCCGCTATAGTTGAAGCGGCTCCCCTTGAAGAACGTTCTGAGCAGGCTTCGGCCAATAAAGCTGTCGTGGTGACTCCTTCAAAGGCCTCCCGAATCGACAAGGCTCCTGTGGTTGGTGAAGTATCGGTGATGTAGCACTGGGCTTTGTTCGATCCTCCTTTACTTGTCCCGTATCCGAGGCCATGTGTTGGTTGGCGGATTCAGCGTGCCGGCTCAGTTCGAATAGTTGTATACGGCGATATGGGAGAAGCACGGCCACATTGCTACCACTACAAATCTCAAAAGCCGTCTTGCGTTGGTCAACCGCGTCCAAGAAGCTTTATTTTCTATCCATGGGATGAGCGTCATGACCGGTCGAACAGTTTCTGAGGAGATGATTGAAGACTGGAAGTGCCATCGAGACGTGTTTGCGCAGTACAGCTTCAATGCTCCTTGGTTCTTCAAAGGGTTCTCCAAGATTCAGGAGCTCCAGAAATTACAAGACGAAGTACCTTCCGTAGACTGCGTTACTCGCCAGGAAGAAGAGGTTTAAATGTTGTCTAAGGAGTTGAAGCTGAAGCAGGCTGTTCTTCAAAGGATGAAAGACTCTCTTGCCCAGAAGGAAGAGTTGCTGCTGAAGGACTTTCCTTGAAAGATTCTCACCACCTAATTGTCTTTTCTTTTAGATGTTTTTCTTTTGAGTGATAGTGAGGATTTCCTTTCACAATTTGACCTCCGGTTTTGAATTAATAGGTAATTGAATTGGTTTATTTTGAGATAGTTTTGTGAATAACTTTTCTGAAAGAGGTTATTTTAAATGGAATTTGCATCTTGGTCATGAATGATTGCACATATCATATGAAATTGCAAATATCGTGTAAAAGGGAGGTATGAAGGGAAGAAAACATGCGTTTGATCACTGAGTCTCTTTCTCCATGTGCGGGATGCTAAGTCCCCAGCGAATTCCAAAACTATCTTTCTTGTAAATTTGCTGAATAGAACTTACTTGTTTTTGAAGTCTCACTTGTATCAAACCGAAGTAGCCTCTCCAAGGAAGTCGTCCACATTAATTTTTTAGAGAATGAGAGCTATCCTTCTGAACCAAGTTTCTCCTGAACAATGCGCTTCAAAGCGTTACACTCACTGGTAGGGTGGTGAAGGAACCGGTGGAAATGATAGTACCTCGGGTCCATTATTTCTTGATCGGTTGGTGGACGCCATACATGAGGTAGTTCCACCTCTCTATTTCGTACCCACATCTCCAGCAACTCCAAAATCTTTTCCATCGGGAACGGAAAGTGTAGGTATTTCGAGTCCAGCTTTTCCTGCGTTAGTGGGCATTGTGATATCTCTACATGGCTTTGATGTGGAGCACGTTCCGGAGATGAAGTTGGAAAATTTGCGAGTGCCATCATATCCGCGGATCGCTTGCACAGGTAGAGGGATGTGGAAGGTGTCGTAATATCACCGCCGAGTGATCGAATTGAACGCTCCCATCCTCTCGTATTCACGTATTTCCTGATCGATCTCTCCTTCCTCAAGCATTTCTTCGCTTGGATGAAAGGCCGATGCGGATTGGACAGTCTTCCGGGCTTCAACAAGAGTTTTGAGATATAAATCTTCTAATAGGGCTCCATAGGCTGCATGCTCCCTTTCTTTATCTGGTGGACGTTGTAGTACTCCGTACAAGTCCTTTCCTCTATGGAGTTGCCTCGTTTCTTTATTGTTGACTGGACCATGTTGTTCATCTTTCCCGAGTCTCCTGCGGTTACGCGCTCTTTTTGCTTCTCCACTGGTAAAGTTGTGACTCCTGGCTAAGGATTCAACGTTTCTTGCACTGCCTGAGTAGATGCACGCCGACCCTTCTTGTAATTGTGATGTTATATCATTCAAAAGGCGGAATGTTTCGCTCTGCCTTCTGGTGATACCGGCTTGATTTGCCAAGACATCCTCTAGCATTCTAACTATACTTCCCATGATATCTAAAACCACCTGTGGTTTCTGGATACATTGCGAGATGGAAACCGAAAAATTGAGAATTCAATTTTATGCAACCGAGAGATCAACCTCCCACCGTGGTCGCCAATTGTTTATGGGTGAAAACTATTCCTGCCGGATTTGGTAATTTGGGGTGTGTGGATGAGGAATGAATCTAAACCCCTAAACAAATGCACTGCGCGGTGAGTCCTTGTAGATTCGAAAATCAATCTGTGCAAGTCCGGCCTAAACCAAGAAATGGTCGTTCCCAGGACTTGTTTCGGTCACAAAGTGAAGGAGATGGGGTTGATCTTAGGGAGGGAAGCGAAGAAGGTGTTGAGATTGTGAAGGTGTTGGCTTGCTTATGACTTGTAATGAAAGCCGAACCGGCTTACGGGATGCAAGCTATCGGTTCCTGGTGTTTTGCATTAACACTTGGTTTCGTTTTTTGTCCTGACTTGCTCTTGTTGGTGGAAATAGGGAGGAGAACCTATTTATACAAGTCATTGAGCCTTATTCACGTCTCTCGTGTGAAGTGGAGGAAGTGGAGTGATGGAGTAGTGGAGTTGTGTGTCGATGATACACGATCAGTCTTGCCCACTTCTCCTGTCATCGCTAACCGTCCATAACTTCCCAACACGTTCTTGTGATAGCGCGTTGCACGCTGCACGCTGTAAACCGCTAGACCAATACCCCAGTATGTATCCCCCCAGTTTGTGACATGATTGATGTCTGGAATGTGTGGATTGTGGATCCACGAAAGGTAGCATGTAATCTTTGAATTGAATAACTGCGTTATTCGGAAGTTGATATTTGTGAAGTATCATGTGTATTTTATGCAGGTACTGCATCATGGTGTGGTAAAGTGATGGGTGGTGACACCTCACTGACCAATTAACTCCTGACCAGGGTTGTATAACCAAGTTGGTGAAGTTGGACGAACGAGATGATCTTTGAGACACTCATCTGCGACCGTTAATGAATTAGGGTTTTTGAAGAGGTGCGCAAGCATCACTCTTCAGCTTGGTCGAAACCAAGCATGGGAAGGTTTTTGGAAAGGATCGACCGGGCATGCGTGTAGACAACATACCGGTGTACACGTCTATATCTCACTGTCCCATGAAGGTGCAATCTAGGCTACTCAATTTGACCGGCAAAGAGGAGTGGTGGAGATCGATTTTGTAATAGGAATTTGGTACCGCAAAAAGCCGCGCACCATGCTCACCTCCGGCGCGCGTTCCAAGATGACCTAACTTGGTCGGTCTTGGCCGACCGGTCTGGCGTGTAAGTGGTAGGCTGGTGTTGACGCCTACACCTGACTATCCCATGAAAACATGATCTCGAACCACTCAAATCGTCCTATGAAGTTGAGCGGTCGAGATTAGTTTGCGGTTTGGGAGGTGTGACCACGCTAGTTTGAGCGCGCGTCTTGGAATAACCAGGCATGATATGCCTTGGCCGATCGGGGTGAGGGGATAGATGGGCCCACGGTGGTCATCTTTGGTATGACCGGACTCGCTTAATCTAATCTTGGACCCTCCATTCGTCTTTGGAGAAGATGGACGCTCGTGATGCTCAAAACCCTAATTTGGGTTTCACGGCCGTAACCATGATCTGTTTGGGCGCACGAATTAGGATAACCAACCATGGTTGGTCCCGACCGATTGGTCGGGTATGTAGGCGGCCCACGGTGATTGTGTTGACATGCTCGGGCCCTTTGAATCTTCATCTACACCCTCCATCTATACCTGCGAAGATGGATGGTTGAGACCGTTTTGCGACACATGTAATATGCCGCAAACCCTAATTTAGGGTTTTCCGCCCATACGCTCTGGTTTGGACGTTTTGGCAAGCTAGGCCAATCTCTGGGGAGGCCGACCATGCGGGGTCCGCGTCGGTTCGGCAGTGGATATTCCATACCCGCTTGGGGTGATGGAATTGATCCGGGTCATCCAATCATGCTTGTGGAGTTGGATGATCGTGATCATATCCGGACCGATACTGGTCAGTCCGGATGCTTAATCGGGCTAGTATAACACACCGAGAGGGGCTCAATCGGGCTAGTATAACACACCGAGAGTCAGCCAGTACGGGTATTTCGTACATGGTTTCATTATAATGCTTGAGGTTCGTGTTGCTCTGTAAGAGCAACACTCGATCGTCATGCCGCACCGATAATGAGTACAGAAATACAAGGCTGATTGCGCATTAATTAATAATGCTAGAAATTCACAGGTGTATGGGATTGTTGCTACATGCTCCAACCTCGGATGAATTTCGTGTATTCACAGAATGGGATTGTTGCCACATGCTCCATTCTTGGTGAATTAAGTGAGGGAGTATCCAACACTTATTAATGGCTTTATCTTTTACAAGATGTCAGCGCATAATTTTCTGGTTTTTTACAACTTTAACCTTAAATGAAAATCCACCATCAACACTAGGTAAGCTAGGAAATTAATCCGTCATGGAATAGTATGAGAAAAATCCTACCAAAAGCAGAAAACAAGAAATGAAGAGGAACTGCGGCAAGTAAAAGAAGCACCAAAGGGAGGCGTGGTCACGCCACCTGGCCAGCCGATCTTCTCTGGCAGGCGCTGTCCGTGGCCGATCGACCACACTCATGTTGCCGCTTGCCAGCCCCCTTTCCCATCGACCAATCAAAGCGCTTTAAATATGCCACACACACTTTTAAATAAAGTTGGAAGTTGGCTGGTCGACACGCCTAAAATTCCTTAAGGAATTTAATATAGACTTCCCATGACAGTCATAAAACGATCACGACCGTACGTTCTGCCACTCGATTTATCAAGCTTAGCCGCTCCCTAACGCGACCGGGCCCACTAATACTTCGAGCAATCGAAGCCCTCCTAACTCGCCAACGGAGCCACTAACCGATTGACCAGAGTTAGATAGCCGCGCAGGTTTTAAAACCCTAATTTATGCTAGCGGCAGTATGTTACTGTCGCAAAATGATCTCGGCCGTCCAACTTGGCTAGCCAAATTGACCGGCCCAGATCTAATTTTAGCCGGCCAATGAAGTGCCGGTATGCTCATCGGCGTCCTGACTTCAGCCCTGGCTAAACGAATTTCTCACAGCCAGCAATTACCGCTTCCAACCGTTATCCCAAAGTAGGTTGGCCACACGACCTCAAAACCTCAAGGTCGACCAACGACAATATATAACTGCCGCAAAGCAATCTCGGTCGTCCAACTTCGCTAGCCGAATTGACCGACCAGGATCTGATTTCAACCAACTAGCAAGGCGCGGTCATGTTCATGAGCGGCTCAACAATAGCCCCGACCAATCGCATTGCCTCAAAGACGTCAGTAATGCCACAAAACGATCAGCCAAAGTGCGCCAGCCACACGGCTTTTAAAACCTAAATTAAATCAACGACAACCAATAACTGTAGCAAATCATCTTAGCCATCCAATTTGGCTAGCCAATTTAAACGGTCTACATTTAACTTGGACCGAACAATATGATGTCAAAATGGCTACCAGCCATCACTCTCCTATAGGGACCGACTGGCCTACCTTTAACATACATAAATAGCTCCCAGCAGCTTCCTGAAAATGGCCGGTCATGCTCCTTTTAAGACACTAGGTCTCGCGACCAACCAAGGCAGGCTCAATACAACAATGCTTCACATGCATCAATTATTTCGAGTTGCTTGCTTAAAAGCGATGCTTTACATGCATCGAATACATATGATATTTTATGAGTATCGGTTTCACAAATAACTAAGTTATTAAACCTAATAGTGTTACATGTTATTCTTTGCGGCAAGTCTCATGACTTGACTCGTCACACATGACTACCCGCCGCCTAGCTTGCGCGTGATTGGTCAGAATAACTAGGTCTTGCACACAAGACCCACTTAGCAACTTGCTACATATTTTCCACGAAAATACTCAAGACATCATGTCACAAACTAGTGGATGTTAATCAGGGTATTGCTCTGGAGGTTTACAGCGTTCGGCGTGCAACACGCCTATTATAAGAAAGTGCCAGGAAAGGCGGATAATTAGTGGCACGCAGAAGTAGCGGGTGTAAACCGACCTGTCTTCCCTCATGGTAAGACGTGGTTTTCAACATTTTTACACGATCCCCACTTCTCATCACTTACTTCCACTTCCTATAAGATCAGGGTGCGTTCAACTATGACTTATATAAATAGGTTTTTAACCTATTTCGACCAATAACAGTTTTGGTTATCAACACGGTATCCAGAAGTAAACACCAAAGAACTCATAGCTTACATTCCGCAAGCGAGTTCCACATACTGATACAAGTCATAAAAAACAACCACACCTTCAGAGTTAACCATTCTGATCTCAACACCTTCTTCGCTTCCCTCTCTAAGATCAACACTTCTCCTTCTTTTTGTGACTGAAGCAAGACTGGAACGACCATTTCTTGGTTTAGGCCAGAATTATACATATTGATTGCTCGAATCTAAAGTACTCCCGTGCAGTGCATTTGTTTAGGGTTTAGATTCGTTTCTCGGCGGCACACCCAAATTTACCATTTCCAGCAGAATCAGTTTTTACCCCAAAACAGTTTCTAAACAAGCAATCATAACCATTAACGCAAGTATCCAAAATACACGTAACACACTGCTTGCAACTTTCAAGCAAGTTCTACTTTCTGATACACCTTCACCTCTTAGGGAGGCTACCACTTTGATCTCAACACTTCCTCTTCTTTCCTTCATGAGACAAGCCTTCTCCTTCCTTTATAAGTGAACCAAGACTGGAACGACCAATTCTTGGTTTAGGCCAGAATTGTACAGATTGATCTCTTGAATCTAAAGTACTCATGTGCAGTACATTTATTCAGGGTTAAACTCATTTCTCTTTTTGTAGTATAAAAATACTACACAACATGATGATATGTTTCTCCCCCGTAGTCAATGATTCACTCTTTTGTTATATATATACTTTTCAGCACATATATCCTAATCAGTGATTGTGAATCACCCGTATAATCCATATATTTCCTCCCCTTTTTGTCACAAAAATGATAAAAAAAAATTGAAAAAATACAAGAGAAAACCGAAAGGATCTTACAAGTTCATAAGAACTCATACAACCTATAAGAGTTAGGCACAAGGTTTAACATACCATTTTAGACAAGCAATACCAAAATCGAAACTATCTAAGTAATTTGTTTTAGCACCTTATCAAGGAAACAATTTCCCGAAGCAATTTTTCATTTTATTTGATAAGTCAGACTAAGTTAGTTACTTATCAGGATCCAATTATTCATAAATAATTGTACCTCATTTAGAGAAGACAAAAATTAGGTTAGACAACTAGTTTTCTTATCAAAGAACCGATTAGACTTAAATAATCGTACCTTGTTTTAATAAGCCTAAACTAAAATCATAATTAACTTAGTTTTACTTATCAGGATTCAATTGGACTAAAGCAATTGAACATCCTATTTCGTTAAACAAAAAAAACTTAACTCAGTTTTTCTTAACCGAAACCAATTGAACATAACAATTGTACCTTATTGCGTTAAGCAAAAGCAAGAATAGGCAATTAAATCAGCTTTTCTTAACATGAAAACAGTTACATACACAAATATGAACCGTCACCTTACTCTTTGATATGACAAACTAAGATCCGAACCGATCAAGTTTTTTGTATCAGGAAAGATGATCTGAATAATTCTTCACTCAATTTCCACAGCCACTCACCCCTACAAAAATATGACGTTTAAGCACTGGTTCAATATAGATCTCTCCCCGTATGTGTTAGTATTGCCTGGAAGACAAAAGAATAACAAGCATAACAACCTTTACCATAGAAAGGTCGACAAGGTCTTAGCTATTACGTACCAGTAGTAAAAAGCTAAAAACAAAACTCATATGTATATTAAATACACAACTTAAGAAACATAAATTGATAATTATGACTTCAAACATGAGTTTGATGAATATCTACTTATGATTATTTGATATAAAGCATCTCACTAGGTTGGATCCGAAACCTGCTATATCAAAAATTCACATACATCGTAAAAGATAATCATATTATGAGATCGGAAATATAATGTTTGATGAAAAACCGAAACTAAACCTCATAAATCAAAAGTAAAAGAGACATAATAATCACAAGAGGTACAAACTATCAGAATAACACAAGATTTATAAAATAAAAATTATTATTGATAGTTGTAAATAGACCTTATACAAAAATTGAAATAGATCAACAATTGATAATCTATTATAAGCTTAAGCATGACAACATCTATCTTTGGAGTATGGTAGAACCGGTCTCAATATGCAAAACCGATTTATTTAGTCATGTACACTTTAGGGTTTGCGTTATTTTGGGAATTGGGTTTGCTTAGTAAGAAAGTTCAAGAAGTCGACACAATGATTAATTTGAACATGAACACAAATCTTATGTTATTGTTCAAATATATGGTGAGATCCCAAAACCGAAATGTTTGAGAATCTTTTTGAGATTTTCGAATGTACATGTTTTGTTTTACCAATAAGGAAAACATATCTCTGGAAATATATATTAGTTAAGTGCTAGCTAACATTGAGTTTTCCAAAAGGGATTTCGGTTGTACGGTTGGATATTGGTTGGAATTAGACAAAACCGAATCTAGGTGTTTGTTGCATATCTTGAGAATATTTTCGATTATAGAAATTCCTTGGTGTCCGAACTACCTTGGTCTATAAATAATGAACTTTGTTCTTCTTAAAAACTTATCATGAGACAAGCACTTTATTTTGTAGTCATTGATGTAGCCGACTAATAGTATTACTTGTAATACTATCTTGGAGAGGAGAATAACCTAATTAGGCAAAATCTCTTACATCTGCTAGCTTAAACACTTCTTTGGGATCAAGAAGCGTCTGCTAGTACCGTTGGTGGGAAACTAGGATTGCATTGTTATTTTAGTTTTTGATTATTGATTTGATTGACTAACGGTTTAACTCTTGAATGCACCTTAGTTTGATTATTCTTAAGAGCCTTCTCTTATGACATAAGGTCATTCAAACTAGGTCAAGATATCAACGGTAGTTCAGATCTAATTTCAGATCTGATTTGACTTATAATCACCCATTATTAATAGACTCCGTTCTTTGCGTGATCGATCATAAGTTGGAATCAAGTTTTATTATGCATGTACAGAAGAAGATCGAAGACAAGAAGATATTCTTATTGGTTTCGTATCTTTGTGATTTGATTCGTGTACAAACTTTATCGGCTAGGATCTGACTAAATCTGGTCTATATTTTGATAGACTTGTTATTGCTAGTATTTAGATTAACAAGCTATCATTTTGTGGTACTCTTAAATATATGAATCTGGTAGTTTTATTTGACTTGATCTGGTTAACTTGTTAATCCAGATCTTGGAAGATCTAACCAGGCAATGAAGTTTATTGATTAAAAAGAAAAGCCTTTGTCAGAGATTAACTATAATATCTCTGATTAACTTCTTGAGATAAGAAGAGTGGTTACCAAACAGATTAGTCATTTATTATTTGAAAGACGATCGAAAGGGTTAAGTGCTTATAGTCTTCAGAGAAGCTGAAGCAACTTAAGATAGTGAACTATATCTCACGTGCGTTGGCGAGATTGGTTGTAGGCGCAGAGATAATGAGGAAACTAGGTAACTAGGGGTAATTTAGTTGGTCTCAACACTACAAAATTGGTAGTGGTCTTTGTATAGCGGCTTAATTCTAAGAGTATGCAAAACTGGACTAGGTCCTCTGTTTTTTCTGCATTTGCGGTTTCCTCATTAACAAAATCTTGTTGTGTACTTTTACTTACTTTCCGCGTTATAATTTGTTTAAGTTATAATTAAAGTAATTGCACTTGTACGTTAATCCCAAACACTAGGGTTTTAAAAGACGAGGGTACCCAAATATACCTCAATCTAAAACTTTTCCACCTATAAGTCATTTCTCCGAAAGTGATTGTCTATGGAATGAGTCGAGATAATACAACAAATCGGTTCACACTTCGTGTGATTGTCTATGGATACGAGATCGAGGCAATACAATGAGAAGTATGTTTACTTGATAAAAATGGTCGGACTTAACCAAACACAATAGGATTACTTATCAAGTAAATAGGAATTAACGTTTGTGTATTTTACTTCTAATTATAATAAAAACAATTATAATTGCGGAAATAGAAAAGTAAAAGACACGGCAAGATTTTGTTAACGAGGAAACCACAAATGAAGAAAAACCCCGGGACCTTGTCCAGAATTGAATACTCCCAGGATTAAGCCGCTATACAAAATCAAACCAACTTCGTATAGTTGAGACCAAGCAACTAAACCTATAGTTCACCTAGTTCCGTCTGTATTCCCACGCCTCCAACTTATGAATAAGTCACGTACTTGGAACAATTTCTTTGGTTCGTATTCCAAACAGTAAAGGAACAACAAATATGTTTGGTAGCAACTCTTTTCAACCAAGTGATGTGAGTTCGACAAAGGCTCTTATGTTTATCTCAATAAACTCCTTCGTCAGGTTCTTAGATCTGTCTTATTATCAACTACCGAAGTAATTGTTAAGATTTTGCAATCAATACTTTTAATCACAAAGAATTGTATTGATGTCGATCTACACAACTAATCAATCTAATCTACCACAAGGATAAATCGATTATAGTTGGATCCTCTATACCGAAACAAGTATTGGGCACACCAAAGATTATGAACCCCAAATCAGAAATCTTCAAAATCTTCTTTGTCTTCAAATCTTCTTAGATCTTCAATAAACACCTGCACACAATCAACTTGAATCTCTTGTGATCAATCACGCACAGACGGAGTCTGTTAACAATGGATTATCACAAAACGTCTTTAGATATATAAACAATCTAAAGATCCCCATCGAAACTTTGATCTAGTTTGAGTGAATCTTATATCAGAAGAGAAGATTCTCAAGCATAAACAAACTAGGTGCAATCAAAGTTCAACCACCGTTAGTCAATCAAATCAATCGAAAACAAAAGATAAACCACAATTATCTAGTTTCCCACCAACGGTACTAATAGAGCTTCTCAATCCCAAAGAAGACTTTAAACTGAGCGGTCGTAAGAGATTTCACCTAATTAGGTTACTCTCCTCTCCGAATAGGCGGCTTCACCAGTAACAGCACAACTGAGATAGTTCTTGCTGTACGAAGGATTAGTTTTCTTGAAATGCAAACTTTCATATTTATAGACCAAGGAAGTTTGGACACCAAGGAATTTCCAAAACCGAAAATATTCTCAAGATATGAAATATATATATTCTAAATTCGGTTTCCATAATTCCTGGAAATGCTTTGTCCAAATAATGATCGAAAATCTCTTGGAAAATCTCCAACTACTAAATGCACATTACTAATTTTTATTTTCCTAAAATAAAATTAAAAACCTTAAATAAAAGATTCTCAATTTATTTTATTCGATCCGAGATTTTCTTCCTTTAGCTATTAAGGAATAACTTTGAACAATTAAAGATTAGCGTTACTGCACATGTTCAAAGTATGTCGACATCCTTACTTTGTAAGTCCTCTTTCATACTTACAACCTTGAAACCGATTTGCCACACTTCCAAACGAGTTTAAAATTGGTTCATCTGACTTTCAAGAACTATGTGATTGATCAAGAACACTCAATCACAAATCATGGGTTTCACGGTTCTACCAAAACAAGTTTCGGTTCTACCTTCATGTGAGTATTGTGCATAGTCACACTAGCTTTCCAAAATTCGGTTGACTAGGTACTAGAATCGTTTCCCCACATATATATGGTATCTAACTTGTACTTGCTGCACATGTCCATAGGATCGGTTCCCCTTTGCCTAAAAACGTGTTGCACATGTCCATAGGATCGGTTCCCCTTTTTGCTAAAAACTTGATGCACCTCATACAAGGATCAATTCCCCTTTGTGATGTGTTGCACCTCTTACTAGGATCGGTTCCCCTTTACCCAGAGTTGGTCATACACAAAATCACAAACTCGATCATACCATCTCAGGTGATTACTTAACATCGGTTTCACTAATAAAAGTCATACCAATACAAAAGTCAGGCCTTTGTGAATAGTTTTAGCAAGAACATAAACAAGTCATGAGCGGTTATGCTAATCACACATATTGGTTGTTCACAAGATATGCAATGAATAACAATACCAATAATGACTGGCGATTTCCTTTTCGATTCACAAAACAAGTTCATGAATTTACTTCCTTAAAACAAATGTAAAACATTGTTTCCTAGGATGAAATCTTCATCTTATACACATACATAATCACAATAGCATTCAAACGATTATTTCGATGTCTTATTGTTTGAGGGTGAAAATGGTTTCTGCTGATTTCGGTAATTTTGGGTGTGTGGGTGAGAAACGAATTTAAACCCTAAACAATGTACTGTAAGGGAGTACTATAGATTCGAGAGATCAATCTGTACAAATTCGGCCTAAACCAAGAAATGGCCATTCCGGACTTGCTTCGGTCACAAAAAGGAGGAGAATGGGTTGGTTTTGGGGAGGGAAGCGAAGAAAGTGTTGAGACCAGGTTGATTCTGTAAGAGTAGTGGTTTCACGACTTGTATCAGAATATGGGAAGCTAACAGATGGAAAGCTAGCAAATGTTTTTGAGTGTTGTATTGCTCCTGACTGAACTTGTTGTTCGGTGGAAATAGGTAAGACCTATTTATACAAGTCGAAGTGAAACGTACTCTGGTCTCATTAAGGAATGGAAAAATGGGTGAGTAAATGGGAGAAGGTGGTAACCGTTAACGCATGGAATTGATGTTCCATAAAAAAGAGCGTTTCACCATTACTCCTTGTATTTACTAACCGCCTCATCCTTATTACACTTCCTTATGACGGGCGTAGTGTACGCCGCACACTGTAAACCGCCAAACCAATACCCAAAGTGGATCCCCCAGTTTGTGATATGTATTGATGTCTCGAATGTTTTCGTGGAAAACATGTAGCATGGTTGTTGCCTGGCAAGTCGAGTTTGGGAGACTTGCTAGCTTGGTGACCTTCGACGGTAGAGCTTTTGTATCTTAAGAGGAAAGGTAGCCGTTGATCGTTGCACGCTTCCATTTTTGATAGCCGTGTAGGGAAGGCCAGCATGGTGGCGCGGCAGAGTTGGCATGCCATTGGCGCGGTTTGGCGCGGCCAAACTAGGGTTTTGGGTCAAAGGTTACCATGCGTTATCTGGTAACCTTGGACGGCTAGGATTTGATCCTGGGATTGAAGGGCGACCGTTAATTGTCGCACGCCTTCGTTTTAGTAGCCGCATAGGGAAGGCCAACATGGTGGCGCGGCTAGGTTGGCATGGCATGCCTTGGCGCGGTTTGGCGTGGCCAAACTAGGGTTTCGGGCCAAAGGTTACCATGCGTTGTCTGGTAACCTTGGACGGCTAGGATTTGATCCTGGGATTGAAGGGCGACCGTTGATTGTCGCACGCCTTCATTTTAGTAGCCGCATAGGAAAGGCCAGCATGGTGGCGCGGCATGGCATGCCTTGGCGCGGTTTGGCGTGGCCAAACTAGGGTTTCGGGCCAAAGGTTACCTTGCGTTGTCTGGTAACCTTGGACGGATAGGATTTGCTCCTGAGATTGAAGGGCGACCGTTGATTGTCGCACGCCTTCGTTTTAGTAGCCTCATAGGGAAGGCCAGCATGGTGGCGCGGCTAGGTTGGCATGCCATTGGCATGGCATGCCTTGGCGCGGTTTGGCGTGGCAAAACTAGGGTTTTGGGCCAAGGGTTACCTTGCGTTGTCTGGTAACCTTGGACGGCTAGGATTTGCTCCTGAGATTGAAGGGCGACCGTTGATTGTCGCACGCCTTCGTTTTAGTAGACGCATAGGGAAGGCCAACATGGTGGCGCGGCTAGGTTGGCATTCCATTGGCATGGCGTGGTTTGGCGTGGCCAAACTAGGATTTCGGGCCAAAGGTTACCATGCGTTGTCTGGTAACCTTGGTCGGATAGGATTTGATCCTGGGATTGAATGGGGACCGTTGATTGTCGCACGCCTTCGTTTTAGTAGCCGCATAGGGAAGGCCAACATGGTATAGTGGGGCTGCGGGTTTGGCATGCCGTTGGCACATGGTGCGGCTAGCATGGCTAGGGCCAAGTCAAGGTGCATTTGGCTTGGCGAGGTGGGGCCAATGGTTTGGCATGCCATTTGGCACATGGTGCGGCTAGCATGGCTAGGGCCAAGGCAAGGTGCGCTTGGCTTGGCGAGGTGGGGCCAATGGTTTGGCATGTCGTTTGGCACATGGTGCGGCTAGGATGGCTAGGGCCAAGGCAAGGTGCGGTTTGGCTTGGCATGGTTTGCTATTGGTGCAGTAGTGCGGCTGGCATGGTTGGCATGCCTTGGCGCGGAGATGTGGTTGGCATGGTTTGCCATTGGCATAATGGTGCGGCTGGCATGGTTGGCATGCCTTGGCGCGGTAGATGTGGCTGGCACGGTTTGCCATTGGCACAAAGATGGTGCGGCCGGCATGGTTGGCATTCCTTGGCGCGGAGATGTGGGCGGCACGGTTTGACATTGGCACGGTGGTGCGGGCCGGCATGGTTGGCATGCCTTGGCGCGTAGCATGAGGGTTTTGTACATGTGATGTCAATCAATGTTAGGGGTTCTTAAAATTGGAACATGATACATAGAAAGAAAAAGGTACCTGGTAATTCTTACGTAAGCATGCTGATCGATTCGATAAATGTTCTAATGGTCATAATGACGTCATGCCAGATGTGCGGTTTTACGATTTTAACCCTAGGCTAAAAGCCACCATCAACACTTATCTACAAAGTTTAATGATTAAGCAATAAACCTCGTGTTGTATTCCTTAATACTATGTCTAACTAGAGTGTCATTCATGCTTCGCAGTTTTGTTTTCAATATGGACGACTTGAAATATACGTCATGGAATGAAACAGTTCAAGTCAAATATCACTAACCTCAAGTGGAAGGATGACGTTTTTGTTGTAGCTCCTTACTTCTTCACTTCTTCAAGTCTTCGCAATACTTGTAATGTCTCATATCCTAATACTTTTGTAGATGGTGGATTTTTGACAAGGGCTAAAATCGTAAAACCATAATTATACATGCTCCTGATCCAGCAATCAGACGAGTATTGAGGCTCATGTCTCTCATCGAAGCATGAAAGCTCATGCCACGAGAATCTCTGACTGAGAATATTGTCTGTCAGAGTATATATGTAGATGTGTAGTCTCTCAGCTGAGGCAACAACATATCTCATGAATACTGAGCAATTTCGGTAATTACTTCTATATAGAATTGAAATATTGGACGGCTCCTAGACAGCTTGCCTGCTAGTATATAGCAATAACGTCTTCAGGATGTAACAATGTTTTCCCTGACTATATAAAAGAAATATGACGCTTCAACAAGCTCATATCACTCAATTCCCGAATAATTAATGCTCCTAGATGATCGTACTAGTACAGAGCCATCAATTAATCATTCTTAAATCATTAGATTTATTAACTGAATCCCTAGAAAATATTCAATGTTTTCATAATATTTTGTTACTTCAATTTATGGTTCTTCCCAGCAGAACTCCATGGGTTAGTAATAAATATTCAACACACGGGCATCTAAGCTACTATCGAGTAAGCCCCGACCAAAATGGTGCAAGTGTACTCAACAATAATGCACTAACGAGCACCTGAATGCACGAATGAGTATTTCAAAATACGACGGGACGATGAACCTATGCAAAATAGGAAAGAAAATAATAAATAATAAAATATTAACCTAGGGATTGGGCCTACCGGCCGGCCGTGCCGTGACCATTCCCACGTCCAATTTTATATTTTATAATATTTTATTATTATCCTTGACCCATGAAAATCCTTTCATTTGAACAAATATCCTTCTTTTTAAGGAAACTCCTCAGTTTCATGGTGTTTTCTTCGCATCAAGGAAATAATATAAAATTTGGAAAGGTGTCGCGGGACCGTGTCTACTGGCCGGCCGGCTATGCCCTAGTTGTGGCCGGTCCCACACCTCATGGTTTTTCAATATTTTATTATTATTTCCCTAATCTCATGAAAACTCCTTAATTTCATGATATTTCTTTCAAATCATGAAAAAAAATATAAAATTAGGGAAACTCGTGGGACCGGGCCCAACCGGCCGGTCATGCCCTAGCCGGTCCCACATGCCCCTTATTTTATTATTATTATTTTATGTTTCCTTGATCCCATGAAATTCCTTGATTTCATGATATTTCCTTCAAATTATGAAAATTCCTTCAAATCATGGAAATAATACATAAAGTTTACATAAAATTAGGGAAAACTCACGGGACCGGGCCCTAGCCGGCCGACCACCCAAGCCGGTCCCACACGCCCTTATTTTATTATTATTATTTGTTTCCTTCATCTCATGGAAACTCCTTCACTTCAAGGAAACTCCTTGATTTCAACAAAACTCCTTAGTTTCAACAAACTCCTTGATTTTATGATATTTCCATAAAATCATGAAAAAATATAACAAAAATTAAGGAAATGCTATGGGACCAGACCCATTGGCCGGCCGGCCATGCCTTGGCCATAGCCGGTGCCACACTTCATGATTCCTTCATTTTATTATTATTGTCCTTCATCTCATGAAGTTTCCTCAGTTTCAGCAAAAATCCCCGATTTCTTCATATTTTCCCAAATGATTGCTCAAACGCACATCAGAAAATATCAAAATTCTCAGGACTGAGACGCGAACACTTTGGTGACATGAGCATATTACTTTGACCGACCAGGGTTGGCTCTTTGGCTTGCAAGAGTCCGATCCCTCATATTTTCATCATTTGACCTAATTTGTTCATATTAGGTTCAAACTCTTCCGAACAATTTTGGAATTTCATGAAACGATCGTCATTCGATCCCGTGATCACCCAGGGCCGGTTTTCATGACCCCTTGGTCGGTCCCTCATCTCTTCATAATTAATTAGGTTTTATCACCTAAGGCTTAGAAGAGCATTATTTTAATAAATGATTAAACCAGCATTTAATCATCCTTTCATCAACAAATCAACAAGTCTTCAAGAAACCTTGGTATTTGCTCACTTGAGCATATGGGCGCTACATGGTCGACCCATGATCCCATATAGCCGGTCCCTCCTTCACTCCGTGGTTAATTTCAATAAACCATCAATTGATCGAATTAGGGTTTTGAGTCCAAGGTTCATAATTCCAGATTCAAACGCTAATAATTTTACGACGATCTCATGGTCAACATTTTATTAATTATACTTGGTTCAGTTGCCAATATTTAAATAAATATTTAATATTTTATTTGGTTATGCTACCAATAATTCATCAAACGAGCAACATTTGATCAGATGAGCAATATTTGCTCAAACCAAGGAACATTGGTTCAACCATCAATATTCAACAGTACATCGAATGAGCAATATTTGCTCACGTTAACTATGTTTATGCATGCGTTATACCTCTGTCTCAACAGACATGTTCAATTCATGAGTCTCAGAACATTTTCAAATCATGTTCGACTCAACAATGCAAGGACTCATCGTCCCATGGAGTCATGAAGTCATCAACTGACTAACTAAATACACGTCTGCATCGCATACTCCACTATCACGAGACATCAATCGTGTCACATGGGGGATATTAACTAGGGTTTTGGTCTGGCGGTCTACGGCACGTGTATTCATACATACGATGAGAATGTGAGCAAGTAGTGCAATCATTTGAAGGAGTTAACAAAGTAGTGGGTGGAAAATCGACCGAGTCTCCGTACGTTGAGCAAATGGTTTTAACACGATTTCCACTTCTCCACTCTTTGATCCCATCAACTGTCACACTTCATGGGATCATGGTGTTTACAATTCTAGCAATATAAATAAGTCTCTAAATCATGATTGAAAAACAAGACAATCTCACGTCAAACAGACAACAAGAGATTAACAACTCAACATTTGAGCAATTACTCTCAACAGAGCAAATTCAATCATTCAGAACTTATCTTATTTTCATAATACACAACACACCTACAATTTTCGATCACCATTGATCTCACACATTTCTCAGCTTCCCTCCTACAGATCGACCCATCCTCTCTTGTGACCGAATTTACTCTGGAACGACCATTGTCTTGGTTTAGGCCGGAGTACTACAGATTGATCTCTCGAATTCAAAGCACTCCCTTCTTGCAGTGCATCTGTGTGAGGTTTGACAGTTCACTCGGTTCAAGGAGTTTCCTCCGCATGGTCGTCTCCTCAATTCCTTAAAAACCAGCAACTCGTTTTGCCCCATCTACAACTTTCAAGCTAACCTATACGAAGTTGACTCTAGTACATAATCAAGCGACTCTTAAAATGAGTTTTGGCTCACTAAAATATGACAACCAAACTTGACACACCAACGCTTGGTTGGTCAACCGAGCTATGCTCTAACAGGGTCTATCCCTATAGGTTAAAGTTAGGTTTCGAACTTATGTTATATACCTAGTGTATACCTTGTGGTTTGCTATCTTCTTAACAATCTCTGTCTATATTAGTAACATGAACAAACTACTCCCCATGAAGACTTCAATAGTGAATTTACGACAACTTTGGTTATGAGAGCAGGAAGTAGATAGGTTGGAACAACAAATGACGAACAACGGAACCAACAACATGCACAATATGATAATGAGGAAGAAGATGACGACGCCTCAGAAGAAGATGAAGATGAAGATGAATACCACCTTGGTTAAATGTACTAGCTATTTTAAATTATAATTTAGTAGTTAAGTTTTATTTAAATATGATGGTTTAGCTTAACTTAGATTTAATGTAATTGCTTTTAACTTATCAATTATTATAAACTAAAAGGAGACACCCTAGGGAGAAAAGAACAAGAGATTCTCATTGTGTATTACAAAGAGATTGTCTCTCTATTTATAAGCTACTCTATAGATAAAGGTTAATGGCATGCACACACTCATGCTTTCATTGAGTGTATACAAGTTACAAAGTTATGGTGAGAAAGATGAAATACCAAGAATTTAATGGTGATGTAAAGGTGGTGTAAGGGTGTTGTCATCCACATTATATTTATTTACAACATCAATTAATTTAAACAGTCTCACAACATTACGTCTTATTTCAAAGTACATAGATTGCTTAAAACATAACATTTAATTGCAAAGACTACCATCTGCCTCACTTTTGACGACCGCGCGTGGGTCCTTTCACTGTTGATCCTCTTGCTCCTTTTATGGCCCAAATGTTCTTAGTTAGATCTTCCCATAGCTTTCCATAGAGGTCCCAGTTTTGAATATGTCAGTGGCAAGTCTATATTCTCTTACCGGACGACCATGGTGCACTACAAGCCTCGGTCTCAAATATCCTTATGGAAAACTAGTCCAGGTTGGGTCACGTCTTGTTTCTTTAATGACCTTGTTATGGAGAATAATTCACGATACATAATTTTGTTCATTTATTGAAGATCAAAAAAACGTGTCGGACAAACTATGATGGCGAACTTTCTTTTCAAAATGCCAAAAGCGCGTTCAACATCCTTTCTCGCACCCATTTGTTGGCCGCTAAAATGCTTCATATACTTCGCAGTTGTTGGTCCAAACCCTGTCTGACTATAAGCTTGAACCGAAGCGGAGCATTTCTGGATAGATCTCGTCTGCAAGATAATACCCGTCATGACCTTTGATGGTGAAATTACAGTGTAGCGCTATCCCATGCTTAAGATCTTCAAACAATGATGATTTATGCAAAACGTTGATATCAATATGTGAACTCGAGAGTCCAAAAAAAAAAAAAAAAACATGCCAAAGCCAACAATCATAAGTAGCCAAAGCTTTCAATATTACAATTGGTTTTTGATAGTGATCCTTATATTGACCTGCCCATTCAACAAGACACGAATGCCACGTCCGATGCATGCAATCAAGACTACCTAGCATTTCTGGAAAACCCCTCTTTGTGTTTTCGGCATTGATTCTATCAACATATATGTGGGTAGGTTTTTGTAAGAAAGTTGGACCTAAATGCTCGACTATTGTTTCACGAAACATTTTGGGATACCTAAGTGCGGTTGTTTTGCTTATACAGATGTACTCATATGTGGAATCCGTTGGTACCTCATAACATAGTATACGGAGAGCTGCGATGACCTTTTGTTCAGGACTAAAGCCTCGTACATGTCGTGCATCATACTAATAATTAAATAAAAGTTGTACCTGACAAAGTTCAGCAATAATCCTTTGAGTCAAGTTGCAGCCCATGCGGAATCGACGCCAAAATCCGCATCAGAATACACACATCAATGATTAAAATAATCATGCATCATCTTGTCGTGGTAAAATATCAATCCCTCCACGTCCATCTTCTTGTAATAATTAACTTCTTGTGGCTCTAAAGACTTTGGTATCATCCTTGAATGTAATTATAACATAAAATTTCACATATTTTTATCCTGAATTGCGTCTTCATCCATTTGACGCAAAATCTCTACATACATTTCTTGCTCTTCTTCATACAAGGTTTCATCCATTTCCATATCTGTTTCAGGAGAACCAAACCAGGATTCATGGTTGAAAAATAAGAGTGATTGGAGTTGAGAAAAATTGAAAAAAGATTGATTGGATAAAAGATTGTTGTGATTTTTGGAGAAGGAAATCGAATAGTATATATTGGGAGGAAAAATAGCCGTTTCGGTGATCGTTACAAAATTAGCCGTTGGAGGCTTAAACAAATCCGCCGGCAGTTGAATCAAAACCGCCAGTAGCTAGTTCCATACCGCGCAGATCTTGATAAACTGCGTGTCCTATCTTCGTCCGCCAACATCCATTTACCATAGTGGAAATCCACGTGGCTTAACAAAGAAAATAGTTTAGGCGATTTTCATAGGAATTGCCTTTATATACATTTTGAAAGTGCTTTTTGAGGAAAAAAAAAAAACACTTTCCAAATCCAACCTAATAGGGTGTTCGGATGTACAATCAGAAGTTACTTTTCGACTTTTGGAATTCGAAAAATCAGAAGTCGATTTAGCGATAATATTTCAAAATGACTTATAAAAACAGAAAAATCAGCTTTTTTGTAAAGCTTCTGCTTCTGGAAAATCAGAAGCAGATTTTTGTATCTGAACGCGCTATAAGGCCGGTTCCTATGGGAGCTGGTATAAAGTTTGTTTTGCCATGCCACATGGTATGGCAAACTAGTTTCCCCACTATGATAAATCTGATAAATTTTATTAAAGTAGTATATTATATTGTGTTTTGTGGGACCCTTGTTAATAAAAAAATTTGTTATTTGTATTTGGTGGGGTCTTTTTTAGATTTTAGGGATTATAAAATATTTTGTGGGGCCCTTTTATAATAAAAACTGTTATAATAACGGTGGAGACTACACCGGGAGAGGTGGAAACTACACCAAACAGTCGAGACTCGACCGCTCGGTAGAAACTTGACCTGGCCTGGCTAAGTGGCCACTTAACCAGGCCGGTTTGCCAGTTTGCCACCTCCATAGTGGGTGCATAAACCCATGGGTAATTTTTATTCAAGTCAAAAAGTGACCTTTTATACATATGCGAGCCGTGTACTCTACCCAACACCGGGGCTGATGGTACTATACCTTTAGATAACCATTGGAAGATCATCCAACGGTCGGAACAACTAATCTGTCCCAAGGTTAAATATCTAATGGAAATTTACTACCGGATCCCTTCTAACACTTCCTTTTTCAATTGATCTCTAGGGTTTTCCATTTCGCTCTCTCTGCGAACAAAACAGTGAGAGAGGTCGCTATTTCTAGGGTTTTTCTCTTTCGAATATTTTCTTCTTCATTAAAAGATCCTTAAATCAAAGAGGGCGTTCTTAGTTGCAGAGAACAAAAATGGCAGGGTATGGAATCAACTCTATGCTTAAAGAAGGCCATAAACATTTCTCTGGACTTGATGAAGCTGTTATGAAAAATATTGATGCTTGCAAGCAGCTCTCTACTATTACTCGAACTTCTCTTGGTCCTAATGGTAATCTCTATTATCTAATCTGAGTTTATTTTAAGTGTTTAGTCTTTTATTTGACTGTGATCTAGACCCGTGATTTGGTTTTTGGTTTGTTTTTTGAAACCCTAGAATTTTTTTCTCGTTTTAAATTTCTGTTTTAACGTGGGTATCCATTGTTAGGATGTTTGATCGACTGAGTTTTAACCGAGTTACTACGTATGTAATGCTGTAAACGATGAAGTGGACTGAGAGTAGGAATTGGTTCTTACGAAGGAGATAGGTTTAGTGATGAATCATGTAGTAGCTGGTAATAGTAAAAGTGGTAACACTTAATGTCTGATCTATCTTGTTCAAGATCCAGTTGAATAGAATTGATAACACATGCAAAGGAACTTAAAGTAGGTTTGTAGTTAAGACGGAGTACTGTCAAAGATGTTTGTGTTGGACTATCTGCGTTAAATTCTTATTCAAGCCAAATTTTAACATATTTGGTTCATTCTCTCGATAAATAAACCTTTGCTAATGATTTTGTTTAGGTATGAATAAGATGGTCATCAATCATTTGGATAAGCTATTTATTACAAATGATGCTGCAACAATTGTCAGCGAACTTGAGGTTCAGCACCCTGCAGCAAAACTTCTAGTGTTAGCTGGCAAGGCGCAACAGGAGGAAATCGGAGATGGAGCTAACCTCACTATATCATTTGCTGGAGAGCTTCTCCAAAATGCAGAGGAGCTAATCAGGATGGGCCTGCACCCTAGTGAAATCATTAGTGGATACACAAAAGCAATTGATAAGGTATGATCTCTAATTTTTTACGAATTATGATCACAAGTAGTTTGAACTCTTGAAGTAAAATGGATATGTTCTAACTTTTTTTTTTTTTTTTTGAAGACCATTGAAATATTGGAAAGCTTGATAGAGAAGGGTTCCGAGACAATGGATGTGCGGAACAAAGAAGAAGTTGTTTCCCGAATGAAAGCTGCTGTTGCTAGCAAGCAATTTGGTCAAGAAAACATATTGTGCCCTCTCATTGCTGATGTAATTATAAACCACTTGTCATTTGTTATTTTTATTCTTGATAGAGGTAGAATTGTAATTAGCATTACTACATTTAAAAAAAGTTAACAGAGGTGTACTGCGTTGCATTTCAGGCATGTATCCAAGTATGCCCCAAGAATCCAATGAACTTTAATGTGGATAATGTACGTATTGCAAAGCTTCAAGGAGGAGGTTTGCGTAATTCTACGATCGTTCGGGGTATGGTTTTGAAAGGTGATGCCTCTGGGAGCATTAAAAGAGTGGAGAAGGCAAAGGTAAGGCGAAACATATCTATTTATGAGTATGACAAAAGACATTTAGACGGTGAAACTCTTGGTCTGGTGAATATACATACCTGAGTAGTTGGGATTTGAGACATCAACAAATAGTGATCTTAATTTTCCATTTTCACCCAAATGAATTGCTAGTGGAGACACTCATGGTTCTTGTAATCCCATTTAACTTGTTCGAAAGATATCATGTTATCCACTACCTGATTTTATTCAATTTCCACATTTTTAATGCGATAGTAAAATCAACTCATTCGTGAAGGTTTCACTCATCATCTATCAGTTTAATTGTTTGGTATCTTGTTTTTATATTCACTTCTTTCTAGTTGTATTTGCAATTGTTTTTCCTGACTTTCAGGTAGGATACAAGTGGTATATATACTTGCATCATTTTTGTTAATCATGTTTTTCGATTTCTTGGTATAAATGGACCTTTGTAATTGTGGTTGTTGGTTCATATCTTGCTACTTACTCGACTGAACCTGTTTCTTGATTGGTTTTTCTGTAGATTGCTGTGTTTGTTGGAGGTGTTGACACCAGTGCCACTGAGACAAAGGGAACTGTCCTCATTCACAGTGCTGAGCAGGTTAGATATTGAAGCAAGAAGCTTTAATATATATATGCTATTTATAATGTTTATCTGAGCTGTTGGATGGTCAGCCCTCCTGTTAATGTAGGTGTTAAGTGGTGTTTTACCTATAACTGTAAGGACAGACGTTGAGAGTTGAGACATTCACTACTAAAATGTTGATCATGTTGTACCGTAGAAAACTAGAAGTCAATATAGGTGTGTATCAAGCTTATTAAAAGTGGTGTTCAAAAGCAAATCAAGCTTCATACATCGTTCGAATGAATCATGGAGAAACATTCAAGTAGGCAGTGTTGTAATTCTAAGTTTGTTTGACTGCGTGTTGAATTATTGTGATACAACTTCTGGAATTTTATATTTGAATTATCGTCTTACTTCCTCTAGTGTTGTACGTGTTGTACTGCTTATGCTATATCTTGATCTTATTTAAAAATAGTTAAATCTAATATCTATGCGCAAATCTGATGATAAACTCTCTGAAACAAGTCAATGTATCTCTTGGTGTCACACAGCTTGAGAACTATGCAAAAACTGAGGAAGCAAAAGTTGAGGAGCTCATAAAGTCTGTTGCTGATTCAGGCGCTAAAGTTATTGTCAGTGGAGCAGCTGTTGGAGAGATGGCGTTACATTTCTGTGAACGCTATAAGTAAGACAACTATTCTATTTTTTATGAACTCCGCCACCACTGAAGACCTCATAAATCATGAGGCCTTCCTCACATGACTCACGCAACACCTATGTGTTGGTTAACAGTTTATCAATTATCATATGAAGTAAAAACTTCATGGTTTTCATGGTGGAATCGGCTTCCATGATTCATGGGCTAGTGTTGTCATTAAGAAAGAGCCATTTTGTCTTTTTACAGCGTATTGATATTGATAGTATTTGTCCCATTCTGTGAAAACACGTTTCGGCGGAGTCTCTGCCGCTGAGGTTTTTAAATCCTCTCGCACTTTAAGATGAATAGCCAAGCCGTTGTGGTTCTTGCTTAATTTTCCATGCAATTTTCTGTAATGAGATTCATTTCTTTCATGCATGTAAAGTCGGATACTCTTCTTATTTCTTTAATATGACGTGGATTCTGTAGTTTTTTTGTTTATTTTATAACTGAAAGTAGTAACAACCTTGCTAATCTTAATCTTTACTTCCAGGCTCATGGTTCTGAAAATCAGTTCAAAGTTTGAACTTAGACGGTTTTGCCGTACTACTGGATGTATCGCTCTTGTAAGCTCACTATCATTACCAGCTAAATCGAGATGTGCATTTTCTGTGAATTCCTTTTTATATTCTTGTGATCTTGTTAACAGTTGAAGCTGAGCCAGCCTAGCCCTGATGATCTGGGATATGCTGATTCTATCTCAGTAGAAGAGATTGGAGGTGCCCGGGTATGCTTCTTGCAGTTTTCCGTTAGAGATTTCTTTTACAGATTCTTCTGCCTCTTCCCTGGATATTCTTATAGGTTGCATATGTTACGTTGTCATCTCACAGGTCACTGTTGTGAAGAACGAAGAAGGTGGAAATTCTGTAGCCACAGTGCTTCTACGAGGAAGTACTGACAGTATATTGGATGACCTTGAGAGAGCTGTTGATGATGGTGTGAATACCTACAAGGTACCATTTTACCGAGGATAGAGATATTATTACTTTACCTAATGAGTGAACATTTTTATGTTTATAGAGATCCAGATGTGATGCTTTTTTATTTGTCAGGCAATGTGCAGGGACAGTCGGATAGTTCCTGGGGCTGCAGCAACAGAAATTGAATTAGCAAAACAATTAAAGGAGTTTTCTTTTAAAGAAATTGGGTAGGTTCACATTTTGTTTCTTTAATTTCCTCTGCTTTTATTCCTACCTTTCAGGCACTTAGATTTTCTACTTTTGAATAAGGGCACTTTGCTCATATAGTGACACGTTGCTCACTTTTTTTGATTTATCTCGTTGATTACCATCTCTCTGCTTATTATGTTTAAGTTGTCCCAGGGTAGTTTGTCCTTAGCATTATCCTTACCAGCAAAAATGAGATGGATGCAGCTAAGCTAAGCTGGGGAAAATTTACTTAATGATAGATGCTATAGAATCATGTTGATGCCCTTTGGTGGTCATATTCCTGTATTACACATTCGTAGGCTGCAAGATATTTGGGACTTCTGTTATACCCTGTGTCACTGGTTCATATTTTGTAGCAGTACTACTTTACTCGTTCTGTCCACCTTACGTTCCGGAATAAAGAACGTAATTCCTAAACTTTTTTCCATGAAGAATAGGTGAATAGAGCCAATTATTCTAGCTCTTGTTGACTCGCACTTGCTTGGCACCAGTTTGTAGTTGAACAATCTTTTTATTTTCTTTTGATGTGCAGATTGGATCAGTATGCTATTAAGAAATTTGCCGAAAGCTTCGAAATGGTTCCTAAAACCCTTGCTGAGAATGCTGGGCTTAATTCAATGGAGATTATATCTTCTCTATATGCTGAACATGCGGCTGGAAACTCCAAAGTGGGTATAGACTTGGAAGAAGGTGTCTGCAAGGATGTGACCAGCTTGGATATTTGGGACCTTCATGTGACCAAGTAAGCTGTGTTTTGGTGAAGTTCTGTTCTAATCAATAAGTTAACGCATGTTGATGTACTTTTATAATAATTATTACTAATGTCCATAATGTTTCTTTTGTGTCAGATTCTTTGCTCTCAAATATGCTGCAGATGCTGTGTGTACTGTACTACGAGTTGACCAGGTATGATTCTGTAGATGCCAGGGTTAGTTGTCTTGTAGATGCCATCATTGGGTTACTAAGTTTCGTGGCCGCTCTGGTCCTTTATTGTTGTGCAGATTATAATGGCAAAACAAGCAGGTGGACCAAGGAGAGATCAGGCCCCTGCTGGGGCAGGAATGGATGAGGACTAGTTTGGTTGTCTTCATTATTACAGCTACAATTGTGGTGTGGTAATATATTTGATTGAGCATACAAGTTCCTCTGCTTGTTTTGTGGCTCACTCTTTGTGAAGATTTGGTAATCGGCGGTTCTCCCAGCCTATATGTGACCCAGAGCGGTTAAAGAAACCCAAATTCTTCTTTGTCAGGATCCCAAGGCTCATTTTATGACACTTCTTGAAGCCTTAATTTTGTATTTTGCCATTTTTCGTGTGCCCCTAGAATTTTTAGTCTTAGAACTTGTGTAGTTTTCGAGGGATGGAATGTTATCTTCTGTAATTTGGCCTGATAAGATATTTTAGTACTTGTCTTCTTTTCTTTCAAAATTTGAGGTGCAGTTAGGTTTATACTATGATGCAGAATTTATGTAAGTTGTCCTGTCCTTAGTTTGAGATATCGTAGTATTTGAATACTTGCTTTCCGGTTGTGTTAATCTTGAAATTTATTGCTTCTCTGATGTACAAAATAATCTTGTCACCATCAATTAGCTTGGTAGTTCAAATTTTTGACATTTAATTTCTCTTATTGTTGGTTGTTAAACAGAATTACTGTTAAGCATTTGTTTAAAAATTTATAACGTTTACCCATTGCCTCAAGTTGGCGAGTTCGTTATCTAGTAGGAAAATAAACCATTGGGATGGTAACACCTGGCAATATTAATTTTTTTAGAGAAATCACATTTTCCCTTCATATTTCCTAGGGCAATTTTGTCTGCGCCTCCCATTTTCTTGGCAATATGTCCAAGGTTTAGTTACTACAGCCAAAAGCTAACAAATTAGTTTTGGAACAGGATGAGCTTAACAGAGTAGTAGTGTGTGTGTGGAGGTAGAGGAGTTACATTCTCTCACTCATGGCGTCTTCCCTCATCTCCTTCTCTCTCCTTAAACCAAAACTCAATTTAATCAGAGCTTCATCATTGCCATCATCCGTTGCCACCATCACTACAGAAACCAGTACATCGTCGCCTACGCTTGACCAGAAGTTTGGCCGGAAAGGCATCAAATTCACAGAGACTGGCAGCATTCCAACTGTCGAGCTTACCACTAGAAATGGCAGCTCTCTATCCCTACGAATACCTGACGGTCTTGTTACCTCTTACAAGCCAAAGATTAACTGGAAAAACGATGGATTTGAGGAGCTTCTTTACACTGTCCCTGGCCCTGGTAGTGACTTGGATTCAACCAAAGGTGGAGTTGGTTTAGTCCTCAATGATGTTTCAGACGTAAATTCAAAGGCTAGTCCGGTCTGTACATCGAAATGGGAAGTTAAAGATGTTGATTCTGACTCTATTGATGCTCTCCAGGTAATGGGATACTCCGCCATACTTGAATTGATTACTAAAATTCCTTTGAGCACGACACTCTCTTCTATTAGACTATTGTCATACATTATTGGCCCATTGGGAGAAGCTCATCCATAGAGTAATTGACACCTCTCTCGCGCTGTTCGTTCTTAGACCATTTTATCTACCAGCTTAGCTTAATGCTGCGATTAGATTAGACCAAGAAAATACAGTAGCAAAATAACAAAAGCATTATGTTTAACTGGCAGAATTGTTAACACAATTCATGTTCCGGTTTTTGTTTGTGGATGTTGTTGCAGGTTGAACTAAGCTGTACATGTGGAACTCTTGAAATATCCTACATTGTGTCACTATATCCAATAAGCATGGCAACAGCAGTAGTGATACAAAATAATGGTTCAAAACCTGTAAATCTAACCAGTGCAATATTAAGTCATTTGAAATTTAATGGTCAAGGTGGTGCTGCAATTGAAGGACTTAGAGGTTGCTCATACTGTTCTCACCCACCATTATCTTCCAAGTTTGAAATCATGTCTCCAGCTGAAGCCATGAAACCTGATTCACCTGGTTGGTTTTCTTTTGGTTCTGAACCTGAAATTAAACAAGGTTCATGGACAAAAGAAGAAAATCGCTTTACTATGTTGAAACATAAGTTTAGCCGAGTATACACCGTCCCCCCAACAGAAAGATTAAAGAGAATTTATGATACAGCACCTTCCAAATACGAAACCATCGATCAGGTAACCTTTCTGAAGTGAACATACATTAATTTGTTAACAAGAACCAAGTTTACTTGAATTTTCTAAAATGTATTAAAACTTTGTTTCCTGTGATCTATATTCAGGGTCGTGAACTTCAATTTAGAATGATAAGGATGGGTTATGATGACATTTACATAGGAAGTCCTGGTTCTTTCTCTGGAAAATATGGAATGGAATACTTTGTATGTACTGGTCCTGCATCAATGCTGGTGCCGGTAATTGTTAACCCAGGTGAAGAATGGCGTGGAGCATTGATGATTGAGCATGATAATTTGTAGTTAGTTCTTAATGAATTATTGGTTTGTCAATCTTCCTTGTATAAATAAAGCAGTGTATTGGTTTATAAAGTTAAATCCAACCGAAATGTAAACGTGAAATTTTTGTTATTGATAGAATGCGATATTAGTACGAGTCTCGTGTTCATCCTCTTAAAACAAATAAAAGACTTGCCAGTGCTAGCTTCGGCCTCAAGTTCATATCCAGAAGTTATAAGTATGGACTAGTTAGAAACCGAATTCCGTGGCAATGGAGGGAGTTCTGCAGAAATGGATGAAAGTTGTGAAGTCAAAATGACAATGAAAAATAGAAGTTTAATTCCCCAAGTAGCAAATATTGCTAATTTCATGAGTCTGTTCAAGAACTTCAAATCCCAGTCAAAACCTTCAGAAATTCAGTTCAAGAACGAACTCCCAAAATCATCTAAACCCATCAATAGAAGGCAACCAATTCTGAGCATCATCAAAGGAATCTGATAATAACTTTCCCAAATCATCCTCCAACTGGGAAGCATCCTTCTCCATCAACCATGTCATTTCTCTGCATAATGAGACAACAAATATTCATGTTTGTGCATTTCCTGTTAATGCTAAATGGAAATAAATGAACATCAGCACAGTTTGTACATTTCTTGTTAGCGTTAAATGGAAATAAATGAACATAAGCACATATAAGAGTTAAGTAACCTCGGGCTCTCCATGGACTTGGACATCAATGTTGAGCTCTTCCCAGAGCTTGACAACTTTGCTGATTTCCTTCTTGCTGGCCTCGACGTAATCAGCCTCAAAGATCTAATACATTACATACGATATTATTAGACTAGAGATTAGAATGTAAACCTCAGTGGATTTACAGTAAGAAGAATAAGTATCAGAGGCCAAGCAAACTCACTTGTTGGCTTTGTATTGTCCAATGGTGGTGGTTGGGAGGATGGGAAGGTTTAAGTCTTCTACTGAGCATCCAGTCGGAGCTCAAAGCAGTAGCCTACTAAGAAATGTAAACACAGGAAAGAACAGGAAATCTATTGGAGACTAGGAGAAAACAGGCCGTGGGATTGTAAATTCATTGAAGCACTTGTAGCCTTCTGAACAGACTCGTCAGTTGCTCTTGGAGAGGTCTTTCTTGAAGCACTGCCAGAGAAAAATGCCAGAAAATCAGCAAAAGAGAGTGACAACCTAAATTAGATAACAGATCGACCCTGATCTGAGGTTAGGTTTCTGTTCGAAGTGGCAGCTATTCTGCAGAATCAATTTTCCACAAAAATAAAATATAAATGGGCACCACATCCTTCTGTCCAGACAATGCCTTTGCCAAGGCATTAACCTAAAGAACCCTCTGTGCAGCAAATGCCATCCATGACTCCAATTCCGGTCAGTCTCTTTAACGAGAACAACTGCGGTGTGGAAGAGTGAGCAAGAGGTAGAGACCACAAGCTTATTTGCAGGGGTAAAATAAAGGGTATGAGATTTGATAATCAGTAAGATGGGATGTGAGGAGGTATTCCAACAATGCCCTCAAGAGCGGTTAAAGTTTCCAGAGATGAAGCAAGATCACTGGTCCAGACCTTCCATCAACAACACCAGCAAGCACGTACCTGCCAGAAGGAAATCTACTCTTGATCAAATCAAGGGTTTTAGCACCACGAACCAAGTCAAATCCAAAATGGAGACACATTTCAAAGAGGTAAGGGGTTTGTATGCCTTGGCAAGAAGATCGGCGAAGCAGGTCTCAACAATAACATTAAGATCACACAGAGTAGATTTTAGCTGAGAGTAGGCCTCAGTGAATGCATTCAACTTCCCGGCATCAAGATCCATCACTAGTTTGGGTTAATACACGAAGCACCGGCTGGATTCCACAATTGACATAACCAATTAGATAAGATGCACAAGGAAATATAGACATGCATGATGCTCTGTAGCAAATAAGTTTATCTTACTTGTATAAGACTGGAAGAATGCTTCCGAGAAGGGAGAGGCAAGAGACGGATTTCTCAGCATCATTAGCAGGTTTTGGCAGCAACAAGTATGCAGGGCCAACAAGGACTAGGACTATATCAATTCCAAGCTGTACATTATATCAAGAAAACAATTACTAATAATGTTATACCAGTGACGATACCATTGAAAGGCCCTAACAAAGTTTTAATGGTTATCCAAACGGTTTGTTAGCAAAAACTTGAAGTTCCTGTTCTTATGTTGCTACAAATTACACATGCATTATAAAACATAATCAATATCAAAGAATAAACAGTGCAGTTTATCAAGTACTAGCAACAACTGAACTTTGTATAAACAAAACCAACAACTAAATAGTAAATCTAAATGCAACAAAATTGAAGTTCCTGTTTTTATGTTGCCACAAATTACACATGCAACAGAAGAATAAGTACATGGTTCTCACTTACTAATAACAATAAACTATAAACAAAAATAAACAAAAACAACAACTAAATACTAATCAATGAGCCTGTTCAATAACTTTAAATCCCATCTAACTCCTTCAGAAAAATCAGTTCAGATTAGCCTCTAAATCATCAACCCCAATTCTCTAAATCATCTAAACCCTCAAATAACGTTCCCGAATCATCAATAGAAGGCAACCAATTCTGAGCATCATCATAGCAATCTGATAATAACATTCCCAAATCATCCTCCAACAAAGAAGAATCCTCCTTCATCTTCTCTACAACAGTACAAGTAGTAGTTGTAGAAGTAGAGGTAGCAATATCAATTGGTTTTGCTGCTGCTGCTAGCAACTCTTGCTTTCTCTGTGCAACCTTCTCTTTCACATCAAGTAATTGATTCCTTAGAGCCGTTAACTTTTCAATACTATCAATTTCTTCTGGGTTTAGGTTATTCCACCAAAACCCATCATCAGTAACCCTAGTTGTCTCATCATCAGCAACTTTTTCTTCTTTAACATTAATGGCATTGCTTAACCTATAATTTAGATCATTCAAAGAAATAGAAGAAGAAGAAAAAGAGTAGGGGTTACCACCAGGTGAGATTACTAACAGAGAAATATCAGCACCAGTAAGTCGACATAGCTCATCTGCTTTCTTGAACAGGCCATGGCGTCTCTTAGTGAATGCTACGTTTCTCTTCTTTCTATCTTCAATCTTCTTGATCTCAATCCTTCGCTTACCCATAATTACAAATCAAATCGCAATCAAGATTTAGCCCTAAATTAAGAAGAAGTAACAGAGAAAACCCAATCGAACAAAATCCCTAATTTTGATCTGATGAGCAGAGTAAACAGAGATAATGTTGTTTTTGTTACAGTAAGAGGAAATATATAGACTTAGAGTGAACTAGATTTGGAAACACTGACATAAACGCGTTTACAAATAGCAATCAAAGTTAAGACCTAATTCTAAATCGCAGCCCTAATTTATAACTTGTCTGCAGAGACGGAGATGATGTTGTTGTTGCTAAGAAAAGGAAACTCTAGTGAATGAATTGAATAGAAATAAAATAGCCGTTGAGGCTTGAGAGAATTAAATTTAGCAAGCCTCAGATTTTGGAAACAAGACTAAAACGCGCAACACTGGTCGAGTTGAGCGGGAAACAACGCGTCTCAGGTGGATATATACACCTATTCTTGTAAGGCCTTATTTTAGAAACCTATTATAGGGATTCAAGGATTTGGTTTTGAGGGCACCTATGGATTTACCTATCCTAAATATGGATAAGGAGTGACCTAATTTATTATTAAAAATACAAATATATCCTTTGATAACCAAAATAATTTCCAAATCTAAATCTAGTTAAATAAAAAACAAAACCTAAACCCAAAAAGATGAATAAAAAATAACCGTCCTTTTTTTTTTTCTTTTCTTCTCCTCCATAGCCTCTTCTTCCAGTTTTTTTTTCCTTCAAGGACGATTAATCGTCGATTCTCCAAAAATAACTTTAATTGGGTAAGAATCGAAAACCCAACCATTTTTTTATTGCTTTTGATCCCATGAACATGTTAGATTTGATTAAATTAGAGTTTGAAAAATAAGTTCCAGAACTGAATACGGTTGGGAAAATATTGATTTCATCACCGTATAAATTTTCTACGGTTGGGAAGATACGAACTCCCAACCGTATACAACATTAAGTTACCCTGACTTCGTATATGGTTGAGAAAATATGAACTCCCAAACGTATATAAAATATACTGTTAGGTTTCCAAACAGTAACTTCAATTTTTTAAAAAAACTCTCCGAATTTTTGATTTTGATTTTCAAATATTAACTATAAATCAAATGATTAGTCTAATCTTATCATTAATTTTTCTTAATTTAGTTAACTAATTATAAATATTAATTAATCATTGGGGTAAGGGGCTTTGGAGATTACTATTTGATGAGCCGATTTTTTGTCATCTTGTGAGTCCTCAAAACCTCTTGGAGCCTCTATACTAGGTTTCTTGTTTTATATACTTCCAAAATTGTTAATGGTGCCCTTTCATCTTCGGAAGTACTATAACTACCGAGCTTTATCTCCCGCAAAAAATCCCGACAGGGGATCAGATGGCATATGGATGCGTTCTTAGTATTGGGACTATCAATGAATGAAAGTGGGGTCCATGCATTGTTTCCGTCGAGATTTTCGTCGGGTGAAGGAATCGGTAAACCTAGCATTTTCCTTTCATCTTTGTACCCTTTAGTTTTATATTACCTATCAAAACAAAAATTTGATATACCTGCACCAATATTGTATTATTATTATTATTATTATTTTCTTATTATTGGATAGAGAGTATTACATTAACTAGTTGGAAGCCTAACAAACTAGCTCCAACAACATACTACTACAATAATTGATAAGAAAATAATAATAATAATAATTGTTGTGCTTGCCTACCAGCGAGCCTCATGGGCAACCTAGCCAAGGGAACAGATTGTTGGATAGAAGTGTGTGTGTGTGTGGGGGGGGGGGGGGGGGGGAATAACTCTACCTTCCATGTTAATTTCTGCAATATTACGCCATTGGGGGCTCGAATCTGGGACCCCCTGGAACACATTAAAATTTGGGGAACGGGGATGACCAACTGAGCTAGATACTTTTTTTTTTTTTGACATGAAAAGTTTGATCCAGTATACTTAAGAAGATTAATACAACCATCACTTGGCACTTACAATATTATGTAATCAGATCATCCCAATATAATATGATTGAATTCACAGGTAACATGCGACAAGTGTCTTCCGTCGAAGATCATAAAACAATCAAAGCCTTAACATCTAAAATACAATCTAATGTTGTATTCACCATCCTTTAAAAAGTCCTTGTATTCTTTTTCTTCCAAATGGTTCAAATGATAGCATAAGGTGCAGGAGACAGATTTTTCTATTTCTGTCACTGAAACCTTCAACTTTCCACGCATTTAGGTTTTGCTGCAGAGATGCATTCACACACGAGGATATGTTAAATGCTTGTACAAAATAAGACCACACCTGAATCGCATAAGGAAAATGGAAGAAGAGGTAGTCTGCATTTTCATATGCACTTGCACAAACTTACACTGAGGATCTTGAGCTCAAATGTAGAGTTATGTAGAGTTATGCATAGCTACATATCTTCAAAAACAAAGGTGCTGAAACGATCACATGCAGAACCGTAGAAGAACTTGAACAACGAAAAATTCAGCGATGTTGAGGATTCAATAATCCTTTATTATTTATCAGGTGCTGAAATGACGAGGGTACCAAGTACACAACAATATTTTTTTTGATATCAACCTGTAAATACGATACCTTGCGTGATCTAATATAGATAGAGACTGTTAAGAAGATAGCAAACCACAAGGTATTCACTTGGTTTATCGTTTTAGTTTAAAACCGAACACAACTATAGGGATCAACCCAAGTGTTGGATTAACGTACAATGTATTTACTTTAAATTATAACTAAAACAACAATTATAATTACGAAAAGTAAAAGTAAAGACACAACAAGATTTTGTTAATGAAGAAATTGCAAGTGCAGAAAAATCCCGGGACCTAGTCCAGTTTTGGATACTCTTAGAAATAAGCCGATATACAAAGACACTACCAACTTCGTATAGTTGAGACCAAGTAAACTACCCCTAGTTACATAGTTTCCTCAGTATACCCGCGCCTATGACCAATCTGGCCAAAGATAGAGTTCACTATATATATCTAAAGCTGCTTCAGCCTTTCTGAAGACTTTAAGCACTCAACCCTTTCGATTGTCTTCCAAACACTAAATGACTAACATGTTTGGTAACCACTCTTCTTATCTCAAGAAGTTAATCAGAGATATTCTAGTTGAGTTCTAACAAAAGCTTTTCTGTTTAAATCAATAAACTCTTTTGTCGGGTTAGATCTTCCAAGATGTGGATTAACAAGTAAACCATATCTATTCAAACAGAACTATCATATTAGGATACTGAAGAGTACCACCAAATGATAGCTTGTCGATCTAAATACGACTATTCAATCAATTATCTATCAATGATAAACAAGATATAGTAATATCCCATCCAATCAAGTTTGTGCACGAAGCAAATCACAAAGATACGAAACCAAAAAGAAAATCTTCTTGTCTTCAATCTTCAATAATATTCTTCTGTACTTGCACAATGAAACTTGATTCCAACTTATAATTGATCATGCACAGAACGAAGTCTGTTAACAACGGATGATCACAAGTCAACATCAGATCTAAAGACAGATCTGAACTATCGCTAATCTCTTGATCTAGTTTGAGCGACTTTATGTCAGAAAAGAAGGCTCTCAAGAATAATCAAACGAGGTGCAATCAAGAGTTAACAACCGTTAGTCAATCAAATCAATAATAAAAACTAAAGTAGATCGGTTATACCTTGATTCCAAATATAGATTAGGATCGGTCTAACAATAAATCTTCAAGGAAAACCGGACCTTCAATCATATTGATTTCATTCAACTACAAAACAAGTTCGTAAGTCTACTTCCTTAAAATCATGTACTTAAACATAATTTTCTAGGCATGAAACCAACCTCAAGTTCACTGCAAAATCTAGTAACAAGTTGCAAAGATTATATTGATGTCGCAATTACGAAGTTCAAAAGATAAGCATTATACTTCGTAATATAGTATACCAATACAAAACATTTACAACTATTAATATATTCTTCCTTGACACTTTGGTCATAATAAGATGATCAAGTCTCTAATAATAGAGTTTTATGAATATAAATTCGCATGTTATGTTTTCAATCAAAACGAATTAAAACCAACAATATAGAAATGGAAACAAGTCAAGTCATGTATTACTACCTTAAGTGGAAGGATGATGTATTTGTTGATGTCGATACGTCTTCGGATTCTTTAGGTCTTCAGAGTAATACTTGTAAGTCTCAATATTTCTAGACTTCCTAGTCTAACCTAACGAAGTTGACTCTAGCAATATAATAAAGCGACTTATGAGTTTTGATACTAAGATATGACAACCAACCTTGACATACCAACGCTTGGTGGGTTCAACCGAGCAATTCTCTAACGGGTGCTTTTGCTGGGATCCATGTATTTTCCGATGCCACACTAGGATAATAAAAAAATTGTATGAATTCTTTATGACAGTGAAGTGATTAAAAGGTCTGTCTTGTCGTGTTGAGCCTTGCTCCATAAAGATATGATCCCACAACATAAATCCCAATGAGGTTGTCATAATTGTCTCCTACGCACTTGTATCTGCTAAAGATAGTCAATTTTGTTTGACTTGGTGCAATTACATCGCTAATAGTGAGTCCAAAATGTAACGAATCGATGTGGGTGTCAACACATCTTATGCTCTTAATAGGAGTATGAAAAGGTGAGGTACTAGGTACACCACCAACTTTTTCGTTCGGCAACCTGTATGGACAAAACCTAATACAACTGCAAGTAGACCAAATTTATGATCCTTGACAATATATATGTAGAGTTTATATCTCTATCTCTTCTCAAAACATAGTTAAGAGGAACGCGTTAATAAAATTACATCGGCATATTGCTAGATTTAGTTAGTTTTATGTTTGATTATTAAGAGAGAAATAATTTTAGTGAGGCGTTAGTTGAATATGCCTCACTGTTAAAAGAATTATATCTAGAATTAGGAATTAATGTTGAGAGTACCTTAGTACTTTTACCTATTTTAGACATCGCTTGTCCTTCTTTTTTGGATACATAAAGAAATAAGTATGCGTCAAACTATCCGGATTTTAAAAGGTGGGGACATCTTACTAATTTCTAATTTTCTAATTGGGATGAGTATTTCTCATGGATATCATTTAATGTTACCCTATGTTTATGTGATATATACCATTCTCCCTCCGTCTATGGTGGAGAAACCAAATCTCTTAGATCAATTTTTTCTTATGGGTGTCATAAATATTCATCCTTTTTTTCTTCTTCTTGTTTTATCCTTTACTTTTGATGAAGATCAGAAATATTAAAATAGCTTTAATATAAGTATTACTATCATCTCTGAGGATTGGGCGAAAAGTGAGTCGACTCAGTCGATTAAATCGGTGAAAAATTTCTTAATCTCTAATCTAAAACTCTTATGATTTTCATGTCTTGACGATTTTAACTTGTTGTTTTATTATAGAATTGATGTTTTCATTAAAGTTCTTGTTTGGTTAATTATCTTTCTATTCCCTTTTATGTGGTTTTCTTTATTGATCAAAGTTAATCTTAGTTTTGTGTTTTAACCATATTTCTCTGTGTGTTATGAAGAACTAAGCTTCGTGATTTGTAGTGCTTTTTTTTTTTTCATTCCAGTAGTGTACCAGTTGTGGTCTTCAGTGGGAACAGTGGTGCTGATTTGATTCTCTTTGATCTCATTAGGAATAGTAGTGTTTCCCATATCTTGAATATGGACATGTTCAACTCCATTAATGTCCGTATTTCACTTATTATAGTGGTCTTCTCAATTTGGTGCTCTCAAGGATTGATCCATGAAGATGTATGCTTCACTGCTGATGCTTTCAGCAATCATTCTTTGCATTCAGATCAGTTTCATCATTTAGGTTTTCCTCAACTCGGGTCTCTGAATTCAAAGGGCAATTTGGAGAAACATAAAAATTACAAGGCACAATTTTTGGAGATTCAAAAGTTTGAATTCCATTTACCTAAATTCAAACCCTATATTTTGCATATTCGCATTCAAAATTTCACGAGAATATCTCAACAAATATGAATTATATTGGAAAGTTTCCATACATATCGGGTAGCCTCTTCACAAACCCTAAATGTAAAATCTCTTATATAGAGGTAGTTTCAACAGACAATGAGTTATCCCCATCTTATATTTGCTCAATCTAGATTAGAAATATCATTATTCTTTTTGATCCAAAAATGTCTCAAAGCTCTAGCCTTCAAGTTGCTGCCATTACTAGACGTTTTCAAAACTTAAATCCGGGGAATACTCATCTTCTTCGTAATAGAGGAAGTTTGATCTCCGAAGAAGAAATCGCAGCTGCTTCTAACAAGTGGTCCAACAGTCTTATTGGGAAAATAATCTCAGAAGATGATAAGGTTCAGAGGGATGTTTACATTATTTGGAGGAGACTAAGAAGAGTAGAAATACACACTATGGGCATGAATATCTTTGTCTTTAAGTTCAAAAACTCGGATGCTGTTCAGGATATTTTGTTAAAGGTGTCATGGATTCTGTATGAACATCTTGTTGTTATCAGGGTTTATGATAACTCGATCCCAATTGAACAATATGATTTTACTCAATAAATTTTTTCGGTCATGTTCAAAGGCTTATATCTAGAACACTTGGATGATGGCATCATTGATAAGTTATGTCAAGATATTGGAAGGAAGATTAAGAAAGATGGTCATAAGGGTCATACAATTAGAGGAAGAGTGGTCACTGCAAAGATAGAGGTTGATCTTAGTTAGCCTCTTAAAAGAGGAAACTAGCTCTTCAATCCTGCTAAAGAAAAAGTCTTGTGCAGATATCACTTTGAAAAACGAACAAGGAAAATTTTTCAGGAGTGTTTTACGATCGATCATAATGCTGAGATGTGTGATGAGCGCGCGTGGAATATTTTCATCTTCGGTATGACAGAAGCTTCTTTTGAAGAGTATTATGCCAAGCATGCACATATGGTTGAAGCAATGCAAAACAACACGTCTGAAAACACATGAGGTGATAGTTTTGATAATTTGGTTAACATGATTGATGGGTCGGGCGTGGAAGAATCCGATTCCAGGAAGTATAAAAGAAGCAGAGATTCGAGTTTAGAGGATAATTACATTATGCTCGAGATGAAATCCCAAATACCTAACCCTAGATTTGAAGACTCTTCAATTGTGATGATCAATAACAGATGCGATCAACCAGAGTTCGAGAATTCTGGTCATGGAGGTTCTGATTTGAACATGGTTGATGTAGAGAATAGAGATAAAGAATCAAATCCCTTGCTGCACCAGATCCCCGCTATTGGAATCACGAAAGCGCAACAAATCATGTTTTTTCATTATCCTTTCTCTTTTTTAAACCCTATTTCAAATCAGATTGCTTGTTTCCTTTTGATTATCATCTTATCTACTCATTTTCTTTTGATTATATTCGATTCTCTAGGTTTGGTTTAATATTAGGGGAAAATTACCATTGGTCTGTTAATTTCATCATCCACATAACTAGTGTTTTTTTTCTCTCCCAGTATTATAATTTGACTGCTGATACTCACTATTTCCTACCGCAGACCCATATAAGAAGAGTTAAATTTGTCCTTGTTGCTTGTGATTACAATTGTTTCCTTCCTCTCTTTCTTACAACAATTGATTCGATTGTTGTCTGGTTTTCAAATTACTAGTTCTAGTTGTAATTTTAAGCTTATATAATTTGTTCTCATCTTTTAAAAATGAGAATTTTGTCGTGGAATGTTCATGGCTTCGACAACGTTACAACTAAAAATTCACTATGGAATTTGATCAAGAGTCAAAACCCTAACATGATTTTTCTATGTGAAACTAAGAATGATTCTTCTAAGATGAACCAATATCTTAGGAGATTTAATTTTCCAAATTCTTGGATTTTTCCCTCTAATGGGCTGTTTGTTGGTATTTCTTTACTGTGGAAATATGGTTTTCAATGTCAAATTATTCAAAACACTGATAAAATTATTAATGTCTTGATTTCTGATGACCCAAGTAAACCTGAGTTTCTAGTTACTTTTCTCTATGGTTCTGTATACCATGATGAGAAAATGGAACAATGGAAATACATTGAAGAAATTGGCTCTAGAGCCAATCTTCCATGGGTAATCATTGGTGATCTCAATATCACTATGCATGCCCATGAAGATCTACGTTTTCTTCCCATACAACTACTGAGTATCCTGAAATTCAGACTATCATAGGTGGGGCTGACCTCTTCGATTTAGTATACTGTGGTAATAAGTTTACTTGGAGTAATAGGCAGTCTGGTGATGATGTATTTATGCTAGGTTAGATAGGGCTCTAGGTAATGGTTACTGGCTCAATCTATATGGCTCTTCAAAAGTGCACCATATTGATACTATAGGCAGTGGCCATATACCCATTATCTTGGAGACTAACCCCATGTCTTACCAAGGTAGTAAGCCTTATTGATATTTCAAATGTTGGAGTAGTGACCCATCTGTTAGAGAGGTTATTTCCAATGCCGACTCTAAGGAGGTCAGGGGTTCTTCCCCATTTCAACTCACCAACAAACTAAGGTTTGTAAAACATGATCTTAAACTCTGGAATAATCAACATTTTGGTAATATAGACAATAAAGTTAAAACTATTAACAACCAACTCAATGATCTTACTAATCTTCCTCACTCCCCTGAGAATGTGGATTTGATTAAACAAGTAGAGTTTGACCTAGATCATTGGAAAAAATTCCAAGAATACTTTTATGCTCAAAAATCCAGACAAGAGTTCTTTAGATCCTTTAATAGAAATACAGGTTATTATCATAATTATGCCAACAGGAGAAAACACTTTAATCACATAAGTGCTCTCAAGTTGGATAATGGGCATTGGGTTAATGAGAGATCTGATCTTGAAACCCTTTTGATAAACCATTTCAGCTCTATAGGAACTACCTCTAATCCTTATGTTTTGGGGTAAAAACTGATTCTGCTGTTTTTGGTAAATTTGGGTGTGTTAATGAGAAACGAATTCAAACCCTAAACAAATGCACTGCACGTGAGTACTTTTAGATTCGAGATATCAATCTGTAAGACTCTGGCCTAAACCAAGAAATGGACGTTCCAGATTCAATTCGGTCACAAGATGAAGGAGAAGGGTTGATCTTAGGGAGGGAAGCAAAGAAGGTGTTTGAGATCAGGATGTTGAATAATGAAGGTGTGGCTGTTTTATGACTTGTATCAGAAAAAATGGTTTCTGACTACTTGTGTTGATAACACTTGTGTCCCTTTTCGAAATAGGTTTAAATCCTATTTATAAAAGTCATGTTCGAGCACACCCTGATCTCGTAGGAAGTGGAGGTGATTAGGCAATGGAGAAGTGGAGTTGTGTAAAAACTGGTGATCACCACGCTTCCATAATGAGGGGAAACTGGTCACGCCTTCACCCACTATCTCATTTGATGTTAACCGTCCGTTCTTCCCTAACACGTTCTCGTAATGGGCGCATTGCACGACGCACGCTGTAAACCTCCAGACCAATACCCAGTGAGCATCCCCCAGTTTGTGACATGTTTGATGTCTTGAGTAAGTGGGTCAAGTCGTGAGACTCGCCGCTAAAAGCAGCACATAGTGCTTTTAGGTTAAATAATAAAGTTATTTGTGAAATCAATGTTTATGAAGCATTGTTTATAATCGATGCGTATAAATCATCGTAGTTCTAAAGATCGCCTAAATTAGTCGCGAGTCGATCGTCTTAAAAGAAGAGCGTGATTGAACACCTTTGGGTGATCGTTTGGTAGCCTTAGGGGTGAGCCACTACTTGGTCGATCACTCCCTGTAGGCGAGTGGCAGATGGTAGCCATTCTAAAATCATACCGGTCGATCCAGTTTAGATCTGGACCGCTTAAATCGGCTAGCTAAGTTGGGTGGATGAGACGATTTGCGGTAGTTAATGACTGCTATTGAATTATACAAGTAGCGCAAATGGCCTTTTTTGAGTGATCGTGTGGGGACCCTATGAACGAGCCATGACTTGGCCGATCGCTCCTCATGAAAGAGGGGGGGCCAGTGATCACAATGCTACCTTGTTGGTTTCTGAAAATAAATCTACACCATCCAACTAGGCTAGCGAAGTTGGATGGACGAGATGATTTGAGGCAGTTGTTTATTGCCATTAATGTAATTTTAGGGTTTAGGGACCGTGCAGCTAACCCTATTTTGGCTAAACGATTTGAAGCGCTGCACGCTAGTTCAAGCAGGCCGACTGGCTCTATGCAAAGACGGGGCGCCAGTGAGCGCGCTGAGCTCTCTTGGTCCGCCTGGAGTTGAATCTAAGCCACTTACTTTGGCTGGCAAAGATAGACCGCAAACACCAATTAGGGTTTCAAAGCAGCGCGTTCACCCTACTTTGGGTGAACGATTCTATACGCACTTGGCTTGTCGTGAGCAAGTCGATCACCCATGGGTGTAGCTGGGTCGCTGGTGAACACGCCAGCGTTTATTTGATCATTCAAGATGCGATATAAGCCGTCCAACTAGGCCGGCTAAGTTGGACGGATGCGATGGGTTTTGAGACCGTTTTTGCCGGTCTTAGCTCGTTTGTGCTATTTCTAGACAACGCGATCACCCATGTTTTGGTGAATATTCTAGGAGGTAGCGTGCGAGCTAAAGGAATTTTGACCGGCAGGGATGCTAGTGGGCCCACCGGTGTTTATCATGACGATCGCTTGGTCCCGTTAGGAGTAGGCTAGGCCTATTAAATTGTGTGGCCAAATCAGGTGGTCGTGATCGTTTCTTAAAACTGATATGGACAGTCTAGATTTTCCTTAAGGAATTTAAACGCGTTCTATCGCGCTAACTTTTAATTAAAAGGTGTGTAAGCACGCTAATCTCTTTGTCAGAGGGTGGTGTAGCCTACGCGAGTGTTTTCATGCATATTTCAATACTGACACTTCGGGAGATTCGTGTTACTCTGTTGCGAGTGAACATTAATCGTCATGTCATGCCAACATTGAAAGTTTAGCTGGGGAACATAGCATAGGAAAATACTAGGCGGGCCATGCATTAGTGAATAATGCAATAGGCTAAAATTTACAAAATATCTGGGATTGTTGCTTCATGCACCATTCTGGATAAATTTCGTAAATATGTTGAATTGCTCAGTACATATGTAAGTGAAAAGGTTTATGCACTCATCACTTCCAAATGGCTTTTGTTCCTTTGCAGGATGACAACGTATTTAAATACAGGGTTTCACGATTTTATCCCTAAACCGAAAACCACCATCAACACCTTTTAGAAATGTTGAACTCCTTAATTGCGTTGACCCATGCATTTCTGATATTGACAATCTTAACTTGCTTAGACCTGTTACTAAGCAGGAAATTGTTGATACTAAATGACTCCCAGGACTGCCCCAGGGCCAGATGGTTTTCCACCTGGTGTCTATAAGGAGAATATTGATCTCTTAATTAATGATTTATGGAAAACTGTCAATAGTTTTTTTGAATCAAAACATTTGTTTAAAGAGATGAATCATACTTTCCTATTTGTAATTCCAAAAACTGATAACCCATCTAGTCCCTCTGAATTCATACCAATTTCTTTATGTAATTCTAGTTACAAAATCATTTCTAAGATTATTGTAAACAGAATGAAACCATTATTTATCAAAATGATAAGCCCTATCCAGGCTGCATATGTTCCTAATAGGAACATCCATGATAATATCATAATTGCTCATGAACTAGTTCATCCTATGAAAAGAAAAAGGACAAATGGACAAATGGGGTGTCATGGGCCTTAAACTTGACATGTCTAAGGCCTTTGACAGAGTTGAATGGGTTTTTCTCAGAGATATCCTTAAGGCCTTTGGTTTCTCAGAGCATTGGTGTGATCTAATACACCAATTCATTAGTACCACAAGTATATCCATCATGTTAAATGGTTCACCATGCAAATCTTACAGAACAACAAGGGGTCTGAGACAGAGTGATCCCTTGTCTCCATACTTGTTTATCATTTGTATGGAATCTTTCACTAGGTATCTCATCCATGCTGAAAAAGGAACAACCTTATTCATGGCCTTAAGATTTGCAAAGATGCTCCAACTATCAGTCACCCGATTTTTGCAGATGACTGTCTCATATTTGCAAAAGCTTCACATACTTAAGATGCTAATTTATTGAGCTTGATCAAAGATTTTAGTTTGGCCTCTGTCCAAGTTATAAATCTCCAAAAATCTGGATGCTTTTATAGTAATAATGTTCACCCTGCTCAAGCTGTGTCACTTATCAATGATCTTAAAGTTAAGAAAATAGCTTTCAATGAGAAATATCTAGGCATTACCCTCTTCATTACCAGGTCTAGAACAAATTCCTTTAATTATCTTAATGATCACTTTGACAAGAGAGTTGCTAAGTGGAAAGATAAGCATTTCAATCAGGTAGGTAGATATGTTATGGTCCAAAATGTGTTAAAGTCTTCTCCTATCTATCACATGAACACTTTTACTATCCCAGATAACATTATCAAAAGTATGGAACCCTCCCAAAGAGATTTTTGGTGGGGTAAGTATTTTTTTTTTTTGTAAGCTAAAATGCATTCCAAAAAGACTAACTTAGGGAGTTAGTATCCCTTACAACTGAATGAGTAGAGCCATCTAATGTTAGGCTATTAGAAGTACCCCTAACATTTGATTTATCTACTGATATAGCTTGAATAATACAAGAGGGAGGAATAGTTCTCCAATTTAAAATGTTCTTGAAAGATTTAGCTTCTTTGGCTAATACATCTGCCACATTGTTTGCAGTCCTAGGAACTAAACAAAAACCCAAAAAAAAATTGACACTGAGAAAATATTTCTTTGACTTCATCCATGATAGATCTATTCTGCCAACTTATTTGAGAAACTTTCCCATTTAAGTAATCGAATAGATTCTTACAATCTCCTTCGACTGTGAAATTTGACAGCCCTTTGTCAACTGCACAGTTTTCTCCTTGAAGTAATCCTATGGCTTCCGCTTCTTCAGGGGAAGAGGCTGTGAATGATTCTGCCCTGCCAAGCTCGAAATCCCCTGCATCATCCCTAAGTATTAAAGCAAAACCTGTAGGAATATCTATGGAAATCCATGTAGCATCAATATTAAGCTTTAACTCTGAACTTTTAGGCAAATACCAGTTTTGCATCTTCAATTTTCCTTTAGAGAACCGTCCTGAAGGCATATTTCCCTTGTACCAGAAGTCTATAAATCTTTGTATTTCTAGGCCTAGTTGAGTTTTAGTTTGTTGTTTCTGTTCAAAAACTCTGTTGCATCTCTCTTTCCATATAAACCAAGCTTTTGTCAAGATCATTTCAATAGGTATTTCAGACTCTACTCTCCCTATCCCTGTTTTGCAGATTTCTAGAAAGGAGCATATATTATCCGAGTTAACAGCAATAGGAGTAGGCTCTAAAGCCCAAACAGATTTGGCATAAGGGCAAGCAATCAGAAGATATTCTATGGTTTCAGCTGTATCACAACCAAATGAACAATTAGGGTGTACATCTTCCATAAATTTAGAGATTTGTGAATTTGTTGACAGTGCACCCTGTAAACATTTCCAGGCAAATTTTTTGATTCTTTGTGATACATTAAGTTTCCACAAGTTATTCCAAAAAGAAGCAGACTGTCCTAAGTTATAGAGGTTTGCTGTTTTTTCAATTAGTTTGTTGTACATAGGTTTTACTGTATATACTCCAGAGGTTGTAAGAAGCCATCTCAAAGTGTCAGGTTTGTTATTAGCTATTCTAGTATTGATGATCCTCTTTGCAATGTGTGCAGGGAACATTTCGAAAATTAAAGTTAAATTCCACTTCTTTGTGAGAGGGTCAATCAGATCCTTCACAAGTGTTAAAAAAGAGTTAGCAGGAGTTCTAAAGCTCAGGATGCTTCCTTCCAAATTAGGTATCCATCTATCATCCCAAATGTTAGTACTGTTACCATCCCCAATTTCCTAGATGCTATTTTGTTCAATTAAGTGGATACCTTTGCTTATACATTTCCATATCCATGAACTAGTTGATGGGATTTTAGCTTTAAACACAGAAGTATTTCTAATGTATCTAGGCTTTAATTGAGACACCCACAGAGCATCTGGCTCAGTTAGTAATCTCCAAGCAAGTTTAGTTATCATAGCAATATTAAATTTATGAGCATCCCTAAAACCTAAACCTCCTTTACTTTTTCGTTTGCAAAGACAAGAATACGATTTAGGGTAGTAACCCTTATATTCTGATTCCTTGCCCCACCAAAAATCCCTTTGTAAGGCATCTATCTTATTAGTGATTTTCTTAGGTAAGATAAAACATCTCATTTGATAGCTAGCCATACTTGCCAAAGTTGACTTATTAAGAATACGTTTACTGGCTTGGGCAAGAATTTTACCCATCCAACCTTGAATCTTTTGTTCCATATTTTCTACTAAATTTTCAAACAGTTTAATTTTGGCTTTACTGATAAAGAGAGGTGTTCCTAAGTAGGAGTCTTTAGGATTTATTTTCTTGATTTTTAGGACTTTACTAATCATTCTCTAGTGTTTTGGTTGAACTTTTTTACTAAAGAAGACTCCTGATTTTTCAAAATTAATTAGCTGACCTGAGGATTTGCCAAATGATTCAATAAGAGCGAGAATGTTGTGGCATTCTTTAAAGTCAGCTCTGATGAATAAGAGACAATCATCAGCAAAGAAGAGATGATAAATATGACTATTTTTAGGGGTAATCTTGACCCCAATGATAAGTTTTTCCTGTTCACTAGTAAGTAACAATCTAGAGAAAATCTCCATGGAAATGATAAATAGATAAGGGGAAAGGGGATCCCCTTGTCTAAACCCCCTAGATGGTTTAAAGTATTCCCCAGGACAACCATTGAGTAAAACTGCAATGGATGAAGTTGAAATACATTGATGAATTAAATTACAAAAATTATTATTAAAGCCAAAAGCCTTCATGGCAGTTAATAAGAAGTCCCAATCTACTTTATCAAAAGCCTTAGACATGTCTATATTGATACCAATTCCAAAATGTTTCACTTTCTTTTTTTTAAAGGAGTGAATTATCTCTTGGGCAATGATAATGTTATCAGAAATTTGCCTTTTAGATAGAAAAGCTGCTTGGAAAGGTGAGATGATTGAAGTAAGAAGAGACTTGATTCTATTTGAGATAATTTTAGTTATTATTTTATTAATAGTATTACAAAGACCAATAGGTCTGAAGCCACTATGATCTTTAGGATGTTTGCTCTTAGGTATTAAGAAAAGAAAAGTTTTGTTGAAATCAGGATGAAGTCTTCCTGATTCAAAGAATTGTTGAGTAGCAAGGGTTACTTGTTCACCTACAGTCTCCCAATTCATTTTAAAAAAGCTAGCTAGAAAACCATCAGGACCTGGGGATTTATTTGGTTTAAGCTTTTTTATGACTAACCAAATTTCCTCAGCAGAGGGAATGGAATTGAAGGAAATATTCTCTTCAGGGGAGATACAAGGATGAATATTTTGAAATAACAAAGGGTCGGAAATTAGAGGAGGAGAAGGAGCAGAGAAGAGTTTAGAGAAATAATCCATCAAGGATTTGTTCATTTCTTCTCTTTTAAAAGTAATAACATTATCACTTTTTTTAAGGCACTCAATATTATTCCACTTCCTTCTCTTCATAGTTTTAGTATGAAAATATTTGGTATTTTTTCTCTCCTAGATTAACTAAATCATCCCTGGATTACTGTTTTGCTATGGCTTCTTGGGTGGCATAAAGGTTTTCTAGGTATAAAAGTTTGTCTTTCATCTTTTCTTCTTTTTTGAACACAAATCTAGATTTATTCAGAGTTTCAATTTGGGATAAAGTTTGTTTTATCTGTTTGGAAGGAAGACCAAAAATGTTTTCTTCCAAAACTCTAAGTTAGTTTGTAAAGTTTGAAGATTCAAAATCAGAGACTCATAAGGATTTTATCTAATAGTGAGATCCCAAGAATCTTTGATAGTTTGAATACAAGAACTTTCCTTTTGCCAAGTGTCATAGAATTTAAAGGTATAGGAGGAATTAGTGTTATTAGTATCTAAGTTTAAGGCTATAGGGCAATGGTCAGAGCTAGCTACAACTAGGTGAGAAATCTCAGCCCTAGCAAACATGGCACTCCAATCAGTAGTAGCTACTGCTCTACTAAGTCTTTCATGTATATTTGCCCCTTCCTCTCTGTGGTTGTTCCAAGTATATTCACAACCCTTAAATCCTAAATCCAAAAGACCATCTTTAGACAAGATATTATGGAAGTATTCACTATCATTTTTCCTAAAGGGTAGACCCCCTAACTTGTCATATTGACTGAATATCATGTTAAGATCCCCCAACAGAACCCAAGGCATAGAAGATTTGTCTATTTGGTAAGAAATTTCAGAAATAAAATCCCAAGCCTCTTTTCTATTGTGAGGATAAGGGCTACCATAAAAGCAAGCCAACAACCATTTCTTAGTTTCTGAATTAGTTTGAACTAAAATATTGATCATGTTAAAATTCCATTGAACAATTTCAAAAGAAAAACCATCAACCCAAGCAAGAGCTAGACCTACAGCTTGTCCTACCGGATCAACTATATGCACATTAGGATAATCCTTAAGGAGATTTTTAACTAAATATTTCTTAGATTTGGTTTCATACAAGAATAAGATTTCTGGTTTATCTCCATTGATCAATTGTTTAAGGTGATTTTGGGTAAAAGGGTTTCCACACCCTTGAACATTCCAAGCTATAATTTCATGCTTAAGTAAAAATGAGAATCAATACAACAAGTAAAAAAGAAAACAGGACTATCAAGAGGCAATCAATAGTGAAAACAATAAAGGTAATGACGAAGTAAATTGAGATTTTGAAATGAATTAGGGTTACCTGGATTTCATCCATTTGCACATATGGGGATTCAAGATTAAATAGGATTGGTGAATTCACATATGTTGCCTGATTCTTCTCTTTGAGATTGGAGCCATACTGATCATGTAGCGCCCCCTAAGCTAGCAGCTGACTAATCCAAGAGATTAACTAAATAAAGAGGCACTAAGAATCTAAATCATTTACTTAAACATTCAATTTAGAAATCTGCTACAAAAACTTAACCCAAAACTAGCCCATCCTATGACCGTGTTGAGATTATTGCTAATGAATTATATATATACAAGGATTCCTCTCAAATGATACATATACAATAGTCATTTGGTTTACAAATAAAATATACAACATAATAAACATAGCAAGACCCTCCATTTCAAACGTTAATCAACTAGTGAACTCAACCCTTGAAGCTTTGATACATATACAATAGTCATTTGGTTTACAAATAAAATATACAACATAATAAACATAGCAGCAACTAGTGAACTCAACTCTTTTATCCGATTCACTTTGAAAGTGAAAGTGGGAACGGGTGAGCACATCATCCCTAAAAGGGGTGCCCAGTAGGAATAACAACTAGCTTTCAAGTAAACATTAATATGATTCGAAGACAATGCAGGTTTTATCAACAGTCGTTAATACACGGAAAGACAGTAAAACACAAAGTAGAAACTTCTTCAAAGACATCCATAAATAACAGTAAACATCCATGTATGAGATATGTGTTGCCGCAAATAAGGGAAGAATAATATTTTTGCTAACCACACTCATTAGGTAATATTGCGGTGTATCGCCCTAGCCATAGAATACTGATATATAAAGGAAGAATAATATTTGTGCTAACCACAATCATTAGGTAATATTGCGGTGTATCGCCCTAGCCATAGAATATTGATATTGTGTCGGCACACATCTCATACCACACAGAGATATGCATGAATTTCACAAAAGATAGATTTGTTAAACAATAATGAATACAAGAGAGTTCGTTATCGATTCCCACCTCTTTTGATGACAAGCCTCGCCTACCTCGAGATCCACGATCCACTGGTTCATCCTTTAACCGATCGTTGTTAATATACTAACTGTTAATCATACAAGAACTCTAAGAGTTTAGCCAAAAGGCTCACACAAGAATCATACAATTCTATCTAATGGTTCTAAGCCCATTATGGTATCTTATTCTCTCTACCTTTAGTATAACTAAGAGAGTTTACTAATCCAATTAGATTGATTATATAGTCCATAGCTAAGTCTTATGAATATCTACAACTTTGTAGAATAAACCAAAGGCTAATTCGGACCATAATGGGTCCAAACATCATTTTAGGATAACTAATCCTAAGCCCAAGTCCACTAAACAAACCCATTATACAAGGTCTGGCCCAACTGGGTCAATCTAACGGTAACTGACGGTCAAAAGGGTTAATTAATAGTCCACGTCCAGTCAAGGTCAAGTCCAAGGTAATCAAATCGGTCAAGGTCCACTGAGTCAAGTCTGGTTTCTGAGTTAACTCAGTCAGATACACTAAGTCAGATAAGAATCTTAGTCAGACTGAGTCTGTCCAGTCAGACATGCATAAGGTTTAGGCCTGAGCCATAAGCACAAGTCGAAGATTCTACCACACCTACAACTCTAATCCTAGTTCAATTTTACCAACCTGATTCTATCATTGAACATTATACAAATAAATTCACTATAACAAAATTCTACAATTTACAACTGAAATCTAAGTTTACCTGCAAAAACAGTAACAAGCTTTCACAGCATTCCCAACTACAACCCCAACTACAACTCCAACTCTAAGCAACATCAACAACAACATTCATCCACCTCCAACATTACAACATCCTACCCAATATCAATTTCACTAAATCAACATCTTCATCAACTCATACAAATTCGCTCAACTCTTATTCCAACACTTCAATCACACAACATCTCATTCTTCTAGATCAATCATAACCAATATGACTTCTCTATAACTCCACTCTTCCCTGCAACTGACAGTTCCACACATTTCCTATTTCATTTAATTAAACTTCAATTTAAACAACACCGCACACCAATTACCTTTTGCAGTCCACCACAACTCGGCCTTCAGCCAACCTATACTCATTAGCACCCTTGCCACAACTTCAGCTCATACCATATGCATCACCATACTACTCCTTCTACAGAAATATCTTTTCATCACTCCTTGAACAACACCATTTAACACCACAGGAAGTTCATAGTTTACATTCAAATCCACATACAACACACAACCAGACTAATTTTAATCCAATCAAACATAAATCATCTCAAACACTAATTCAAACTCAAACATCTTTCCACTAACAAAACCACTTCTAACTGCAGCCACAGTTTCCTTGTTTGATAACCTCATTTTCAGTTAAAATACAAACATATAAACTAAACGAATCTTAGCAATTCAATTCCAAATACTAAGGTTAAGTAATTAAAGGCTTACCCAAGCAATAACACCTTCTGAATTCCAGTAACATCAGAACAATTCTTCTGAAACCCTAATTCATCTTCTCTTCATCAATCTGAGTTGAATCAACACTCGAATTAAACACTACCTCCATAACCCATCAAGATCTCAACTGATTCTTCAACCTTTTCTGGATATCTTCATCTCAAGAACAACACTAATTTTCCAACTCTTCTCATCTATAATTAGAACCCAAACAATAACTTAATTATTCATACCAACAAAAACCCATCTCTAATTAATCCTCTAGAGTATCAAATTCATATTCTAATCTTCTCAGAGATTCTTCTCATGAACCCTAAATTACTGATTTATTAAATTTCTAATCATCTTTTCAATTTATTCCTTTAACAGCTTCACAACATCATTCAACTGAAACCCCCTTTGTCTTCATTAATCACAACTCGATATCATGTTGATTCCATTAAACTCGAAGTCAGACAAACCCTAACTTCCATTTACATCCATCTTCTTCTTCCCTTTCTCAATCAAACACAACATCATAACCAACGATCAACTCTTGATGTTTTCCCTTAAGTTTCTAGTCTCATCAATACTCAAATATTTTCACAGAAAAACGAGAGACGAAGAACAGAAGAAGAGAACAGAAAGAGAAAGAACAAGAAGAAGAAGAGAATATAAGAAGAAAAGAGAAAGTGAAAGTCTTCTCTCGAGTCGACACGTTTTTGGTGATAAGGCCAACATCCCATGATAAAGGCACTCAATCAATTGATATGGGCAGCCACCACGTGTCTGTGTTGCATCAATAGCATTTTCCATGAAATGGCGATTTTACCCTTCATACTAAACCAATGATATCTTCTTCGTCCGGTATCCGACTGACACGTTCGAGTAATCCATTCTGCGTAACTTTTCGAGATCTATCTAATGATATTAGTTTCATGTCGTTGTTAGATTTGTTCCTATTAATTAGCGTTCATGTTAAACTAATCGTGTTATTATCCGCTAAGACGTCTCTTGATATCTCTAAATCGACTCTTGACCGGTCTAATAGCGTTGACGAGCTTGAGGGTCTTTACAGATTAATATTAAATTGATTGTCTGAATCAGTTACTAAAATTCTGAGCCCTTCAGAAGATGAAGATGATTGAAAATATGGGACCGACAACTTGAATGCCGATTTTGGTTGAGTTAAAGGGGTATTCAATATTGGATGCAATGAATGCTAGTATGAATGTAATGCATTATCATGGGATGCAAAAATAGATGATGCAATTGATTCAGAGGAAATATGGGAAGAAAGATTCTCCAAAGCATCAACATAAGGCGGGGAAGAGAAAGAAAGCCTTCTATTAACTGGAATAGGTTCGGGTTTTAAGTCGGTATTGGACTGATTAAGCAGAACCGGATTTAAAACTGCATCTAAATTCGTTACGGTTTCTATTTGATTCATTGAGTCTATCACTCTGCGCGTCTCTGAGTTACCCGATCCTCTTGACTCGGAGCTATAACCATGAATAGGGATGTAGTTTTCTGGTAGATTAAATGGGTATGTTCTCTTCCCTAAAATAGAGTTAGATGCTTCCAGCATTTCTTCATCATAAGTAACCGGCCCCAAAACCTCACAGTTATGATCCATCATAGACGCAGCATTATTGTGTTGGCCAACCGGAGGGTGTTCTTCTCCAAACAACTCACGTAAGGTGTCTCTATTGCCTGGGATATCTAAGAAGGGTTCTATTGGTTCCATGGTTCCATGAGCATCCGTATTATCTTGAGGGTTCCAAATCTGGATAGGGGTGTCGTCTAACCAAAAAAGATCATCAGCTGGATTATGAAAGTGTCTTGAAATATCATAGATGTATTCCAATGGCCTGTGTTGAAGGATCGCACACTGAGAAATGTTATGACCAAAACGAGTGAAATGAACACAAAACTTAGAAGGAAGGTTATGGTAAGTGAAGATAAGTTCTCTCGCCGGGTATTGTTCGCCCCCTACCAATAGCTTCATAAAAAGGGGTTTTTCTATGTTTACCCAAACAAGAACTCTAGGTTCACAGTCAAAACTTCCTTTTTCGACCCGACTAAAAACACCTATTTTGCTAGCAATAAGACCTAAGCGTTCTCCATATCTATGCTCATATCTTGTGTTTGAAATACTAGCCCAAAGAGGGATCTCTTTAACTACATCAGTAGATATTTGCATTCCTTGAAAAGCTGATCTTGCAGACATAACATTTCCATAAGGGTACCAAGGGCCATTCAAGGCAATCTATTTAAGGTCTTCAGCAGATCGGAAAGTAATGATAAAAAGATTAGGATCCAGTTCACGAATTTGAAAACCAATACTAAGCCTCCAGAAATGTCGCAGAACTCCTCTTATATCTTCAGTTTTGTACACCTCTGTTGAGAAGATCCTAGCCAAGATACTATTGTCTTTAATGCCGAACCCCCTCATTAAGGCTGGAGGAGTTGGTAGAATTCCCATATTCGTGTAGTTAGCATACCTTTGAGCCATAGAAAGACCACTTAAATGCTTGTAAAGATTGTAATTACTCATGAATGAATAAAAGAGAAACAACGAGGAAAGTTGATAAGAATTCAAGAACCATCAGAGGAAAGAAGAAAAGCAGATAGATAGATGGGAAGTCACAACTTAAGAAAAACTTAAATGTTGTGTTTGCTCAAAACCAACAACAAAAAAAAATCTCGGAAAACTAACCTTAAACAAAGGAAAAGTAATTCAAAAAAAAAAGATCCTCCACCAATCAAAATACAACAACACTAACTAAGATAAAACATGCAAAAAGAGATCGAAATCAATAAATTCCTAGGAAACGCGTAAAGCAAACAATAAATTTTGACAAGGATTAGACGGCTGAAGCAGAGCAAGCAGGGATTTAATTATACTGAAAAGAAATTTCATATGTTTTCTACACTAGGTCAATAGATAAAGAAATTATAGGAACCTAGAGCTAAAATTTCACACCGTTCCAAGGAATACGAGAAGTCTAGATGTCAAAACATTTAAATTCAAATGACAATTCTAATGGTCAAAACCTAGAATATGAAGGAGACCCCTAAATGTCTACATTAACCTGCATCTAATAAATGGAAATCAGGTCATTAATCAGGCCCTTTCAGGGAAGCGGAGGAAACAAGAAGATAAGACGTCTGAAATTAGAGAAAACCAAGCGTATAGAGATAGAGAGCATTAAACAAGAGAAGAAACTCGGATGATGTATTGAACTATAAATTCTCCTTCCCATAGCAGAAAAAATCACTGAACAAAGAAAGCAAGAAAAAAATCAGAGAGAAAGTAGAAATTTTTAGAAGCTATGGCCTGTAACCATTTTAGAATACCCTTAGGGGTACCAATTTCTTCTACTAGAGTCATACGCTGCCAAGAAGGGAAACTCCACCGTATGTAATATTATCGTTGCAATGTGTGTAATCAAGAGGCCTTCATTTATCCAGCACAAGCTCAACGATTAGCTTTGTGCAATCTGAGAAAGGAAGAGAAAGAGAGACTAGGGAAACATGCTATTAAGGATCTCCACACTAGGCTTGCCGGAGGAATTCTAGTTACTGCTAATTATTTTCTAACAGAGTACCCTCCCGGAATGGACTATGCATATGTCCATGAGAAATATGCAATTTACCACCAGGAGCGGAATGGCGGACTGATAGAAGTTGAAGATTCAGAAGAAGAAGAATAAGAAGAAGAAGGGAAGGTTTAGAGAAAGCTTCAAGAAGTCCATGTTAATAATTTAAGTTTTCTTTCAAGTTCTAAATCATCGAGAATGATTTGATTTCAATCTTAGTAGAAATATCATGTATGAAGCTGTAGAAATTAATGAAAATGGCTTTCTTTATATTAGTTTCTGAAAAAAAAAACCAGGACGTTAACAAAATCAATTAAACAAATCACAAAGAACATACTACCTTGCAATTTATACTCTAGTTTTTCTGCCAAACAAAAAGAAATTTAGAATAGAACGACATAGGTACTAATAGCATCGAAATAGCAAAGGAATAATAAGACGACAGAGAACTCTACAAAGGATATGTAACTTGAAAAAATGATTTGAAACAAAAAAAGGGTATGCAAGGATGAATGCAGAAAGATGCAAAAAACATAATACATATGAGGATGATATGAATGCAGAGAAGGGACCCATATTTTCCAAACTAAAAGGCTTGAGCAGAATCAGAACAAACAATTGATGCTAAGGATCCAATTTCTTGATACCCATCTGGCGTTGGATGAAATCTAGATGGAGGATATTACTCAGCAATCATAACGGAAGGGAGAATAGAAGCAAAAAGAATGAAAAAAAGATGAAGGAAAGTAGCCGTTGGGAGAGGAGAGAGGGCAGAGCTATATTCGATATCGTGTAGACAATGAAAATGGAGGGGGACTTTTTATTTTTATAATAGAATATGTACGCTTTAATTTTTTTCTGATATGAATACAAAATTCTTACGCTTAACGTAAATGTGTCTGGTGGGGTAAGTCTAGATCAGGAGGTATCTACTTTAGAGCCTGGCCAGGGATTTGTACACATAAATACCAAGGAGGTTTAGATTTTAGAAACCTCAAATACATGAATATGTCATTTTTATCTAAAACTGCTTGGAAATTGATTCATAATCCTAATGCTTTGTGGGTGATCATTCTAAGATATAAGTATTTTAAAAATGTTCGCCCTCTCCATCATCCCAAAAAAGCTGATTGTTCTTGGGCTTGGAGAAGTATAAGTAGATGACTTGATTTTATAGCTCAAAATGTTGTATGGGAAGTAAAGAATGGTAAGAGTATTTCTGCTTTTGAAGATAGGTGGTTTCCTAATCCCGTTGAGCCCATTCTTAATGCTAGGCTTACTCCTAACCTCACTGTTTTTGCTCTTATTGATGAAGACACTAAAAGTTGGATCCCTGACCTTGTTAATGCCTTCTTCACCCCTCAAAATGCTAAGAATATTCTTGAATCTAGGCTACCCTTTTCAGGGGATGATAAACTCATCTGGCCATATTCAAAAATGGTCAATTTTCTGTCAAGTCTGCTTGTAAAGTTATTCTGGGGAGATTAATTATATGAGTAATAATCAAGGCAGTAACCCTTTCTATAAGGCTCTTTGGAAACTTTCTATCCTTCCAAAAGTTCAATTGTTTATCTGGAAGTGTCATGAAAACATCCTTCCTGCTTAATCTGTTCTTGCTAGGTACAATAATATTCATGACTCTTTCTGCAGCATGTGTAATTATGGTCAGATAGAAACCCCTGAATATATTGTCCTTCACTGTTTGTTTGCTAAGTCAATTTGGGATCTAACACCTTATGCAGATTTAATTGAACATGATAGTGATTCATCTATCAGTATTCAAGATTGGGTCTTCAAGTGGACTACTGATAACACTTTGAAAGACAGTGCATGTGTTGTTTTTACAATTGCCTGGAGTATACGGAAAGATAGATGTTTCCATATATTTCAGGGGAAAGCTCTTAATCATCATTCCACTGCTAGGTTAGCTCTTAAACTATCCATAAATACTAAGACATACTTAAGAAATGATATCACTCATACTTCCCCTTCCCATGAATCTGTAGATTACAAAAATTTATCTTCTGTTACCGTTTCTTTACCACAAGATTGTGTTATTTTATTTAGTGATGCAACTTTTGGTAAGGATACTAAAATCTCTGGAATTGGTTTGATCTTGTCTTGACTAGTATCTTAGGTAGCTTCATTAGATGCAAACTTAAGGCAGGGTCAGTAAGGAATGCTGAAGAAGCAGAAAGTCTGGCTTTATTGGAGGCAGATCAATGGGCAAAAGAGAAAAGTTTGGAGAAAGTTTGCTTTATTAGTGATGCTAAATTTGTAGTTGAGTTTTTGAACTCAAGTTCTAACCAATTATACTGGTATAATAAAACAGTCACAAATGACTGTAAAACTTTTATTTCTAGTTTTCAATTTACACAATTTAATTTCTTAAAACGAAATCACATTATTCTAGCTGATCAAGCAACCAAGTTTAGCAAGAGGTCTAGAACCTCATGGGAATGGTGGGGAAATGTCCCAGAGTTCCTTAATCTTTCAATGTAATAGTTCCTCTTAGTAATAAAAAAACAATTCTTAGCAAAAAAAAAAAAGGATTACTTTCATAAATAAGGACATATTTAGAGAAAGTCATCTAGGAATTAGAATCATGCCTATATATATGGACAACCAAAAACTAATACTCTTCTTATATAACTTGGAGTCTTGGACGGAGGGAGTATATTGGAACATTGGTCCGAGTTTCTTATTTGAAAGCATTTTTCTCCACAAACGTTTTCCATCTATGTTTCCTTATATTAAAAAATAGGAAAAAAAACGGTTCAGTCCAAAACCCCCCTCAAAAATACGGATTAGTCCACCCCGATCCGACTAGGAACAAATTAGTCCAAAGTTAATTTGAAAATGTGTAAAGACGCTGCTATCCTTCGCACGTGTCTCATAAATCACACGTGCAACGAATTGGGACTGTTTTGTAACTGACACAGTTAATGTGGAAGAGACACGTTGGTTCGAAAAAGAAAAATGAAAAAAAAAAATGGAAATGTTTGTAATTCATTTAGCAGAAGAGAGAAGATAAAAAAAACTCAGAGAAAAGAACACCCAGAGAGAACTTTAACCTAAAATCCAAAATCCAAAATCGAAACCCTAAAGCTTCAAAATCAAACCTTAAATCTTCGCAGAATTGATGAATACAATAGCAATAACATAATGATGAGTGTTAAAAGACCAGTTGCAAAGCAAAAATCAACAGAAGAATCTTCTGATACACCAACAACAGTTGAATAAGATACTTCAAAATCACAAGGACCGTAGATGAGATCAAAATCTGCAGCAATTTCAACATCAACTGTACAAGAAGATATTTCAAAATCATCACCACCTAAGAAGAAATCAAAATCTGCAACAATTTCAACTTTAACTGTACAAGAAGATACTTCAAAATCATCACCACCTAAGAAGAAATCAAAATCTACAGCAGTTTCAACAACAACAGTTGAAGAAGATACTTCAAAATCACCACCACCTAAGAAGAAATCAAAAAAGGGTAATGTTACTTCAAACTCTTGTCCATCTATTGTGTTTTACCAGTGTACAGATCTGTACACCGGCATGCTATATCATGTTTATATGTTCTGATGTGTGTGTTTTCAGACTGTTGTCCATCTCTTGTTGTTGGTGTGTACAGATATGTACACCACCATGCTGTTGCAGGCATTCTTTTACAGTTCTATCTATTTTTTTTGCAATTTTCATGAGATTTGTTGTTGGTGTATACAGATGTGTACACCACTATGCTGTTGCAGGCTTTCTTTTACAGTTCTATCTTTTTTTTTTTGCAATTTTCATGATATTTGTTGTTGGTGTGTACAGATATGTACACCGCCATGCTGTTGCAGGCCTTCTTTTACAGTTCTATCTATTTTTTTGCAATTTTTATGAGATTTGTTGTTGGTGTGTCCATATATGTATACCACCATGCTGTTGCAGTGATTTGTGTCTAGATTTCTTATTCATGTGTATATATTTCTAGACTCACATGTTGTTGTACTGATTGGTGTCATGTTCTGTATGTTTTTGTACCGACTGTTGTGTTTTGAAACTGTTTTTTCATCACTTGTGGTACCAGTGTACAGATCTGTACACCAGCATGGTAGTTCATCTTCATATTGCCTGCTGAGTGTCTTTTGAAACTGATCTTGTTAGATTTTTGTAAGAGTGTAAAGACTTTTACACCTGTATTATTCTTATTTGATTAGTGCTCTGTTAAATACTTGTGTATACATTGTTGTACACCTATGTGACTATTTTGTATTTATGAGTATAATGAATGTATTATTCTTCTTGGTTTATTTTCGTAGATACCAACCAAGTTTCCATGCAATCAGTGACTTTGTGAATAGAAACTTTGAGGAAGATGAAAAAGAACGAGGAGGAAAAGTATGGTTCACCGATTATTAATTAGAGAAGCAAAAAAAAGGACCATTCTGGCTTGTTGTAGATATCTTTGTCCACAAAAAAGCAGATCAGAAAGATGAGAAAGATCCAACTAAAAAGAGAGATGATATATGGATTAGGAACCCAAACTCAATCTTGAAAATTGTGAGACAGTATCGCCATGAAATTTGTGACGAAGGGGGACATTATTTCATGTTTGATACTCCCAATAAGAAAAAGAAAGTGGCAGTAAAGAGTGAACCGGAGGATTTGTTTCTACTTTATGGGATTAAGATAGTGGCAACGAAACTTGAAAAAGGAGAAGATGTAAAAAATGCAGCAGAAAAAAGATACGGTCCGCTGATAAACATATTGACTCTTAAGAAACGAAATGAGTTGGGAAAAAAAGATGTGGAGGAGGAAATCGTACGTATCATGAAGCTAAACCCAAAGTCTCCATTGGAGATTCAAAGAAACGCTGAAGACTTAGTGGTGTTGTTTACTATGTACTTGTGTATCACTGTGTTTTTTTACCCAGGAAAATGGAAGTATGATTAGCAAGAACCAGTATGCACACTTTTTTGAGTCTTTCGATAGGATGAACAAAACTTGGTGGCCAGTTCATATACATGAGTATCTCATGGCGTGCATTAAAAAACATTTCGATACACTACTTAAAGTTAATGGTTGTGTGAATTATTTGTTGGTGAGTTTACATGTGCACATAGTTGTACACCTGATATATCCATTCATCATTTTAAATAATTCTGTTCATTGTGTTTGTTCCTTTCTATTACATTTCTAACTATTCACCTATTTTTCTAATGCAGCATTGGTTTGCTGAACACAACAAAGGCATGCAGCCGATCAATGAGGGTGTGCCAAGGCTTCTCAGGTGGATCATCAGCGACGTCAGTAATACAATCGAGAAAGACCTGAATGACGTCATGAAAAAGGTATCTCAAAAAACTTTCTTACGATAGTATATGTACATTAAGGTGTACAGGATTGTACATTGTTGACAGATTTTAAGAAATTTGTCTTGTGTACAACAGTGTACACTCTTACAACATGTGTAAAAAAAATGTACACCTGTGATCAATGTTGATACTTAAGCATGTTTTCAGATGCAACCAGGATGGGTAAATGCTTTTACTGATGAAGAGTGATTGTTTTTGGAAGAGTATCGGAGGCGGAAACAAGAAAATAACATAGATATAGTGAAGGAAAAGCTGCGCATATCAAATATGCAAAGAAAGGAGTTGGATGAGGAGCTTACTGAAGTCCAGGAGATGCAAGAAAGGCTTCTTAATTACATCGAAGAGAAAAGCCTAAAAGTTAATGAAGTTGGTTTAATGAACTTGACAGAAAGAGAAGTGAATGATTATCTTAATTACACTTTGGATGAAATCTTTAAATTTGCAAAGGAAATACGGCTTGAAGTTGAGAAGGATGAGGAGATTGAGGAGCAGGAGGAAAAGAAAGATGAGGAGATTGAGGAGGAGGAGGAGGAGGAGGACGGGGGGAGGAGGAGGAGGAGCACAGTGAAGGTGGTGATATGCATGATGATGTTGATGAGCAAGGTGACAAAGGTGGTGATATGCATGGTGATGACAATGACAAAGAGGGTGGCAAAGGTGGTGATATGCATGGTGATGACAATAACAAAGAGGGTAGAAAATGTGGTGATGACGAGGGTGGCAAAGGTGGTGATGACGAGCATGGAACTGAATCAGAAAAGAATGAAGTTCCGTCTGAAACTTCTGAAAAGCGAAGGTATTAAATCACTTTTATTAAATATGGCAGTCATTTATTTTTATGTGTGTAGATAGTTGTACACCAGTATGCTAAAACTCATACCTTTTCTCTAAACTTGAATCTTTTAGCACTCCTCTGTCAAAGACAAATGAAGAGAAGGATGGCAAGGATGGAACAAGGAAAGGTGTTGAGTCTGGAACTGCTAAGAAGCCTAGGTATGAAATGATCTCAGCTCGCATTTCTTTTCATTTTATGTATATGTGTACCAAGATGTACACCTTAGTGATTTCTTCTGTGTGTGTGTGTACAAAGATGTACACTTTTGTAGAACCTAATAAAAAAATGCATTTTTCAGCACTTCTCTGCCAGAGACAGTTGCATATCAAGAAGACCAGGATACCACTCAAACTGCTGAAATTGATGAAGCTACGATAATCGCAGCTCAAGCCATATCTCAGCTGGACCCTAAAGGCATGTTGTCGGTTTAAGAAGATGTCCTCTTACTCACACAAGGATAAGAGACAGAGAAGGAGATTTATAACTCAATTGAGGACCTTCTAGATAACTTGTCTGAATATGTGTTCGTAAAGCTTGAAAAAGGTTATTACATAATGGCACCATCTGAAGTGAAGGAAAAGATGGCAACCATGATCCGACACGATTGTCCAAGCTTTTCATTGTTGAGCCAAGAAGATCCAAAAGAACAGTCATCGCAAAAATCATTATCCAATGAAGATGTACGAGAAATGATCATTGCTGAAGCAGTGCATTTCATCCAACAAAATTATACTGAATTTTTTAGCAGCCAAGAGGTACAAGAAGAGAAGAAGACACTAGTGAGGACAGGAGCATGGAAGATGAAGGAAGCAGAGATGTTGAGGACAAAAGCGGCTGACAAGTTGTCCAAGAAACCACCAAAGAGAGTTGCAAAGAAAAAACTACCTCATGACTTCACTGCCGAGGGTAAAACCAGACAAGTTAGGATGAAAGTGGATCAAAAAGGCAAGGGGGTCAAAGAGGGAGATGAACCAGGATATCCTGCACCAAAAAGGAGAAATGAAAATGAGTATCATCTTGTTCTCCCATTGCCAGATGTTCGTCATTCACCACTATACCAAGCCATGGAACCAGGACAAGACAAAAAAAGGATACATAAATTCTTCGACTATGCAAGCCTGGGGTAAGTTCACAAAAGAATACCACGCATACGAATGATTGAATCTTATTGAAAAAAAGGTATGTGCACCATTATGTACACCATGCTAACATTTCCTTTATGATTCTACAGCTCTGTAGCTTGGGAACTAACTGTACAAGAAGATCCAACAGTCAGGGAACAAATTCTGATTGTGGGAAAAGTACTTCGTGAACTCATGTTCAACAAATATCTGGACCAAGAGGTACTGCAGTTTTACATCCATCGACGTTTCACAGCAATGGTCAGAGATAGCATTCGTCATCCAGATGATCAGAAGTACTGAGATGTGAAATAATGAGTCCTACTGTATTTGATAGACACATTTTTGTGTCTAATTTTATCTCAATACTATATATTGTTGGCACTCGATTTTGTACTTATTATGGTGTTTTATGTGTGTAGGTATTTTTGGGGAATAAACATTTTTGGAAAATTCGGCTCGAAAAAGTGTTAAAAGGCGCCCCGGAGGACACGTGTTATCCGGACTCTCACGGTTGGATAAGGGGTAACCTAATCGCTAAGGGGTACCCAAGTGATATTCGCACCCAAGCTGTTGTTAAGGGGCAACCATCTTCTCCGTTTGAAATCTACTATTGGCGGGAAAACTTAGTTTTCAACTGCAGATTTTTCGTTCGAGTTTTGAAGGCTTTTTGGTGAGACTCAATGGCTCAGATTGTTGGGGGAGACTTTATTACGGATAACAGGCATGGAATGGTTGTTATAATTGATCGAAATTGGTTGAGCATTAAGATTGAAGTGAACAGAGCAACACGGGTTTCGGTTATCTTCCCGAGTCATTTGAGTATGTAACACAGGTTTGCGTATGCCTACAGCGCGTGTAACAACTTCTTGGATGTTGACTGAGCACGTTCGGAGTATTTGAACACGAGAAAACAGCTTCAGAAGACGAGAAGGGAAAGAAAATATTCCGAGAATATTTTTCATTACTGCCGGAGCTATGAAGATTATTTGGAGTAATGGGGTGAGATTCGAAAGCCTGTGGGGGTTTATATAGGTTGCTGGCATCACAGAGAAGGGCATGGAGAGTTTGGGGAGGTTTTGGAGCACAACAGAGTGAAAATCAATCGAGTGGCAGAATAGTTTTCTGCTGCTGTTATACCAAGAACACGAAGAACAGACGGCCAAAGACCGTCGTTCTTCAACAGTGCTAACGACTCGCTCTTGTGGGTCGCATATTGGAGGCAGACTTAAAGAAATAGTAACAATGACGATTAGTAATTATCGTTCTCTCTAATAATTGATTAGCAACATTTATTTCCGCGTTGCAATTTTCTGTTTCATTATATTTTCACTTCTTGTAAGCACTTTTGAGCAATGAAAAATTCTTTTGAGCGTGTCTACATCATGAGTAGCTAAACCCTACACTCGGGTCGATGGAGGAAGCCGAGTTTCATACGTGGGTAATTTTAATTAATTCTTTATATGACTTTTGCATTTATTTTAAATTGTTTTATGATTTGAAAAAAATAGTTATCATTTTATTAGATGGGTCATGCTTGCTTAGATGTTTGATGGCCCATGCTTACGATTTATAACTAATGTTTGGAGAATCTACCTTGGCAAAAATAAGAGTCCTTGTTGTTTTGTTTATTGAGCGATAATTGTTAAAAGAATTAATATTTGAACCTTTCGTTATGAGTTTGGCGAATCCCGAGTCCCAAAGACATCTCTTCATCCCGTGACAATTTTTGTATATATTTTTCTGTTATTTCTTTTATTAATTCTTAAAATCAATCTCGTCAAGTCCGAGTGAACGACAACCCTACTACCACTTTCTACAACATTATTGAGTCACATCACATGTGTAAGTTTCTCAAAAACAAATAAAAAATGTCATATATAGATACTTTAATGATGTGTACATACTAGTACACCTGATTGACATGGCGTGTTCTATGTGTTTGTATATTTCCTTAGGAGTGGACATAGATATACACCAGTATGTTATATGATTGACACATGCTCTGTTAAATGTTTGTATGGATGCTTGATTGTTAGTTTGCTTAGGTGTGTACATAGTTGTACACATGTATCATATGTCATGGATACATCTATATCATACATCTGTTTGATATGTAGTAGTGTACATGCTTGTTAGTTTTCTGGTCTGATTTAGTTGTACCTAATCCAATTTATTTTCCAACAAATTATTGATTGCAGTACTATGTGAAGAACAATATGATCAACGATGAACAAAAGCTTGTGGTTGAATTCATACGGGACATGCCTGACAATCTGGAAGTTCTTGTAATCCCCATCAATCACTCTACAGTACAAATGGCAGTAGGAGTTCACTGGTCGCTTTTGAAGTTTGATTTTGAAGTTGAAGATTGGAAGTGGTACAACTCGTTGCACTCAAATGAGGACTATAAAGATGATGCACAGTACATGGAAAACGTGGTGCAATTTGAACTCAACAAGAAGAGAGCGTTAAAGGGTGATGCGCCTATATAACCGCACGAAATAAACATCATGCAATGCCCTGGTTAAGGAATCAATCCAGACTACCTCCTATACACTTGCTACTTTAATAAACGAAGTGTGAAGAAGAGAAATTAAAAGTATCGAAAGAGATCAGCAGAGGGCCGAAGACATTTGTCAGGGAATGAAAGCAAAATTGGTGGCCAAGATGCTGAAAAAAGTCGGAGTGTATGAAAAGGTGTGGGATATAGCAACTGATGAACAACACAAGCAGTGGCGCCTGAGTATGGAAATGAAACCATTGAAGAGGAAGAAGAGTTTATTTTAAGCTTCATTATACAAGATCACTTTCTGAATTGCTTCTAAACATTTTCTATCTTTCAGACAACTTTTCAAATTTCAGTTTTTATCACTTTCTTTATGACTTATCACTACTATAAAGACCTTGAATTAATATTTTTATTAGTTTCAATATTGATGTTATTGATGTTACAAGTTTATGACTTATCACTACCATTGAAGTGTATATTACAGGTTTTGAAATATTAAGGTGTACTTGATTGTGCACAGTTACTAACAGAGCAGAAAATGTTTAGAAGGTGTACATAATGGTACACATGTTCTGACAGATTTTTATACTTACATCAAAAGTATAAAAATTGAAAACATAAAAATATTACTAAAATTTTTATAGCATGCAGAACTGAAAACATAAAAATTGAACATAACAAAAGTAATTACTAATTATACAGATCTGAAAAAATAGAATATTACTAAACAAAATAGACTAGTAGCATCCATTGTACACCAAGGTGTACATAGTGATACACATGTAAAAAGACAGGTAAGAAAAACTAAAGTTCACAGGAAGGTGTACATAGTGGTACACATGTCCTGGCACTAATTATCCAAGCCAAAGAAAATTGAAAAGACATTACCAAAAGTAAAAACCAAACACACAGAATCTTTTGAACAAATGAAACCTAGAAAAAAGCATCAAATCATGGGGCAGGTAGATCTGTTGTGGTGACCAAGGGTGAAGCACTTTGTGCACATCATAGGCCTCTTTTGCTTCTCCCAAGCATTCTTGATAAGCTGTGTTCTTCGTCTACCAGGTGGAGGAACAGGAATAGGAACAATAACCCTATCATTAGGATCATAAGCCTGCGGATTGTCATGATTGGGGATTGGCAAGATGATCTCCTGGTATGTCCTGTTGTACCATTCAGTGGTGAAGTATGGCTCAACAAATGAATAGTTGTCCTCTCTCGTAGCTTGAATGGCAGCGCAAGCATGTGCACAAGGAAAACCATTAACTTTCCACCTGTGAGATGTACAAGTTTTCTGCAATAGATCTACAGTATGAGACCGGGGAGACGCGACTTTATACAATCTTTCCATGGACTGAGTAACAGTCCAAGTACGACCAATGTCGATGTTTTCCTTTAGTAAAGCCTCATATATGGGAGTGAGCCTAGTGTTGAAATTTTCTAGACCTTCTATCCTTTTCTCAGAATTCTTCTTCAGAACCTTCAAACTAACATAACAAAAACACAAAGCATAGAATCAAAACATGATCTAGAAGGAATACAGATAAAACATGTGTACAACAATGTACACATTAAGGAAATCCATGTGTACAACAATGTACACACAGTTGTAGAATCACAGATAGAACATGTGTACAAGTATCTACAGATCAAGCAAATCCATGTGTGCAACAATGTAGACAGACAAACATGTGTACAAGGGAAGATGTATACATCAAAGAAAATAAATGAATGAAACACTAAACATAAAACTCATCGTATCGCATCGAGAAGACAAAAAGTATGCAACTTTTTGAATTCAAGAATCCAGTTGTTGAAGGACTCGGAAAGAGTTGACGAGTGAGCATTATATCTGCATACAGAGAAAAATTCATTTGCCCATTTATCCTTTGGAATAGTCCTGATATAGTTAGCAACATGTCCACATCCAATTGCATGCATGCCCCGCAAAGCTTCTTTAAAGCTCGCTGCTGTGTAAGAGTAAGGAGCTTTGTAAAATAAATAAATGACGGCCTTCAAATTCGCATCACCTGATCCAATTGGGAGATTGCACTTGATGTGGTAAAAGCAATAGCTGTGATATGAATTAGGAAAATATTTTGGAATGCCTGCAAAAGTCCTTCTCCACGATCACTAAGGAAACAATCTGACGACCATCGACAACTTGTTTTAGATTCTCTAGAATCCAAAACCAATTTTCTTTGTTTTCAGCAGAAACAAGAGCAAATGCAAATGGGTAAAAACCATTGTTTTCATTGACACATGTTGCAGCCATCAAAGCACCCTTGTATCTACCAGTAAGGAAAGTAGTGTCCAAGTAAATCATCGGCCTGAGATACCTATAGCTATGCTTGCAAGCACCGAAACAAATGAAGATCCTCTAAAATCTTTGGGTTGCATGATCAACTTCAAACTTCACATAGCTATCAGGAATAGTTTGCTCAATGGCTTTGACATACCAAGTTAAATCACTATACGACTTCTCGTCATCGCCAAACTGTCTTCAAATACGGCTTCTTTCCCTCTACGGGCATGGTGATACTTGATATTGGAACCATAAGTCTTCTTAAAAAGTGACATGATCTGTTTGGGTTTTAGACTAGGATCCCCTTGTATATTGTCAGCGATCAAACTCTTGACTAACTTGGTTGTCACCGCAGGACTCTTCAACCTCAAACCAACACCACAACTACAAAAAAAAAAAAAAAAAAAACTGGAATAAGTAATGTGCACCACAATGTACACCTAATAAGATCTCAAAACCAACACCACATATATGAAAAAAAGAAAACACAGACCAAGCAAGAATATGTCATTTACATAAAAAACCTACAACAAGTAATGTGCCACCTAAAAAGCCTACAACAAGTAATGTGCACCACAATGTACACCTAAACACAAGTCACATATAAAAGCCTAAAAACAATAATTCGTAATGTGGAATAATATGAACACCACTAACCTGTGAATAACATTAGAATCTTTCAGCACGAACCGAGAAATGTCACCATTCACAGGCCCAAAGTGAATCCTCCAACCACAATCATTTTCTTGGCATTTTGCAGTAAAACGAGTCTTGTCATTTTTAAGAATAACAATCTTGTAACCAGTAGCCATCTTGTACTTATCGATAGCAATTCTAACAGCTTTAACACCACCCACAAATTCTATACCAACTTTGTCAAAAACATAAATCCATTCATCAATAATCAGAGGCTTGCCCTTGTCTGCGTCATGATCTAACACCCTTACCATCTTAGGACTTTCAGTTACACAAGAATTTGCAGTACTACAACCAGAATTAGAACGAGAAGTATGATTCCGAATCACGTCAACATTCAAATAGAAATCTTCATTCTCCATAAGAATAACAAGAGCAATCATACCGTGCAGTTGTATATCACCTTGTACAAAAATTAATTGATCATTATAATCTATATAGCTGAAACGTATACTCCCAGGATTCAAAGACCTCCAACGCTTGCATGCAAAATGCTTTAATTCATCTATCGTTGTCGAAGTATTAACACGAAAAATAGCAGAATGCTCACCATGATTCAAAACAGCATTAATAAACTTCTCAGACATGTTTGATACCCCTACATATTACAAGAAGAAATGATAATAAACATTTGAAGCTTCAAACAATAATTTCAGATTTGAATAACCTAAAACTTAAACAGTGTACAGAAATGTACACATTTAATAGAAGCCAAAAACATCAAATAACAGTAAAACTAAATCAAATACTCCATCATTTAAGCTTCAGAATCTTACTGGAACACATAATTGAATAAATCAGAAGCCTACGATCTAATATCAGTTCGATTTCATATCATGCATCATAAAACTAAAAATCATCATCAAACAACAATAAACAAAAATCATTTCACGAGAATCAAAAGCTAGAATATAAAAAATATCAAATCAAGATCATACAAACAATAAGATGTAACAAATCGAGTTGATATCATCAACTCATAAACTCAGAAAATCTAAAAATCAGAAACAAAAACCTGAAAATTAGATGTAACAGATCGTACAACCAAAAGAGAACTAACATGAGGTTGAATTCTGCTCCATTGAAAATCAAATCCAACCTAGACTCTATGAATATGTTGAATCACCTCTAAATTCAAATCTGGATCGATATTTCTCTCAATCTGTCGTGAATTCAAATCTGAGATTAAGAAAATCGATTTCAGAACACTTTCGAATATAACCTGAGTTGAAATATGATGAAGAAACGATCAAATCCTCTCTGAAATTGTTAAATCGCCTCCTAAAATTAATCTCTGACCTGCTCCCTATTTTGAATTCATGTTTGAGATCCAAAAAAATCGATTTCAAAACACGCTTTATATATACGGAATCGCTTCAAGGGTAATTTTGGTATATCGAAAACTCGCAAAATCGGGAATCGACTCGATTTTGGACTAACTCGTCCATGTTTGGACTAAACTTTAGCAAGCGGGGTTTATTTGGACTAGACTGTACTGGGCTTCAGATGAGTGGACTAAAGCGTCCAAAGCCCACAAACTTTGGGACTAAACGTCAATTTCTACTTAAAAAGTAACCATTTTTTGGGGACCATGGTTTTTTTGTGGGGGACCATGATTCTATTTTAGGCAAGAAATTATAAGTAATCCTAAGTCACCCCTTATCTAAATGTTTTTCTTAATACCAAACTTACCCTCCTTAATTAAATGTGTTAGTTTAATGATTAATTAGTTATTAGTTAAAGATTAGTAATGATTAGTGATTAGTATGATTAGTTACCATTAAGAAGTTCTATTACAAAAAATTGAAAAAAAAACTGCGAGAATTTTTTTTTTTTTTTTGCGATTAAGTTCGGTTACCCAAATTTATGACCAAAAACGAACTTAATGATTAGTGATTAGTAATGATTAGTTACCAGTAAGAAGTTCGGTTACACAAAATTGAAAATTTTCCTTGCGATCAAACTGAACTATATATTTGGTGTGACCATTAAATAGTTCGGTTACAAAAAAAATTTAAAACTTTTTACGATCAAACCGAACTTAAAGTTCGTTAGCCAAATTTATGACCAAAAACCGAACTTAATGATTAGTGATTAGTATGATTAGTAATGGTTAGTAATGATTAGTTACCAGTAAGAAGTTAGGTTACAAAAAATTGAAATTTTTCCTTGCGATCAAACCGAACTATATACTTGGTGTGACCATTAAATAGTTTCGGTTACAAAAAAAATTTAAAACTTTTTACGATCAAACCGAACTTAAAGTTCGTTACCCAAATTTATGACCAAAATCGAACTTAATGATTAGTGATTAGTATGATTAGTTACCAGTAAGAAGTTCGGTTACAAAAAAAATGAAATTTTTCCTTGCGATCAAACCGAACTATATATTTGGTGTGACCATTAAATAGTTCGGTTACAAAAAAAAATTAAAACTTTTTACGATCAAACCGAACTTTAAGTTCGGTTACCCAAATTTATGACCAAAAACCGAACTTAATGATTAGTGATTAGTATGATTAGTTACCAGTAAGAAGTTCGGTTACAAAAAATTGAAAATTTTCCTTGCGATCAAACCGAACTATATATTTGGTGTGACCATTAAATAGTTCGGTTACAAAAAAAAATTAAAATTTTTTACGATCAAACCGAACTTAAAGTTCGATTGGGAAATGTTTTTGCAACTAACCGAACTATTAGGTTTGTTTGGGAAATTTTTTTTGTTACTAACCGAACTATTAGGGTTCGGTTGGGAAATGTTTTTTGCGACATAACCGAACTAAGGTTTGGTTGGGAATATTTTTTTTGCGAAATAGACAAACTGTTCTTCATGTTCATCATTTCTATTAGGTTCGGTTAGTTCGACAAAGTTTTTCACATAATTCCTAGACAAACTTCTCTCTGCAACTTCCATTCTCAACTCATTTTGATGGTTAATACTCATTTTTCAATCGAACGAAGAACGTCAAGGAAAGAGAGAAGATGAAGAGAATAATTTTTTTATTTATTTTGATTTTGATTTTGATTTTGGTTATGATTTTGATTTCGATTCCCCCTTGTTTTTGTTTTTGTTTTTGATTTTGATTTTGATTTTGGTTAATAGATTCATTTAGTTTAGATTAGATTTATATAGTTATTAGGTTAGTTTTAATTTAAATAAAAGTAAAGGATAAATGTGTATTTACCTAACTTTAGGACCCCTTATAAGTATAGGGAGGTTGGCCTAATAAGACCATGGTCCCCCAAAAAAACCATGGTCCCTAAAAAATGGTTCTTAAAAAATACACTACTTAGATGTCGCATAAATATTGGCCCATGACTATTCAAGCGAGACCCGTTGGGCCAAAGGGGTTCACCAGAGATCCAGGACTTGGATCTAGTCCACTGGGGTGTAAATAAGTGGCGTAAGGAAAGAAGACCGTTTTTAGGCATACCAAAAACTTTCAAGGCATACAAATAGTTTTCCCATCCTAGGTGACCTTATAATAGGTGTCTATTGGGTAGTTCAATTACCTATATACCCTTGAACCTAAAATCAAAAAATAAACTATCCTAAACATCTCTTCTTCTTCCTCCATCCAAACCACCTTCCTTTTCTCTGAGATTTTTTTTTTCATCACCGTAATTAATTATCGATTCGTGAAAATTCGATCATCGGTTAAATTGAACTATATAATGGATCGTACAAAGAAAAAAGCAAACGTCGGGTGTTCTAAATCCTCTTCCAATCCATGAATTAAAGAAGAAGAACCAATTGAAGATTAAGGTGTAAAAACTATAATTGAACCAGAAATTGAATCGGAAATTCAACCATTTGAAGCTCCAAATACTGAAATGAGGATAAGAAGGTATTCCCTACAAACCCAATCTTTAATTGTTGTTTTTCATGGATTGAATGGGTTAAATTGCTAAAAACTTAGGGTTTTTGATTCTGATTCTGAGCGGGTTCGGCTGATAATTGAGTTGAGTTTTGAGCCGAACTGTTCTTGAAATTTCACCCTGAAAGTGTCTATGAACAGTTCGGCTAAACCGTAAATGTCAATTTTTAGCCGAACCCCAAAATGTGTATTAAATACGTCCCTGCAATGATGTCGTTCGGCTAATACCTTGCAAACCTTCCCAGCCGAACCTGAGAAGTGAAATTTACCCTAGGTGGTTGTCAGGTTCGGCTGACTCGATTAGATCACTTTCAAGTCGAACCTCTCTCTGTAAACACTTCGAAAATATTAATTTGCAGGCTCTAGGTTCGGCTAGCTCGTGTTGTTGAGTTATCATCCGAACCTTCTTTTTGCACACTCAAATTTTTCGATCTTGTTTTGGCCATAACTTTTTCGTCGATGTCGGAATGACCTCATTCTTTTTGCGTTGTGTTTATCTTTTCATTCTCTTAAAGTTGGAGATAAGATCTCATTGATTTTAATGAGTTTAATATGGACCTTGGTATTCTCCATCATTAGACTTCACTTTCTTAACACTTTTAGTAATTTCCGCTTTTTTTGTTTGGTTCATCCTATGAAAAGGCTGCACAATAGAAAACATATGTAATAAAAAGCCTAACCCCTAAATGTGTATGAATTTAAGTGTTTCATGGAAAATCAGTATCATGTTCGGCTGATGTGATTTTTTAAATATGAGCCGAACTTGGAAAAATATATAGTTCGGCTGATACGATATTTAGAGTGAAAACCGAACCTAACTCTCAGAAATAGGTTCGTCTTGTTACTAGACTTTAATATAATCCGAACTAGGATCTTGCAAATAGGTTGGAAGTTGGAAAATGAAGGTTCGGCGTATAACGTTAACAAATTCAGCTAGCCGAACTGTTCATCAATTTAGTGGGTTCGGCTTATATTTTTAAGCCGAACATAGTCCTGGTTCGCCGAACCATGATGAAAAATACAATTTTTTGATGATTTCAAGCTACAAAAGTGAGATTAAACATAAAAGGGTCCTGTTAACTTGTATACCCGTATACAAGTTAACAGGGGTATAATTGTTATTTTTTTACGTTGGAAATTTAAATCAGTTACTTATTTATTAGCTAACCTAAATTTGAGAAATTTTTTCTATAATCAAGATTATTTTCCACTAATAACCTTAGGTTTTATTAATGGGAAAAATTGAAGTACATAATATATATCACGATTTCTCCTCCGTATCTCCTTGCCCCATATGGAAAATTCTCACTCAAATTGAACAAAAGTCTTATATCATAACAATGTTTCCCTTGTGCCATTTTTAGATCCCGTAAGAAACTCATAAACCGATGATTGTGGAAAGGAAATACTATATTAGAAAGACCAACACGATGAATCAAATCAAGATCCTGCATCCTTCTCAAATATGGACGATGATGATGATCAATGGAAAAAACTTGATGATTATCAGGACTTGATGATGATTCAACAGTACTACATGGACTACTCTGTTGCTGCTCGTTACTACAAGTAGGATTGTGATTCTGATTATTGTCAACAACATCAGTAGAAATCAAAAGATTCGGAAGAGGAAAATTAGTTTTAGCTTTAGATCCACGAAATTCTCTTCCACTGTATCAAAAGTACCTAACCAACAATTTCTACTCTTCTTACCAGGGATATCTTATTTTTGCCGCATACCTCCCCATCGCCTCTTCCTTGCTCCTATCACTCATTCATCTGGTTAGTGGATTAAATCTTCCGATCGGTGTGGGTCTAACGTGAAGATACTGGTAAAGAAGAAAATGACAAGATTTAGAAAAATTGAAAATAATTTTATATAGGGTTTTCTCGTATTGGATCTGTGGTTACTTAGAACGATTTATTATCTTGTTATCAATTCACTTGAGCGGTCAAGGGAAAGTTAGAGTTTGATTTTAAAATAGCTAGTTTCCAAAAGATCTCTGATTAGATTTCTACTGGATTTCACTGTGGAGAAAAATAAGAGAGGAAGATGAACGATTACGAAGACCAAAGTAAAATTATTCCCTAAATTACAAGGGCATTTGTGGAAAAAACGTAGAATTTATTACAACAGTTCTTAAAATATTGAAGTTTAGAGTTCCAAGACAAAAGGCGATGACATCCATAAAAAAATTTAATGCTTATCCTATATACGGGTATATAGGTTAATATGACCCAACATAAAATAGAAGTGTACATGTGTGTTAAAAGCATTGGGTTCCTCATCTATGTATTCATCATCTGGATTTGGCTCATAAAAATTATCATCTTGAGTTTGAGTTTGTGTAAAATCATTCTCATAATCTAAGAAATCAGCCATTTCTGGATCATTGTTGTAGTTGATATGTATTTTCCTAGGTTTTTTAGATGAAGAATGACCCTCCTCATCCTCCATTGAATCAAGAAAAAATTTTTCTCACAAATGGCAGATTTGCCATTATAAAAAGTTTTGGTTAAGGGGGTTTCTGATTTTGTTATTTGACATCCTTTTTTGTCTTTATTCAGTATGCCTAGAAAGATTTAGGTATGCCTAAAAACAGCCTTCTAAGGAAATGGCAGATGGGCAGCAGCTTCGGGGTTTCCGAAGTAAAAAATGAACTTGACCGTAAAAGTAAACAAGACCAAGTGACTAACAGAGACTACCCAAGCCAGAAGGGACAAAGACCAAAATATCTAGGGATGAGATTCATCGGCTAAGCCAACCATGAGAGTATCAGTAAACGTATATCTTTCATCAAATAGAAGCAAACAACAACGAACATGTTATCTAAACATAAGCGAGTGCAAAGATAAAACAAATTCTCTCCCTAAATTTAATAACAGAATCCATGGCCATACCCAACAGCTCTCTTCTCTTCTCTTCCAACAAACACACTCCTCTCACCTTTACAAACCCAAGTAAGTATCTTCAATTTTGTCAATCTTCTCTTGTGTTCACTTCTCATTCTCTAAAACATAAGAAAGACTCGTCAATACTAGCTTCAGCCTCAAGTTCATTTCCAGTCATAAATGCGGACTACTTAGAGAGTGAATTTAGTGGCCATGGAGTGAGTTTTGCAGAAATTGGTGAAAGTTGTGTGGTCAGAATGAGAATGGAAAATGGAAGTTTAACGACGCTTATGCTGCCGAGCGGCTTGATAACATCATATAAAGCTCGTATGTGGCATGGTGGCACAGTTGAGTTACTACATACAAATGTTGCTGATGGAGACGATGGTAGTGCTGTTATTCAAGGTGGTGTATCATTGGGTTTGATGTTAGGAAGTGAAGATGGGATGAATAAATGGTCTCCAAAAACATGGGTGCTTCACGACGTAAAAGGGAGTCCTCAGGAATTCATTCAGGCATGTTTATTACCTTATCCTCAATTGTCTTTCAACTCACAAGTTTATACAACAAACACAAAAAAATAATTGAACCTTGAAATGCAGGTAGAACTAATGAGCAGTGATTCAGAAAAAAAAGTTGAAATCAAATACACTGTGACTCTCCACCCGGATAATCTGACATCGGAAATTGCGGTCACTAACTCAACTTCTTCATCTATCCAATTGATAGGTTCATTTCTGAGCCACTTAACTGTGAGTAGTCCTGATGCTACTTATGCTATTGGGCTAGAAGGTTCAAATTATTTGAACAAACCACCGCTAGAGACGCATTTCAGCATTATTCCTCCAGATTTTAAAGATAAAGTAACAGGACAAGGGAAATCATGGGTCAAAACAGTGTTTCCTGGACTTCTGCCTAACTGGGGTAGAAACAGTAATGCAGAGACTGGTGGTGCAAAAAGTGGTTTAGTCAAGGAAGATGAAGAAATTGAGTTGGTAGAGGATGATAACTATGCACAGCTGACTGACAAAATGAGCAGGATCTATACATATGCACCTACTAGGTTTTCATTCAATGACAGGGTAATTGGCTCTTTTGCACCATTCTTCTAACCATAAACAGATTAGATTATCAGAATCATGTAATGTTTCTATTTTTTGTTCTCTGACAAACAGGGTAGAAGAAACTCAGTTGGAATCGGAAGAGATGGGTTCGAAGAACTGTATATTTTTAGTCCTGGCTCGACCAAAGATTTTTATGGGAAGTATTCTTTTGTGTGTACAGGTCCATCAGCAATGTTAAAACCAATAAACATAAGTCCTGAAGATATCTGGAGAGGTGGACAGTTTATATACAATCCAAATATGTAAACCATGCTGAGAAAGCTCATATCTGTTTCCTGACTTACAATCGAGGAAGTATCAATGCAGATGTTAACCATTGTCTTGCTTCACTTTCATATTTGGGTTTACGCATTTCTGATGGTCAAACAGAACATTAACTAGCAACAACACAAAGAGTTGAAAATGTACAGACAATTTTGTTAACAACAAAATACTTTACTCATTGAGCAAATAATATCCCTACATTTAAGTGGTTACATCTTACAACTAAAAACCAGCTACTAACTAGTTACGGCAGTGGCAACTGGAGAAGCTCTACCCCAAGAGAAGTCGGTACAAGTCTACAAGATCATGATCATTCTGCCTCTTACAATTGTGGGAAGCTGATAATTGAGCTTCCTAAACTCAGTAGCCTAAACTAGGTGGGAACAAGTGATCCTTCCTGATTGTCGCTCAACATGGTTGATACCATGATTGCAATGAGAAAAAATAAGACCACAGAAAGGAATTTCAGAATAACCTTTGTGAAACTCCGTCTTTTTGGAGTTATACTCTGAGCTATAGTTTTGCATTCAGGAGTTACGCCATTGGAAACTTCATTATTATCCTCCGCAACTACTTCACATGATGATGAAACTGATTCAGACCCATCTGATGACTGCTTGCATGTCTTCACATTTTCATTATCATTTGGCTCATCATTCATAGGAATTGCGTTCATCCTTGCTGGACTCCTTCCTGAATTGCTTGATGCTGGAGTCCTATTCCTCCTGACTGGTTTAGCGGAAGAGTAGTCAGAGTTAGAATCAATCGGATCCTGAAGTGATTGAATGAGTTTCCGTGGAGTTGTAAATATCCTAATACCATCAACGTTGCACTGATCGAACCCCCGCTGAAACATAAATGTGGAGAAATGCAGTGAACATCCAAAATTAGCCGTGCCAATAAAAGGTAGTAGTCAACAGTAATCAATGCCAAACTCAGACAACTATATGGAGTAAATAAGCAGATGCCCATCTGTACAAAAAGATCTAATGGAAGATTACCTGAGGACTGGGGGTAGCACATATTGCAACACCATTTCTAGGGGCAGCGTGAACAAACCCTGAGAAGGCCTCCGACTGATCGCCTCCATCATCGCTAAGGTTGTCATCTTCCATATGTTCAGAATAATTTTTCAAGCCATTGCTACTGAAACCATTTGCATAGAGTCCATCCTTAAGCGATACATCCACTCCACCGTTTTCATTCCTCCAGAGCTTCCTGTTAACTGATCTCCCCCTATAATCAAAATTAGAAGAAGACTGCCCTGTTGACAGAGGAGAATCAACAAAAGAATCGTACTCAACCGAATAAACCGTCTGTGATTCTTGTGATACAGCAGAAACTGGAGATCTACTTCTACCACCCCATGAATTCTTTCTCCTGTGATAATCAGTTCTTCTAGTGAAATTTGACCCCGTAGCTGAACCTGGGTCCTTCTCCAATTTTGATCCTTTATCTGAAGCTATCAATTTGGATACTTTATCCGAAGCTATCAATTTTGCAGTCTGCAATGCTTCATAAGCAGCTCCCTTCACAAACGCCATCTGATCATTGTCGCACTTCTCCATTTCCTCCATCACTGTCTCAAGCTCCGAAAATATACTTCTGGGATCGACGCACTTCATCAAGAAATTCACCATCTGAATCGCTGATAACCTTTTCTGAGAATTACCCTCAACTACTCCAACATTCAAGATTCGCAATCCAGATCGAATTAGAGATCTTGCATAGGCCTCAACAATTAGGCTGTTATTCTTGCCCAGTGACATAGCCAAGCTCATGTGTGAATTGCTCTGAGTTGGTTTCTCTTCTAATGCTCCTGCAACTCTCAGACAAACCTCATTCACCAGCTCATCTGATGCAAATCTCCAGTTATCTGAATCTACCAGGGATTTAAGACATAGAGCAGCTCCAACTGCAAGACTTTCTTGAGTACCCAAGAGAGATTCGGAAAGGGGCTTACAAAGAGATTCAATTATCCTTTTTTTCTTGTCTTCAGGTGTTGATGGATCGATTGCATATCTTGCAATTGCAGGTACTACCTTAGAACAAGCCTGTTGAAGAGGAAAAGACCCAGCACTCGATGTTAAAGTCCTGATAATGGTGAACATTATGTTGTCAATCTGAGGCACAATATTAGTTCCATGAACTCTAGCCAGGACTTCATAGAGAGAAATTGTGTGTTCCCCAGCCATTGAACCAGGATTTTTTGTTTCAGAAACCTGGGCAAGAAACAAAGGAATGGCCTTTGAATCAAGGTCTTTTACATAGGATTTTAGTGCTTTCATTGCTGATTTCCTACTATCAGCATCTTTATCCAAATTTGCTAGCTCCCTTCTCATTACTGGACTCAGATTTCTACCCATTGATAAATCTAACAAAAACAAACAAACAAATTTAATAAAAATCCATTCTTTATGTAAAATTAAGAAGAACACACATGAAAAAATGAGTAATTTTGCTGAGAACCAAGAAAAGGGTTCATCAAAAAATCATCAAATTAAGAATCATTTTTAAGGGTTTTCTCATCTGGGTTCGCTTTAACAATGAACCCAACAAAGTATTAAAGATGGGTTTCTGTAAAACCTCATAAATCTAAAATTTTCAACTTGAAAAACAGATCTTTTTTCAGAAAAAACAACAATAAGGGTTTAACAGTGGGTAGAAGTAGAACCCCCTTTTTCTTTCTTGCATGAATATTCTAGTAATCATCGATATAAGAAACAAAGAACACACATGAGATAATAAAAAAAAAAAACGTACCTGATTGAGAGAATCAAATCTTATCTTTGGTATTTCACTAGTCTTACTTCAAAGTATAGTGAATTTACACTAGAGAATGTGATGATTAAAATCCCTAATCAGAAACAGAGATGTGTTTAAGTTAGGGTTTTCATGAAACGATTGAAAGATTAATTTTTTTTAATTTTTTTATTTTCTGAGAATTTATTGCAAGATCTGGTCTGAGGGAAAAATAATAAAAACCTTTCCTTTTATTAGGTTCAGTTGAAACAGCAGCGCTTGAGTTGAGACGGTGAGTGAGAGTGTTTTGTTTTGTTGTGTCTTGATGTTCGAACTCTTTATTTAAAATTACCCCGCCATCCTTTTGTTTGACCTCATTCTTTTGTTTTTCTTGGACAATTTTAACCTTGGTTCAACACATCAAGTTTTTTCCACTGGCTTTGGGGATGAATTTTTGCTTCACTTTCTGTCTCTAGTATTCAAACATCTTATAAATATTCAGTTCCCTCCAGTTATGTTTTGTACTTACCGGGAGATAACTATATAATTTGTCCCAACCACATTTTAAAAAAAATTGTTTGTACTTCGTTTTGGAACATATAAATGCATCTTTATTTTGTCTTTGAATTAATACTTTCAAGTTTGAAAGTTATGAATTTCTGTATGGAACCTACACAGGAATCACGCGTCCAAAATGACCATCAGTGGTTATAATGAATAATTATGTGTACTATACAGTAAAATGAGAAAAACAATCAAAGTTTGAGATGTTACAGGGGTAAAATAGTCATTTGGAAGGTAGAGCTGTATTGGTTAATGCGAAGACAAAACACAAAAGTACAGCAGTAGAGCATCTTTTAGATAATTGGAATTTTGAAATTTGATTTCATCCCGCTCCTTTTTTTTTCATCCTACTGTGCTGTCATCATAATTTCTGAATCGGACAAAAATTTAACAAAAAAAATACAATACACAAAATTGGTCAAAAAGACCAAAATCAATAATTTTTGGGTGAAAAAGACACTTAGGTTTTGATACTGTTTAAATAAAAAAAAAATTAAAAAGATATCATTTAAATGGACAAAAATTTAAAAATAGGCGGGATGTAAATCCAGTTTCATCCTTGTCCCATTTTCAAATATTTTTTTTATTTTTATTTTACACGGGATGCATCCAGGTTTCATCCTCGCTATTTTTTAAGTATAAGCCAGGATGAATCTAGTTTCATCCATCTTATTTTTTTTGTTTATTTCACCCGCATTCTTTTTTTTTACTTGTCCATTTGAACCGTGTTTTAAATTTTTTTTGGACAAATGACCCATTTTCTCAAAAAAAAATATCATGGGAGGAGCCTCTTAGTTGTCTCATCTGATGGTCACCACTCACCACGTGATTTTCTCTTTTTTAATTGGACGACTGTTGGTCTCCTGCTCGATACATACCTATCTGCCGAGCTTGTCTTGTGGATGTGGCGGTGGACCGGTGGTGGTCCATGGATGAAACTACCACATGGCTCATTTCAAATTTTCAAAAATCTCCTCCCCCTGGGCCTGGATCCCTAGTATTGTGTAAAAAGGAAAAACTTTGTATACAACCACCGGCGAAATAAGAGGCATTTGGGTCCAGTTACTGAGGGGTTTGGGTCCCACCATCCACCACTAGAACATTTTTTTTTTTTGATCAATACCACTAGAACATTACCAATGTTATAATTTGATTTTTGGATGTTTTTCACAATGATCACTCTCCTATAATTGATTTCACAAACTCGTCACATCTTTAATTAGTTTTCGAGCCAGGCTTTTATTCAACACAAAATTGGTTAAAAAGACCAAAATCAACAATTCCTGGGTGAAAAGGACATTTAGATTTTGATATTGTTTAAATGGACAAAAATATAAAAATAGCCAGGATGTAAACAGTTTCATCCTACCCATTTTCAAATATTTTTTCTTATTTTTAATTTACATCAGGATGCATCCAGTTTCATCTTTGCTATTTTTTAAGTTTAAGTCAGGATGAATCCAGTTTCATCTTTGCTATTTTTTTGGTGTCCATTTCACCCGTACTAATTTTTAGTCGTCCATTTGAACCATGTTTTAAAAATATTTGGACAAATGACCCATTTTTCGTTTATTCAAGTGGGGGTCAATTCACATAGCAAAAGTTTAGCCATAACGACGGCTAGGCGGCCGATATTTTCTTTCACATTTTAATTGACTTTATATTATTTTTAAGTGAATATCAAGTTATAAGATACTCTAATTAAATTAGAGATAGTAATTTACATTGTTTTTCATATTTATGTAATTTATTTGATTTATTTTTAATTATGAGCTCTTTAATTATTAAGTATATAATTTTGCACACATTAAGTAAAATTGTGAATCTATCATGCATGTTTGCCCCCACAAGGCGTGTAATTTACAAGGACAAAAAAAAACTTAATTTAGTTAAATTTCAAAATCAAGTGGGGTCGGCAGACTTCATTTGTCCCCGTTTCCCTCCGTCCCTGATTAGTGTCGGCAAAAAAGTCTTTTTCCATCCAAGTTAACTGTTTTGAGAAATCGTGTTTTTTTCCTAAATACCCCTCCTCGGTTGTAATGGTGATGATGATGAAGTGGTGGTAGCAACGGTGGTTATACTCAAGAGAGGAAGCTGTGGACCCTTCTAGGGAATGTGATGTAATGATCCTGAATGCGAGCTCAAGTTCTGGTGCCATGTAACGATCCTGAATGCATTCATCGGAAAACAACAACACCAGAAACAACAACACCAGCAACAATCACCATCACCAAAACCACCACCACCTTCAACATCCATTAATGGAGTTACAAAGCAAATATAGTTCAGGGATAACAAGATAATTCCCCCACCGACTTAACTCTGATTTGTGGGACAGGTTGTCAATAACTCTAAAACAAAAGGTGCAGTGATCATTTTGGAAAAAGATTGTAGCAGCGATATGGCTTTGTGAACCGGATTATGAAATTGCGATTGTTTTTGTTTAGGCCTATTCATATGCACATGTCAAACACCAGAAGTTGCCACTTTTGCACCCACTATGGGTATGTCAAAGTGGCAAACGTATGTGCCAATGTGTCAAATATACCACTTAGGCATACACGATGGAGTTTCCAACGAGCGATAAAATCTCCATCGCTATATGGTCCATCGCTAGCGCTAGTCACGCTGTCGCTCGTTGACTAGATCATCGCTCAACAGTTTTTCATCCAACGACTACAATTTCTCCCTCTATAAATACCCAAATTCAAATTCATTTCAACTCACACCAGAATTTATAAATCTCTCTAAAATTTCTTTATCTCTCAATATTCTTCTAATCCAAAACAAGACTAACTCACACATTCTCTACACTTCTTAATTTCTAATTTTTTTGTGATATGGATTCACAATCTCAAAGTCAAGGCAAAGGTAAAGGTAAAAAGGCCAAAGTTCGGGGTGCAAAATTCAACATCACAGAAGATGAATGTATTTATCGTAAATATGTTTATTTTACCCAAGATTGTATCGATGGTGCACAACAACATAGTATCACCATGTGGATAATATATTTCTGAGATATCAAAAATACCATGAACATCAATGATCGTGGTGCGACTGGGTTAGCACAATGCTTCATTACGATCAATAAGGAAGTCGCCTCTTATGTTACATTGATAATGCAAGCCAAGAGAGGCCGAAAAGTGGTCTTGTGGATGATGATATTGAAAGACAAGTTCGTACATAATGACAACGTAAAAAGGGGGAAAATTTGCCTTCGAATGTTGTTATCATATTTTGATGGTGTTGACCCTTATATTGACCGGTACGATATGGCTGCGTCTTATATCCAAAATGGCCGCCACCAAAGTGGGCAAGGAAATGACAGCGTACCTTGGTGATTATCAGTTCGGAGTAGGCGTGCCGTGTGGAGGGGAAAGCATCCTTCACGCTGTTAATAGGCTTATGGAACTCAAGGGTCACATGAATGACATATCCATGCTGCTCATCGAATTCACTAACGCCTTCAATTTAGTGGACAAATCCACCTTAATCAGAGAAGTCAGAGAACAATGCCCGAAAATTTCACATTGGGTAGAGTTTTGCTACGCACAACCGGCCAGGCTATATTATAATGATGTCATTATATCTTCGGCACAAGGTGTACAGCAAGGTGATCCTCTAGGACCATTACTTTTTGCACTTACTCTTCATCCCGTTGTGAAGAGTATCGCCTCTCAATGCCGCTTAGACCTGCAAGCCTGGTACTTAGACGATGGTACCATCATTGGGAACACCTTAGAAGTTTCAAAAGCACTACATATTATACAAGCTGAAGGTGCTCGTAGAGGGCTTCTTCTAAACATCAGCAAAACTGAAATATTTTGGCCGACAACAGATCCCAGGAGCCTCGATCCGCTGATCTTCCCGAAAGACATTGGCAGACCCTCCTCTGGCGTTAAACTGCTAGGAGGCCCTGTGAGCTTAGACCTACAGTTCTGCAAAGAAATGGTAAAGTGTAGAGTGGACAAGACACTACAACTCATGACTGTTGTTCAGAAATTGAAAGATCCCAAGTGTGATTTATTATTATTGCGCAACTGTATGGGTGTTTCCAAATTGTAACCTGCATTGGAGGAAGCCAAACTACACTTTGATGAGCACTTGTATCGATACCTGAGGCAGTTAATAACGGCAGATGGATCCGGATTTGGTCCCCTACAATACCGGTTAGCTACTCTCCCTCTTAAGGATGGCGGTCTAGGGATCTATACCATGACTGACACAGCCAATTATTGATAATCTGGCTACTCAGGCAGTACAAGGTATTATCTTGCAGAACATTGCACTTGACGGACCAAGTCTTCCCTCCCAAGATGCTCTACGGACATACACTCAGGCATGTGGTATCGCACCTTCTTCACTCGGTTTTGAGGTCACTGCCACTCCTCCCATGCACTCAATACATTCCCTGGCAGTAACCTACTTTGCAGCCGTGAAGAAACAAATACCAAACTTGTTCCAACTGTCGGCACGAGATCATATTTTATGGCAAAGCAACAACATCAAACATGCCCAGGACTACCTCCGCAAACGCAACAAGTACTTACAAACATGTGAGCGTAATGGATACTGTTTTGGAGTCTTGGCCTTCACCACCTTAGGCGAATTAGGCGATGACACTGTAGCTTCCTTGAAGAGGCTCAAGAAATGTCTGGCTAACAATGATGCTACTAGTGACTCCGAAAGATTTTTATTTCATAGAATAGGAATGGCAATTCAGAAAGGCGTTGGTGCCCAGCTTGTCGCTAGGACACCAACAAACTCCGTGTAATATACCTTTAATCTTTTTTCATAATAAAGGCCCTCTGAGGTGATCATTTAATAATAATAATAATAATAAAATAAGGGATTATAAGGTGTGGGATCGGCCACGGCTAGGGCATGGCCGGCCGGCTAGTAGGCCAGGTCCCGTGACATCCTTTCCTATTTTATATTATTTTCATCATGTGAAGGAAATATGATGAAACTGAGGAGTTTTGCTTAAACGAAGGAGTTTGCTCAAATGAAAGAGTTTTCATGAGACGAGGAATAATAATAAAATAAGGAATAAGAGAGGTTATGGTACCGGCCACGGTTAGGGCATGGACGGCCAGTAAGCCCGGTCCCGTGACACTCTTCCTTATTTTATGTTGTTTTTCACCGTGTGAGGAAATAAGATTTTTGTTCGAATCGAGGAAGTTTGCTCGAATGAAGGAGTTTTCATGAGATCGGGGAAAAATAATAAAATAAGATAAAATAAAGGAAGAGGCGTGGGACCGGCCACGGCGGCATGACCGGCCGGCCGGTGGGCCGGTCCCCTAGGCGCTCCTTTTAATATTTTATTATTATTATTTTTCTTCCCTATTTTGCATAGGTTTCCTCGATCGTTCATATTTTTGAATGCTCGTTCGTGAATTCGGATGCTCATTCGTGCATTATTATTAAGTACACTTGCACCATTTTATCTGGGCTTATTTGGTGGTGGCTAAGACGCTCGTACGTTGAATACTTATTACTTTTTTTTTTTGAAGAGAAGACGGGCTTACGAAAGCCCGAAACTTTTATTCATATACCTCATTGAAATTGAGGTTTGACGAAATACAACTAGGAGGAGAATTAGCATTCCACCTGCATATTACATTTTCTTTCATGGCATATTGACAGAGATTATGTGCCAGAAAGTTAGCATTTTTTGGAACATGTTCAAATCTAATACATGGAAATAAAGAAGCTTCCCTTTTAACTTGTAAAATAACTGATCGAATGCTCCAGGGGATGTCTTTGGAATCGCCTCTAACAACATTTGTAACATTCTTTGCATCTCCTTCAATAATAACATTTTGAAACCCTAAATTCCTTGACAGTCAAACACCCAGTTTACAAGCAATTAATTCAGCCAACAACGCGGACGTAGCATCAAATGTAATAGTTTCACAACCCAGAAATTTTCCATCATAATCTCTAGCAATCGCACTGGCAGCACCATTATTAGGGATGAAGGCAGCATCAACGTTAATTTTCACAAAATGTTCTTCTGGCGGTGACCATCGTTGATGCTCAGAACTTAATTGATTATTGAGAGACAAAGGCGCCTTATTTTCCATGCAAAAATTAAAATCCAGCGCTGTCTTACGAAGAATAACATCTTGAGAAAATACATGCCCAGAGAAGACCGTATCATTTCTTAGTTTCCAAATATTCCAGAGAATACAAACTCTATAGACAAAGCTATTATCTATATTCTGCTCCATCCACCAAGTAATGATATTTAATGGACATTCATTAAAACCTGAGCAATCAAACTCCATTGAAGCTTGACGGAATACCATCTTGGAATATGAACATTCAAAAAGGAGATGGAAGATAGATTCATCTTTTTATCTGCACAAAGTGCAGGAATTGTCCCTCTGAGAGTTATATCTATTGATATTAATCTTCACCGCTATACCCCCATGAAGCATTTTCCAAAGAAAAATATGAATCTTAGGAAGGATTTCAGTGAATGCCCAAAATTTTTTCCATGGGAATTGACTTATGGACGAAGATACAGGTATATCATTAGCCAACATATGGTAACAAGACTTGGTAGAAAATTTACCTGAAGACGTGCACTTCCAAGTCAAGATATCTTCGTCTTCTACATTTGGAACAATTGAGATAACCTTTTCCACAATATCTGGAGTGAAAATATCATTAAGGATAGCAATATTCCATGTATTCTCCTCTTGATTAATAAGGTCCGAGACAGATTCTAGTTCCATAGTTGTTTCCCTATTCCTTGGTACAAGATGTTCTATATGATTTGGAAGCCATGGATCTTCCAAAATTTTAATCTTATTACCCTTTGCTACTTGCCAGAAAATATTGTTTTCTAAACGCGACCTTACTTCAATCATACTGTTCCAAATAGAGAATTTTTATTACTTGTTTCAGCAGTACAGAAGGAATCATCCCTGGGGTATTTTGCATCAAGAAGTTTAACCCACATTGCATCTTCCTCTTCAAGATAGCGCCATACTAGTTTACATATCAAAGCAATGTTCATCATCTCCGCACTGCGAATTCCTAAACCACCAGAATCTTTTTGTAAACCCATTTTTTGCCAATTGATGAAGTGTAATTTTCTTTCCTTTGGCGAATGACCCACCAGAAGCATCTCCTTATCTTGTCAATTTCATCTGTGACACCTTTTGGCAATAAACAGATTCCCATTGTATAAATAGGGATAACAGAAAGTGTAGATTTACATAAAACATTCCTGCTTGCCAAATTAACAAAGTGTTGTCTCCATCCAGATTGTTTAGTAGCAAACATATCTGTCAAAAAACTATAGCTGGTAACCCTATAATCAGATTTTAATGGGTAAATACCCAGATACTTGTCATCTACAGACATTTCTCTAACACCCAAATTTTGAATAGTGGACTGCTTCCTAATATCAGAAACACCTTTGCTAAAGTGAATAGCCGATTTAGAATAGTTAATTGACCGACCTGACAGATTTGCATACTCCTCCAATATTTTCTTTAAGTTAAGAACATTTATCCTGGAATGATCTCCAAAGAAAAATAAGCCATCTGCAAACATTAGATGACTTATGGTAGGTGCCCAGCTGTTTATCTTATACCCCTGATATAACCCTTGAACTTCATATCGATGCATAAGAATAGATAAACCTTGAGAACAGATTATAAATAGAGTTGGAGATAATGGACATCCCTGTCTAATACCACGTTCACTTGTAAATAGACCATGTGGAGAGCCATTGACGTTTATGGAAAAAGAAGCATTAGTAACACAGGTCATGATTAGAGAATGAGCTGCACCTTGTATACCCATTAAATTTAGCATGTCGCCCAAAAATCTCCAGTTAACCCTATCGTATGCCTTTGCCATGTCTACTTTTAATTGACCATTTGTAGCATAAGAATTGTTCATATAATGAATTAATTCCTTAGCCACAATAATGTTATCAAGTATTTGTCTTCCCGGGACAAAAGCATTCTGTGACCAGCTTATAAAGGAGTCAAGGTATGGCTTAATTCTATTCGATAGGATTTTGGCAACTATTTTGTACAACACATTACATAATGCTATTGGACGAAAGTCTGAAGGGCATTCTGGGTTCTTAATCTTTGGAACTAGGGTAATGTGTGTGTGATTAAAAAGCTCTGGGAACGAAACATACTGAAGTATATGCTTTATTAACTTCACAACATCATTACAAACTATTGTCCAACACTTCTTATATAAAACAGGAGAATATCCATCTGGACCAGGTGCAGCATAAGATCCCATTTTAACTAAAACAGACCAAATTTCTTCTTGAGTTGGGATTCTAGTTATTTCAACGTTATCAACTTGCTGAGAAGTACTTAGACTCTATAAAGAGAAATGATACTGCTCTGCAGATATATCTTGTTGAAATAAAGAGCGAAAATGGTTTACCAGAATAGTCGAAATCTCACATGTATCTGAAGTCCAAGAGGTGTCATCTTTGCGTAAATGACCGATGTTATTTTCCCTCCTTCTTTGCTGAACAGATAAGTGAAAATGTCTTGTATTCCTATCACCATCTTTAGCCCAAAGTTGTTTCATCCTCTGATCCCAATAGGTTGCTTCCATCACCAAGTAGTCATTTAACTCCGCTGTTATTTTATTTTCTTGTTGAATGGTTGCTCTGGAGGGACTACGAGATTGAATACGAATAAGTTTAGATTTCAGGATTGCTATTTTGTGCTTAACACAGCCAATTCTCTTATGACTCCAATCAGATAAAAAGATCCCAAGCTTTCTAAGTTTAGAGAGAATATCCTCATGTTCATCTTGACACCAACATTCACCCACTTTTTCCAAAACTTCAGGATGTGAAATCCAGTACGCTTCAAATTTATAGTTAGGTGGTGCTCTAGGGATGTTTCTTGAAGTATTTAGGAGAATCGGTGCATGATCACTGGAGATTCTCGGCAGGTGAAGAACATCTGCATAGTTGAAAGCAATGCACCATTCTGGATTCGCCAAGACTCTATCTAGACGCTGTCGAATGAGACCCTCTAAAGCTCTTCCATTAGTCCAAGTATAAGATGGTCCTGAGAACCCTATGTCCAAAAAATGGTTTTAATGAATGAAATCATTAAAGGCAGATATGGAAGCATTAAGGACCGGCAAACCCCCATATTTCTCCTGGCTAGATACAATCGCATTAAAATCTCCAATAAATGTCTTGCATCCTTCAAAGTTCTGCACATAACTTGTAAGAGAAGACCAAAAAGAAGCTCTTTGACAAGAAACAGGAGGACCATATATGCAGAATAAATGCCATGGAAAACCAAATTCACCATTTTGAACTTTAGCATGAATCAAATTAGATGATTGAGAAATGATCTCAATATTAATGCCATCTTTCCATAATAACCATAATCCACCACTTCTACCTATTGATGAGACTATACAATGATTTTCAAAACCATATATACTGCCTTATTGTTGTAGTAGATACTGCCTCTGACATTTTAGTTTCGGATAGAGACAAGATTGATAGAGAAGTACCTCTAAGGAATGAATGGAGAGTCTTAATTGTTGGGGTATTCCCCAAACCCCAAAAATTCCAGGAAAGAATCAATATTTATCATGCGGCATTTGAGGAGCAGCCGCCTTACCATTATCAGTTGAACGTTTTGAAGAAGATTTCCTTTGAAGTTTTGGTTGAGGAGAGTTTCTTCTAATGTAATCTTCGTCTTGACTTCTTTTAGAACTTTGACCACCATTATAATCTTTAACAGAAATAGAAGAAGAAGAATTCCCTTGAATCCTAGCCTGCATCTTCCAATCATTCTGAACAGGGTTAAATTTTGGAGTAGGTTTTGCAACCACATTTTTCATTCCCCCTGTAGGATAGTTCTTTGCATAAGCCACAATTGGGTGGAGGCAGAGTGGACTTTCTACGATAATCTGGTCATGATCTGCAAGTCTAATGGAGTTTGACATGTTTACATTTCCTGTCATCAATCTATTGTTTGAAGAATTACCCCGTAGAACCTGCTTCCCTCTAGACAGCATCATCCTCATTCGATTTTCTTCAACCTGTTGATCCTCTGAATAAGAAGAATTCATTCTAGAACTAGAAGGAATATTCCTATTAGTAGTATAAGCAGGATTATTAGGATCAACAATCTCAGATCTGACACGATATTCTTTTTGATAACCAATAACCAAATTTTTACTTTCAACCCTATGCTCAGTGTTATAAAATGTTTCCTTTCTTGAAGTTGAATGATTATTTCTTCCATGATCCGAAGAAAAAGAAGCATTACTCCTTGATCCTGATGCCGGAGTTTCACCTACAACATAAATGTCTTTGAATTCTGGTATTTCATTGATATGCGCTTTTGCAGAGACATTAATTGAAGGGTGATATATTGGCTTGATCATTTCTATTGCTTGTTGATGCAGATGTTCTGGATGGTTCTGGAAGATGTAATCCTTGTAATCATTAACCTTAGGGCAATTGCGCATTAAGTGCCCAATGAACCCACAGAAGATAAAAAAACTTTGGTAAACGTTCATATTTGATAGTAACTTCATACTTTGGATTATTGGGTAAAGGAAATGGAATTGCCTGAGGGAGATGGCGGTTAAGATTAATATGAGTTTTGGTTCTTGCAAACTTTCCCCATTTAGTTGCTTCATAGACAGGGATTGGACGAGTTTCCCCAATTTGAGATATAAATTCATAAACATACATTGCACTTAAGTTTTCCACTGGTAATCCATGGATTTGTAAACCCAATTCCACCGTATCAAACTTGTATTCACTAGGAAGTTTCCCTAGGATACATCTTCCTAAAGCATAGAGATCCTCCTTAATAATCCAAGGAATACCATCCAGTATCATTTCAGTGTCAGCACGAGATTCAAATTTGATTAGGAAAGTATCTTCAGTGAATACAGAAACGTAGAAGGCGTGATTAGTTTTCCAGAACTTTTGTAGGATTTCTCTAACAGATGAGATTTGGAGTGATTTGTTGGTTATGATTTTGAGAACCAAACACATATTATGGTTCAATTTTGATCCAGAGAAGTAATTGTTAATATTGATTCTGGATGATGATTGTTCTTGAGCCATGAGATTTGCAAAGTTTTGGAGTAAATCATTGTGGAGGTTAGGTTCAAAGTTTTCTTGGTCCGAAGACATGTTGAGGGAGAAGAGTATGAATTGATGAACATATTGAAAAACCACAGAGGCCTATATAAAAAGTTCAAGAGGAATTGATTTAAAAACAGTTAATAAAGCAGTTTCAGCAGTTATGGTAGCAGTTGACGAAGAAAACTGCCACAGAGAAGGATTAGATTTTTGGGAAGGGAAGATTGAATTTATGGTGGGAATCGATTGAGGAAATTAAGACATATTCATGATTGAATTCATGGTGGAATGATTGAATAATAATGAGAAATCATTACTGACAGAGAGATTCTGTCAGTGAATACTTATTACTGACCCATGGAATTCTACTGGGAAAAGTCATGAATTGAAGTAACAAAATATTATGATTAACGTAAAATTCTTTCTAGGAATTCAATTGATGAATCTTGCGACTAGAAATAATTAATTGATTAATTGATGGCTCTATACTAGCACGTTGTATAGGTGCATTATAATTATTCGAGAATTGAGCAATATGAGCTAATTGAAGCGTCATATCTATTTTGTATAGTCGGGGAAAACATTGTTGCATCCTGAAGACGTTATCACTCTATACTAGCAGGCAAGCTATCTAGGAGCCGTCCAATCATTAAGATTCTATACATATGTCTTTTATATAGTCAGGGAAAAGATTGTTACATCCTGCAGACGTTATCGCTCTATACTAGCAGGCAAGTTGTTTAGGAGCCGTCCAATCGTTCGATTCTATATAAAAGTGATTACTGAAATTGCTCAGTATTAATGAAATATGTCGTGGTCTCAATTGAGATACTGCATATTCATATATGCTCTGAGAGGCAATACACTCAGTCAGAGATTCTGATGGATGATCTGAGAGGCAATACACTCAATCAGACACCATTGTGGCATGAGCTTCCATGCTTAAACGAGAGACATGAATCTCAATATTCGTCTGATTACTGGATCAGGAATATGCAAGGTTATGATTTTACGATTTTAGCCTTTGTCAAAAATCCACCATCAACACATATCCAACAATCATAAGAAGCAGTAGTTTCAAGGATAATGGTTGGTTTTGGGTAATAACCTTATTTACCGTCCCAATAAACATGGCATCCCTTCCATACCCAATGCATACAATCAAGACTACTTAGCATTCATGAGAATCCCCTTTCCCAATTCTCCCTTAATATTTGTCTAACATCTTCCTCGATTGGTTTTCATAAATACGTTGGACCTGAATTTTTAATTATTACTTCACAAAACCAATGGAAGATAAGTGAATGAAGTAGTTTTTCCCATACGAAGGTACTCATCATTCGCATCCACTAGTTTTCCATAACCTAGAATCCTTAGAGCCGAAGTAAATTTTTGTTCAGGACTATAACCTCTAATATTTAGTGCATCAAAATGATAATTAAATTGAAGTTCTACTCGAAAATCTCATCAATAATCTTTTCCACCTGGTGCTGAGGCATTCAGAAGCGGCGTTGGAAATCTTGATCAAAGTACACATAATTGGGAAGAAAATAATCGTGCATCTCTGGTGGTAAAATTTCTTCCCTAGATACGTATATCTTTTTGAGAATACTTCTTTTGGCTATGGAACTCTAGGTATTTAGCCTGAATGTACGAGTATTAGAGTGTCGATTAGTTGTTTATCTTCAGTTTCCTCGTCATCAAGTTGTTGCAACCTCCGTTGATGCATTTCTTGCTATAATCTAAACCGTTTCATAATAACATTCCTCTCCTCATTGGATCTTGCCATTGATGATTATGAAATTTAAAATTGAGAATACAGATAAAGAAATTGGTAGATATATGCAAAAGTAGGTGTGAGTAATTTGAAGAAGTACATGGGTGTATATATAGGAACAAGCAGGGGGAAATAATGGTTACAAAATAGTCGTTGAATGATATAGAAATGATCAAGCGATGGAGACTAACACGCTAGCGAGAGAGGCTATGACGCCAGCGATATTCATAACATCGACAACACTATTGTAGGTGTAAATAATCCACAGATCCAGGTGGAGCAATCCTAGGTAATGTTGCATCAATAATAGAGAAAGTGCGAAGCACCGAATCATCCTATCCAAGCCCGGCGCGAGGAAAAAGACACCAAAGGAACCCGTGAAGCTAGTACGTGTAAAGGTAAAGCTCGGATGTGATGGAAAAGACGCTTGTCGAGTACTAGGGTAATAAATGCTCTGACAAGACAGTTGAGAAGATAAGAAGAATCTGGTCAAAGTAAGACTCGGGTCTGATGGTATCGGGTTAGGATGAAGGATGGTATCGGCCACACCTTACTAAAACAACCAACATCGGGTAGAAGGACGTCGGGAAAAGATTTCACTAAGATCGGCTCAACATCTCGGGAGGAACGTAGCTCATCGCCCGAGAAGAACATCAAGGAGGATATGTCGTGACTCACACTGTAACTTGGATGTATCATCATGTATGGCTATAAATAGAGAGCTTTGTAAAGAGCTAAGAACCAAGTAATCAGTGAGAGAGGAGAGAACACTAAGAGCTTTGTAGAGTGAATAGAGAGTTTGCTAGTGAGATACACCATTTGTAACCTTGATCCAAGTAATAAGATCATCCCTTTACCCCCGTGGACGTAGGTAATCATACCGAACCACGTATATCTTGTGTTCATGTTCATCTATTGCTTGTTTACTTCTTTACGTATGTTTGAGATCCTTTGGATGTAGTGGTAGGATTTTCTACATCTACAACTATAAATAATAATTGTCGACAGTAACTCTATCGCTCAGTTGTTTTTCCATAGTGGCGCAACTCATTTGCCATGCCACCTGGTATGTCAAACAACATTTTTTAACCTTGTGCATAGGAATAGGCCTTATAATACTTGTTGTTGAGAAATACAAGAGAATGTAATAATCGTCGAAATGTCTTTAGATCTCTCTTGGCAAGCTAGTAAAGTAGTTCTTTCCACCGGCCGGATTCCCGACAACCGAAGTTTTATTGGTCTGTGATTTTCCCAACAAGTATCTCGTTTAAAATCTTGTCCATATTAGCAGAAGAGGAGCCACCAGTTGAAGTTGCCTCTTCTGCTTTCATCTTCCACTCCATGGCTCTTTTCTTAATGTTTTTACCTTTCTCGCCTTCCATTAATTCACGCACCACCCTCTCAACTGCATCTCTTTTCACATTGCTATCAATCTCCATGCCGACTCCCCAGTGATGACATGAGTACCTGCAGTTTGTTTGCTGGTCTCCTACAAACGGCCAACATATAACAGGGACTCCACTGCTTAAGCTTTCTATTGTAGAATTCCAACCACAATGTGTTAAGAATCCAGCTATAGATGAGTGATTTAAGACATCTTCTTGTGGACACCAACTTGTAAGCATTCCTCTTCCCTTGGTTTCTTCCATGAATTTTGGTGGCAATATCTTCGAATCACCAACTACCAGATCAGGTCTTATAGTCCACAATAAGTTATGCTTGCTGTTTGCTAGTCCCCATGCGAATTCGACGAGTTGTTGAGCAGTCATAATAGTGATGCTGCCAAAATTGACGTACACGACCGAGTTTGGTTCTTTCGAATCAAGCCAATTTAGTCACTGGGTGTCTTCTTTCCACAGATTTGATCCAAGAGACAGTTACTCACTTTGTGGAATCTGATTGAGGAGTAACTGAAGAGGACCAACTGCATAAATAGGGGGCAGTGACAATTGAGACTTGAATGCATCCAGAACCTCCATCTCCAGGGCATCAAAGGTATTGAAAATAAGAGCCGTAGCATCATAAGTTCTTCCCATTTCTATCATTGAAGCATGGAGAAAGGGAGCATTTGGATCTGTAGTTTGAACAAAACTTGGGAGATCTCTAAATCTGATATCTTTCATACCCGGTATCCAGTCAATTGGTGTATCTAAATACCCGTTTGTAAAGCAGCTCTCATCTGCAGTATTAAGTAAAGATATTCAAAAAAAACTAAAGTAAGTATATGAATGCAAGTAGATTTTCCATAGCAGAAAATTGACCTGGAAATTATATCTCGATTCTGCATACCTTCAAGTGGAACGAGGCCTCTTTGGATGAGATGGGGAAAGTGCAGAAAACAGGCGAAAGCACAGAAGCTAATTGGGCAGTATAACATTTCAGGGATTCCGAACTCTTTAGCTGCTTGTAGAGTGAAGCTCATAAAACTATCAGAAACTATAAAGCTCACAGATGGGACATTTGAATGCTTATTATTGTTGAGTTTGTAAACAAGGTTCCGAAAGGGTTCTAAGCCATTCTTTTGTATGGAGATGGAGAGGGATACAAAATCTTGGCTAGCATTTGGATTGGCCGGAGGTGGAAGACCGTCAGGGATTGTTTCAAAACGAAAATCAGGCAAGTCGGTAAGTGAATCTGGTCCCCTTGAATTCAGTAGGCGTTGATGATTGAATTCTGTGTTTACAAAGATTATATGAAAGCCTCTGAAATGAAGAATTTTTGCTCCATACTGTTTTGTTGAATCTACTGCGAACTATGCAAGCTTTAAGAACTCTTGAAGTTTAGGCGTTTAGCATAGAACTAAATAAGTTAGATGCAAAGAATGGTTTATGATACTGAAGTCAAAACACTAGCGTCACATTATTTGAAACCACATGTTTTGCTTAATGCTTGTGGTTATCATTGAACAGTACACCACTTTTATTCATAGCCGTTAATAAATTAATAATCTTAGCTTAGCAAATCATTGCCTTATTTCAAGAATAAAGATAATGTAAGAGTCGGATACATCAGTTGTGGTAGATTTTGATACAAATTTTAGAATTATGCAACAGATAATGTGCTATGATGCATTTTCAAAGACAGAGAACTGCCATCAGCACTTTAGTGTAAAATCTCCCACATATAAATTTCATAATTGTTGCTAACATGGTTGGACTAGCATGACAGATTTGTTTTAGTGCATGTTGACAGCATCAACTACAAGGAAGAATCTCAAGCAAACTCTCTTGGTGGGATTGTAAGATTTCTTCATCTTATTCTTAGACTACATTTAAAAATAACATCAGCAATGGAAAAGAAACTAATAGTATCAGCTCTGCAGAGTGAAAATGCATGATTCTCACAGTCCACGACTTGTGATTTGATACAATTTGTGGTTTCAAGGATTAATTTAGCATTTCGATGCACCTGTCATCGACACGATTTGTAGTCTAAAACACAGTTGATGCATGCCAGTTTTGATAGCCCCTTCCAGAAACTGGTTTTGACCCAATTACACTTAACGCTTCCCACAGCAAAAGCCTTTCGAGACATACACAGAGTGACGAGCTAACCACATTTTGCATTGAGCTAACCACATTATGTTTAGCTACGCCATAATGTCCATATAATAGGAAAAATAAAATACTAAGAAAAACATTCAAGCGCATACGAGTCAATTAACTAGTGACACGTGATTTGAGTGTAAATTTGAAGGTATTGGCTTCCCCAAGAGCAAAAGGTAAGTTAGAATTGTTACCATGAGCTCTCTTGTTGGCATAACCAGGATAGTCTTGTTTCTTGAAAGGTACACTCTCATGTAAAGCCAGGCCAATCTTGGCTGCCTTCTTCTCTATCTCCCATTTGTCATACGGTTCACCCTTCTTGTGAGTCACATGTATTTCTCCTGTCTTCTGCATCAACTCTTTAGCGCCTTTCAAGAATTTCTTCACCAATCCTTTATTCAACCTACATCAGAATCAAGTATTCCATCAATACCACAAACCTAGACCATATGTTGTTGGGGTCTTGCTAGGGTACAGGTAAATGCTTCGCAGAATGCAAATAATAAGAAATGTGTAACTGAACAAAAATGTGCAACTACAGTAAGGCTTCACAACAACAAGTGCCATGATTGCAATACCTTCAAAGACTAATTATGCCCCCTAGTCCGTGCAAACGCTTGAGAGAATAGCACTACCAGAATCTCTTAAATGTCGACACATTCATAAAATATCGGCGTAATAAAGATTTAATCCAAACGCAATAATCTTAGAATTATGCATACTTGCTCTTGCAGTTTAATCTTAGAATTTACACCGTTAAAATTCCAATTTACAAAATGCAAGTCTATTTGAATCTTAAAAGGAACTAGTAGCATATTATTCATTAACTAAATTCTATTATAACTGCGAAGGCATACACAGGGGAGGATGGGATATCATTTAGTAGATACTTGATGATTTACTTACACATACCCACTCAATTCAACAAGACTTGCAGCACTCTCCTACCATATGGATTTAGCTCCCGAAACAGACTTTCCTTGGTACTTCCTAGTGAAAAGAGAAGTCTCCTCTTTGCATTGATAGGGAATTAGCTCAACATATGAGTTTTCAACGGGTGAGCTTCCCCATACAAGAACCTTGTAAGTTTACAGGAGAGTTGATGTTTTCAAAATTATGAATAGGCACATGTGAATTCCAGTAGGGTATGTGATTAGTGGTGCATATTGCTTGTGTTGGGACTAATTAAAGATTACACAAAGATAATCGAAAGGCTTGATCTATACATTTTTGACAAAAAAAAAAGTAAGAAGGTATAAGAAATATCCAGTAACAGTAACTTACTGAATTTGGCAATAACTATCTTCACGATGGAGAAAACCCACATGAGGAAAGTTGTAAACGATTCGATCAAATCTCTGAGTTTTTAGAAAGAAGTGTTGGCTCATCTGAGTTGCATCCACTCCAAGCAACACCAAACACCCTTTCTCTTCCAATTCTCTAACATTCCCAATTGCATGACTGTACTTCTTTGCTAGACTATCTAAAATAAGATATATATTAATACAGAAAACTGATCAACACAAGTTAAAAGGAAGAAAGAAAGAGAGATTAGAAGATGCCGTACATACCTTGACTATCTATGGATGTAGAAACCATGTTTGTTGCATCGCCAAAAGCTTTAGCTAAGCAAAGTGAAAACGAAAAATCTCCCTCACCAACTAATAAAATTCTCTGTGAATTTGAGTAATGATTAATCCATTTCTCTTCTTCTTCTTCTTCTTCCTCCTCCTCTTCTTCTTCTTTATTCATTCTCTTCAACTGATGAATTTCGAACTTCCGATTTGTTTTTCAGTAAGATGAAAACTTAAGCTTTCCCGGAATCAATACAATTGATCTCCATATCTTTAATTCTAACCAAATTTACTTTTTTGACTGCAAGTCTTCTGGTATTACCAAAGGCTGGACATAGAAGACTGGACCTGGGGACTACACTGGACTGGGATTCCAATGTCTAGTCTAGGTCCAAGGAACAGTTGATTGATTTGAACATCCACAAAGGAGTGTTTGGTTGGATTCCTATTTTTCTATTGAAAAGTATCCTGGGTAAATTGGGGCCTACTGTGATTAATTTGGGCATATAGATTTCCACATCCACCCAATGTAGAAGGATATGGGGTGTCTAAATTTGCTGAAAGTATCAATTTACCCTCTAAAATTATTAATACTACGAATTTACCCCATTAACTCTTAATAATAAAGCCTAAAAGTAAAAATCAGTTTCAATTCCCAACTTATAAACCGATTCTTCTTCTCTTCTTCTTCCTCTTTTTTCATTTTTTTGAAACCAAAACATCGTCGATTATCGACGATCCAAAAACAATTAATCGTTCATTTTTTCTATAAAATGTCGTCGAAACCATCGCGATTAAAGCATGCTACTAACATGCAATTTCCTAGTGAGGATAATCCCAGAATTGTTGAAGCAATTCGAAACAAAACCAAGAAAACGGTTGAGGAAGTTGAAGCATCCTTGATCGCACAAGAGGAGGAAATTGGTCGAATCAGGTACTTTTCTATCAACCCAATCCTCTAAACTAGGTTTTTGTAACATGCAATCGCTCAAAAATCGATAATTTTGTTTTCAAATTTTTCTGGGTTTACCAGAATCGGACGATGTTCATGTATTTGTGAACCGATTTTGGTAGGAATCGGTTGTTGTTCATGCCCATATACCCCGATTGTGCTGCATGTGTTTTCTGGTTCGAGAAATTTGAACCATAATCGGTCAATGTTAATACCCACATAGTCCGATTGTATAACTGTAGGGATAACCGTTTTTTCTGTAACTTTTTTTCGTTAGAATCAGATTATATATGTGTTCACATAGCCCGATTGTGTAGGCACTGCTTAGCCACAATCGGATTTCATTTGCATACGTAAAATCCGATTGTTGACTGTAATGTTACAATCGGGTTTTATAACAGTATCGAGTAAACCGATTGTTGTAAGAAAGAATGCCCAATGTTTCTGTAACTTTTTCTTGTTGGAATCGGATTACATTAACACTTATATAAACCGATTGTAGATGTGTTATGTTAGGAATCGGTCTTTATATGTATATCGAGTAAACCGATTGTATACCTTGAATTCAGAAATATGCATTGAGTTCCATTGTTGTTTGTCGCTTATCTCCGTATTTTACAGGCCAAACAAGGGCAAGCAACAACGTCAAGCCGAAAAGAAATACAAAAGGAAAATTGATTTGGATTCTCCTCCTAGTTTGAGACCTCGTCGAGAGGGTGGTCAAAATTTAAATTCTTCACACCGAAGGGGCTTGGGGAGTAAAGCCAAAGCGATCAACATCAATGACCCACCACCTCAAGTGGAGCAACCAGCAGAAGAAGAATCTGATTCTGATACACCTACTGAAGAAGGAGGTGGTGAGGAGGAAGTTAATAAAGAAGAAGAAAGTGGTGAGGAGGAAGTTAATGAAGAAGAAAGTGGTGGCAAGGATGGTGATGAAGAAGAAACTGGTGGCAAGGAAGGTGATGGAGAAGAAAGTGAGGATGAGGATGATGGAGAAGAAAGTGAGGATGAAGGTGATGGATAAGAAAGTGAGGATGAAGGTGATAGAGAGGTAGGAGAAGTTCAAGAACAAGTCCAAGGAGGAGAAGTTCAACAACAAGTCCAAGGAGGAGACGCTCAAGATGGTAAGAAAGATGGTAAGAGAGATGGTAAGAAGAAAGAGAAAGGGGACCACATGTCCGACCCGGAGAAGATGTTTCCTCGAGGCCCTAAGGTTACCCGGTGATGGAGGACGGGTGTTATGGGGGTACAAAGAGAGTTGGGTCGCGGTCGTCTGCCATACCATAGTAAGTACCTAAACCTTATGCTATGTAATATAAAACATTTATATCCGTGTAGTGTTTTGATTATTGTCCATCGGTTTTGTTTTGTTTTATAGGACCACAGGGATGCCATTCGTCGTATGAAGCTAGGAACGTCAGGGACTATGATGAAGAGCTGGCCACTGCAAGCAATAGAATCAACCATCGGAGAAGTTGAGGAAGTAATCGATCTAATCCAATCTACGGGGCTGTTGCCTACGGTCGAGAATTTGGATCTTGGTTACGACAAACCTCTTTGTTCCGCCTTTGCCGAGAGATATTACGGGGAAACAGATACTTTGCATCTTCCGTTTGGCGAAATGACGATGACTCCAAATGATGCGAAGTTCATTACCGGGCTAAGCATAGATGGTAAAGCCGTGAAACACAAAGGGTACGTGCAAGAGCTGAATGGGATAAGATTTACGCGTTCACCAAGGAAGTGTTCCAATGGTATGAGGAGATGACCAAGTCACAAATGCTAGTAGGCAAAGCAAAGTAGAGGATATTCCATCCCTCAAAGTTGAGGGCACTCAGAGGAACAAAGAAACTTCGTGCTGAGGGAAAAGAGGTGACCAAGGAACGTATCTTCACCACGGCCAATGCGTATGTCCTCTACGTACTGTTATCTTTCCCGACATTTCCGGTGCCCGTGTGAACGCCAACTTTATTCAACTTTTGCATCCATTTGAGAAGATCCACAAGTACTCTTGGGGCACTGCTATCCTTGCACACTCGTTGAACGAGTTGAGAAAGGCTTCCAGGGCTGACAGGAACCAAATCGGAGGGAACATGGCTTTTCTACATGCGTGGATATATTTTCACTTCCCGATATTTGCTGCAAGGGCTTTTGAGAACAAGGAATGGGACGGTAAATGTTATGGATACATGTACATCTACAAGAGTAGGGAAAAGGACCAAGATGCGGTTTATTTGAAGTTGCGACGCCAGTTGGACAACTTGACGACTAAAGATGTTGTCTTTGACCCTTACAAGGGGGGTTTGTCCAAAGGAAAAGGAAAAATGATTGGATGCGAGGAGCAAGCTCATTATTTTGGGCCTTTGTTTCACCCCAAAAGGATATGTAATGTACAACCCGACGAGAGTCGCAAGATAATGCGGATACGTACAAGGAATCCCAAGGAAAAAGCACAACAAGTATAAACTCGATGAGGAAAAATCCAAGTCATATGATAATGATATTGAGATTGTTCACGACCCTTTACCATCATGTACTTATTGGGAAAACAGAAAGTTCACCAAAATTGGTATGGATGATCGATTGAAAACAGATGATGAGGCAATTCCGGGTTACATGTCGTGGTACCTCAATATTTCGCATACTCGAGTGATACGAGTAGATGAGAGGCCCCGGATAGAGGACAAAGATACAGATCTCGACTTCCTGGTGCGTATTATTTCTCAATTACGGTTTTGTCAATTGTTTTAGCATTATTTGTTTAATGTTTGTTGTTTAAAATGGAAACAGAGAAGACGAATCGGGCACTTGATATCCCAAGCATAGCTAGAAATCAGGCAAGGGAAAATGTTAAGGCCAATGAAAAGCTGATTGATGAATTGAACAGTCTCGAAGATGTAGAAGCGGGTGCAAAATTTGGGTAAGAGGTGGAGGAGGAGGAGCCAAAGAAAAAGAGGAAGAGAGCCCCCCCCAAAAAAGTATTCTGAAGGTGCATCGAGCAGAAGCGCCCCAACTGCTAAACGAGGACGAGGTGGTCGTGGTCGTGGAAGTGGTCGTGGACGTGGTCGTGGTGGGGATGTTGATGAATGAATGGTTTCAAACTTATGTCTTTAACTATGGATAATTATGGTGTCAAAACTTATGTCTTAAACTTATTGTCGAATTATGTTTGGTTTTATTCCTAGTTTATGAATAACTGAATCTGGTTTATTTTGAAAATTGTTTGTGTTTGTCCAAGACGCGACAAAAGAACCAACTACAATGTTTGTGTGCAAAAAATGCATGATTTTGTAAGTTTTTTCTGCCATAATCGGTTTACATGTACCTGTATAAAAACCGATTCTGTCAATTCTCCAGGGGGACAATATCAGAATCGGGTTTTGAAGTTGCACCACATAGACCGATTCTATAAATTTTTGTTCACCTGGTTTTTAAGTTTCCAGAATCGGTTTATAAGGGTACTTTTAAAGTCCGATTCTGACAAAACAAAAAAAAATCTGGAGTTTCATAATCGGTTTATGTGGGCATCGAATTTAATCCGATTCCTGTGAGGAAAAATTCCAATGTTTCTGTATTTTTTTTTTTTTGCCAAGAATCGGTTTACAAGTGACATATTAAAACCCGATTATTGAGAGGCAGATTTTGACAACTTTTATAACCGGTTCATGTTGGCATCACTTGTAATCCGATTCTTGCAATTCCAATGTTTCTGTAAATTTTTTCGCCAAGAATCGGATTACATGTGGAATATTAAAATCCGATTATTGAGAGGCACAATTTTTATGATTTTGCAAGGACACAATCGGACTATGTGGACATACCTAAACTCCGATTGTTCGAAATGAATTTGAAAAAAATAGCCGTTGAGAGGCACTCCCACATCACACACTTAGCATAGAAAATGGAGTGGGAACCGCATGAAGATTTGTGTCTCGTTAAATCGTTTGCTAATACGTTCCGTGAACGTCCGAATGAAATCTATTCAATGATTTGGAAGAGAGTTAAAGAATTCTTTTACGGGCGTACCGGGAATCCCAATAACCGCAAATGGAGAGACTTGGCATTTCGATTCAACTACATAAAAAGTGCAATGCGAGAGTACGTTAAAGTTAGAAATATGGTGTACCAACATCATCCACAAGCTCCTCTTAGAGAAAAAGTGAGTAATCCGATAATATTTATACTTATGTCATCGTTAAAAGTTCGCATACTAACATTTAAGAATTCACTAAATTTCAGCTGGAACGTTTCAATGGGCTATGGAGAATTCGTAATGGGGAAACTAAGTTCATTCACCACAGAGAATATACGACATTGTACCGACGTGCTCGGAGGTTCATTGACGAACATTTGATGTGTCAAATTCTAGAATACCCATACTGAATCCTATATATGTAATGCGCTAATTTCCTAAACTATGTAATGAATATTTTGTTTCTGAAAGTAAGGTATAATCGGATTATGTGGGCATATATAAACATCGATTCCTACAATCGGTTTTTGTAGGTATTGAAAAAATCCGATTCTGGGTTTACTTCATCCTTTGAAAAAACTCAACCCAGAATCGGTTTACAACTACACTAACATCAACCGATTCTGGATCGAGTTTTGAGAAGAAAAAAACTAAATTTTTTTTCAAGTTTTTGATGATGAATTAATGGTAGTTGATTTCAGGGTTAACTTGATTAAACATCATTTAATCATCCAAATTAGCACTAATCAATCAGGGGTAGTTTTGCCATTTAGTAAGATAATTGGATAAGGGGTTATCCATTTTACTTCAAATTATCCTTTTTTGTCTTGTAGTGGTAGGGCCAAATTAATCACAGTAGGCTCCAATTTAGCCAGGAAAAGTATTAGCCTTGATTAGATATGGTAAAAGTTACCGCAGAGAAATGCAAAATTGCTAATAAGGGGTAACATTTTACTAGTGAGTATACCAAATTTCACATTTTTTTTTATCTTTAGAATGGTACACACTAGAACAAATTGGTATCTCCTAACAAGCAGCCATGGATAAATGGGAGGTTAGACTTGTTTAGGATGACAAGTTGTTGGAGTGTCAGTGTGGCTGCTCTAGCTCGCCAAGTCTGCTCGGGGAAGTGAGAAGAAAAGAATACAGGACTAGAGGTCCACAAGTGCATTCATATGGAAGAGATGCATTTTCTATAAATACCTCCATTTAAAATAAAGGCTGATTTTATGTACAAATTACACATGAAACAAACCTATTTTTTTGAAACGGAGGGAGTAGTATGAATCATTATCGTAATAAAAGTAACATATATGATGCATATACGGTATTAGCAGAATCCCGGAAGAACAATAACAGAGCTGAAATGGGTGAAGAAAATTTACATTTATGTATAAACAAATGAACAAGTAACAACAATGACACTGAAGAATTCACACAGGATTTGCCTACAATCACTAAAAAATCAAGTGTTGACTCGAATGTTTAATCTCCTAAGCCAAATTGAATGAATAGTCATATAAAAGGCGTCATGTCTAACGGGAGGATCGTTAATCATAAAATGTTTCAGAACCTGCTTCAAGTTCTTGTGCAGTTCTAGATAACGTTCCTCCGATATATTCATTAGGATTGTTTTCAGGTTCGGAATCTCATTTACCCGTACCTGAACTGAAAAAGAATTCCAATTGAGGACGTCACTAAATGGAGGAACATAATGGTCAGATATTAGAACTGGAACACATTCTGAGTAAATTGATTCAACAATTCTTGGGCTCGCGACTTCATAGCCACTTGGGCATAAGCAGAACTTGCTCTTTCTCATCATAGTGCCGTATGAGATTCCTGCTGGGAGGTGGTCATAGACTAGTATCTTATCATCTCTGTCTTTCCAGTGTTCCACTAGTGTGACTCTGATATTTCCATGCAGTCGGCCGGCAAAAAACCCAAGTACAGAACGGTTAGATGGCGGTAAGCCCTCAACTATAACTGGTAGATTACCTTTCCGAAGATTGATTTCTGGAAAAGATAAATCTTTTGAAGGATTGAACCCCTCAGAGGTATTGGCATTGCAGAGAGCCCTAATTGAATTTTTGTATAGCATTGGAATGGAGGATGATGTGCGTGGACCCTGTAAGAATCAACCACATGATGAAGTATGTTAGTATTAGGACTCCATTCCCTGGGTTGGAGAAAGTTATTCGAGAAATCTGGTGCATGTGTGATGCTTATGAAATGAGAGTAAATTATAGAGGAGTTCTGAAAGCAAACAACTTACCCAATCGTGGCAGGATAGCATGGAATGATCAGCTCCTGAGCTTCTGTTCCAATACGGATATTTTCTGGCAATGATATCAACATATTCCGCAATGGTACGTTTTATTGGCTCGATGTCTTGAGAATCACTCTCATAAAGATAACGAACCATCACTTTGATGCTAAATGGGAGGAAGTAGACATGAGCTCTATCAGGATCCCGTGTTCGTAGTTGTTTACTAGTCTCTATCCCGTTTATAAACATTCCCTCTGTTGAATAGAGGCCCTTGTAAGGACCATTGTGGAATAATGGTGGGTTCCCCTCCTCGTATACATAGATCTTAAACATTTTCTCCATTTTTAAGTAACTCCTACAAGTTTTTTTTACACCAAGAATTTAGAACAAAATTCATAAGAAAAGTATTGTATAAATGGTGAGGCAGGTAATTTTCGCACATGGCAAATCGAAACATAAGATCTTAAGCACTAACGAGATAACAATGGCATCCACTTTTAGAGAACTAAAACAAGAGTTGTGACAGCTGACTAACCAGCTGTTTGAACCTCTAGTAATCAATTTCTGCATATGAATACGGTTCAAAACGTTAAAACTCAGCAACAATTACTGGAATTCAAAAAAGTATTAGTACTTACCATATAATCCCGGCGGTTTCAAATCTTTAACTTAAAGTTCAGTATCTATTTAGTCATAATCTTTCGCAGACAATTGAATTAATGTTTACAATGAACAATGAAAACAGACAGTATCTGTTTTTGGTTCGATCAGAGCATACGTTTTATTTGCTTTTACAGTCGCGCTGGTAGCGAGCTACTGATGATCATGTGGGTGGTGGTAGCAAATGCGTTACCTTACCTACTAGTGCGATAGGATTTCTGAAATTTAGTTGTATTAAAATCTATGATTTTGAAGGTATCATGGAATACATGCTTATTCCAACGAAATGGGAACACTCCTAAACAGAGAAGCAGTCGGCATGAAGCCTACAAATCAATGGTTCAAAAGGTGTTCCCATAATATCATCAGTCTGAAAAACTTACCAGTGAAACTCACCAGCATTCCTATAAATGGAATGTTTATCTTCTTCATGTGATGTTTGGTTTCGAGCTGCATTTCTTATCCCAGACCGAGCTCTTGCTAGACCTTCTTCAAGTCCTTGTAATTTACTCAACTGCAAAAGGACACGGCAGTCATTACAAGCTCAATGCAAACTACAATCAAAATCTAACAAGACAACTACAGAAACATGACACATTCGATCTCACTGCCATCATGCAAATACGTTCCTGGTTACAATTGAAGAAGGAAAGGTTCTCTATTTTGTGGGGAGAGTGTAGTTGAGTAGAAGATTCACCAATTTGGCTATGCTTATGAAATATGTATGTATCCGGGCATCCACTGCTACTCATGGTTCTGTGTCCCATTATGGTCTCCACTAACATATTTCAGACACAAGAGTAAAGTTACATTTAGCACAAGCAAATGCAATAGCCCAAAATCACCAGATATCATAATCCACAAACTTGTTAGGAGTATATGCTAGCACTACTTTGTTTTGTCTACCCCAATTTATCCCACATAGCATTAACCAAGATATATTAAAAAAGCAAAGCAGAATTTTGGATTCCAAAAGATAAAAATCAAATGAAACAGCCCAAAATGATATCAACTAAATTGAATTAAAGCTGATGAATAAAAAATTGAATTGAAAATTTTACAAAACCTATTAGCATTAATCAGTTAAATACCCTTGAATTCCATTAAAATTAGTCCATGTTATTCGATGTAGAATTGTAGAAAGATCAGATTTTCGAAGATGAATCAATAAAAAATACAGGGTGGGATTGGTACCTGTTCTGAGAGTATACGAGAATTGTCGGTGCTTCGAAACGAAGAGGATGATGAAGAAGATAACAGAAGTGCTTCTCCGCTTTCATTTTCTTGATTATGGGTAGTAACAGCATGAGGTGATGTTTTACCTCCATTATTTTCTGACAGACAATCAGGGTTCTTGTTACTAATCATGATCACAAACCCAATTATCAGCGTCGAAATTATAACAACCCATTGAAGCTTTGCTGAAGCAGAAGCAGAAACAGAAGATGAAAATGAAAGTGTTGGTGTAGAAGGAGATATTAAGGAGGGCATTCTGTCCAAATCTAGTGATTTGGAATATGAGTGTTGGTGTTAAAACCTTAAAAAGAAGCCTTCTTCAGCTGTAAATAACTAATCTTATGAATTGCCATTGAAGGAGCTCTGCGTCATCTCATCAGTTACAGAGAGAGTGTAACCTCGTCCTCCAGAGTTAATTATAGCAATATAACCCGTGTGTCAGTATCACACAGGAAACATAACAAATGGTATCCGCATTGTGTGAATCCGTGATGTAGCTCCTTTGGAAAAAGAAAAACACGCTTTAGTGGACCATGGAAAGACTATTGCCTCTCCTCCCAATGAACCTTTTTCTTTTTAAAATGGTACTCAATGCATGTTGTTGTTCGGAAAGGTTTCTTAACAAAATCAAAAAAAAATAATGAGGTGAGGATGGGCAAAGTGGATTTTCCACTGTGGTAAATGTAATGAAAAAAAACGTATATGTTTTTACTACTATAAACTACCAGCACTTTCAAACACCCTACTCGCACCAAAATTCAATTCTTTAGAATTATAAGCTACCGCCACTTTCAAACACTCTACTCGCACCAAAATTCAATTCTTTAGAATTTTCTCTGCTGAATCTCTTCTAATTTTTATTCTAATGCTTTAAATTGTTTAAGTGATTTGTTTCGAAAGTAATTACTCTTTATTGTGATGTCAAACTTGAAGTTGTTATCTCTAAGATATTTGGTAATTTAAAGATGGAAAATAGTAAGATGGTTGTGCAAGTTTTAGAAGTTAATCCGAGAAAATGTTTTGCTATAAAGGCAAAAAAAAAAGCTCCAGTTCTGAAAGTGAACAACCGAAGTTACAAAAAAAAAAAAAAAAACAGTTCACGAATGCGTTGAATGGAAGATACGTCAAATACTTCAAAGGTTAAATCCCAGCAATTAAAGGTCAATGGAAAGGTCTGATTTACATTATCCATATTTGTGAAAGCCGCTCGAAGATAACCAAGAGGCCATAGATTGTATTATATTTTTATTTAAGTCATTATTTAAGTTCTTCTTTTACAAGTTTATATCTTGTAAAAGAAGTGACAGTAATATTAATTAATGAAAATATTTATACGTTAAATTAGACTTCTATTTTATATTAAGATAGAAGTCTAATTTAACGTCTATATTTTCATGGGTGTTGTACAACACATCCATGAAAATCTTTATACGTTAAATTAGACTTCTATTTCATAACATTCGAAATGCTTAAACTCTCTTCCGTTTTCTTCAACAAATTGGGCTTGAGCCATGGTATTTTGAATAATAATTGAACAACAAGTTAATATGATTTTAATTAAACTATGATGGAATTGGTCAAAAAGAAGACAAAGTTTTGAAGATACAGAAGATAGAACTTGCTTGTAAATGGTAAGTTGTGAGTTTTTTGTGTTTTATGGATACTTGTGTTGATTTTCGATTGGATAAATTTACAAATCTATTTATATCTAGTCATAGTTAAATACCCTGATCTCATAGGAAATGGAGGTTGTGAAGTAATAAAGAGGTGGGGATCGTGTGAAAGTGATGAAAACCGTGTCCCTATTGTGAAGGGAGGACTTGACGGTTGTGCACCCACTACTCCTCTACTCCTCTACTCATCAACTCTCCGCTCTTCTTGACACTTTCTCATAATGGGTGTGTTGTACAACACATGTTGTAGACCGCCAACCAATACCCTGGTGAACATCTCGCATTTGTGTCATTGTTGATGGCTCGAGTGTTTCGGTAGAAAATACTGTTAGAGCATTGATTGGTCGAACTCACAAGTGTTGTTATCTCAAGCTTGATGTCAAATTTAGTTGATCAAAACTATAGATCGATTTCTAGTCTACATTTAGTCAGGTCTTGGATTAGGATAGAAGTGTGTAGTTGAGTACCAAACATCATTGCGTTCTACCGTTTGAAGGCGAAGATCATTTGGAGAACTTCATCAACAAAAGGTAAGTTAAGACTGAACAACCTATCACTCAAGTTTTCACCTTTCTATCTATGAGATTATGTCGCATGACTAAAGTGGACTTTACATGTGTTTATGGGTGAAAACTATTTCTGCCGGTTTTGGTAATTTGGGGTGTGTGGATGAGATATGAATCTAAACCCCAAACAAATGCAATGCACGGGAGTGCTTGTGATTCGAGAAATCAATCTGTATAACTCTGGCCTAAACCAAGAAATGGCCGTTCCAGACTTGCTTCGGTCACAAAGTGAAGGAGATGCGGTTGATCTTAGGGAGAGAAGAGAAGAAGGTGTTGAGATTATGGAGGTGTTGGTTGTTTTATGACTTGTATCAGAAAGCTGAACTGGCTTGCAGGATGTAAGCTATCAGTTCTGGTGTTTGAATACGATTGTATCAACACTTGGTTTTCTGTCTTGTCTTCTCTTTGGAAATAGGGAGGAGAACCTATTTATACAAGTCATTAAGCCTAACCCACGTCTCTCATGGGAAGTGGAGGAAGTGGAGTGATGGAGTAGTGGAGTTGTGTGTTAATGTCACACGACCAGTCTTGCCCACTTCTCCCGTCATCACTAACCGTCCATGACTTCCTGACACGTTCTTGTGATGGCGCGTTGTGCAGCGCCGCACGCTTTAAAACCTCCGGACCAATACCCCGGTAAGTATCCCCGCCTTGTGACACGTTTGATGTCTCGAATGTGTGGATCGTGGGACCCACAGAAAGTAGCATGTGATGCTGGATTAAATAACTAAGTTATTTAGGAAGTCGATATTTATGAAATATCGTGTGTATTCTATGCAGGTAACGCATCGAATATATTCAGCATGTGTGAAGTATCGCTGTTTTAAGGCTTAACGGAGTAAGTCACGAATTAAGCGTCTTAAAATAACATCACGTCCAGCCATCTTCGAGTGATCGTTTGGAGGTTGTATGGGCAAACCACGCTTTGGCCGATCACTTCATGTGGAAGAGTGGTGGACGGTGATCGTGGTGATGCCTTGCTGGTCGCCTAACTCCTGGCCAGGGCTTCCTAACCAAGCTGGCGAAGTTGGACGGATGAGATGACTTGCGACCCACATCTGCGACCGTTGGATTAGGGTTTAGGAGGTGCGCAAGCACCCACTTTTAGCTCAATCGAATTCGAGCTTAGAGGGCGATTTTGGAGGGACCGGTTGGTCCTGTATGGAGGTGGGCCACCGGTGTTCATGTCCGTGCTAGCTCATCTCGTAGGGGTGCGATCTAAACTACTTGATTCATCCGGCGAAGAGGAGTGGTCGAGATTGGTTTGCAATTGGAAACCGCGCGACCATGCCTAGTTTGGGTGCACGAATCGAGGCGCTCGGACATGGCCGGCCTTGGTCGATTGGTCACACATGTAGATGGGCCCATGGTGATTGTATTGACATGCTTGGGACCCTTTGAGTCTACATCTACACCCTCCATCTATGCCTGCGAAGATGGATGGTCGTGACTAATTTGAGACACATGTGATATGCCGCAAACCCTAATTAGGGTTTCATGTCCACGCTACTTTGGTTGGACGAATTGGCAAGCTACGCTTTTATTTTGGGGAGGCCGACCATGTGGGACCCACATTGGGTCGGTGGTGAACACGCCAATACATGTCTGGCGGTTATAGGCTTGAACTAAGGCATCCAAACATGCCGGTGAAGTTGGATGGTCGTGATCAATTTAAGACACTTAGTGGAATTTCCTGCGACCCTTAAAGCATCACGCCGGACGAACTTTGGGCGAGCGTTTGCTCCTCCCTGGCTTGGTCGTGAGAAAGTCGGTCATGTAAGGAGAAAGTGGGCCCACCGGTGTGCAGGACAATGCTTGTCCAACCGGTCATGGGATGATCCACGCCGTACAAACACGCCGGTGAAGTTGGTCGGTCGTGACTATTTTGAGACCGATATTGGCGGCCTTATTCGTGCGACGGTTTCACCAGTTCGGCCATCCTTTTCCAGGATGGCGTTTGGTGATTGTTTTGGAGGCATGTCATGCGTTCGACCGACCAGAGCATAAACGGGCCCGCTGGTGGTCATTAAGGTGGTAGCCTGCTCCTGCTGAGGATCGTCTAGGCTAGTTAAATCATGCGTCCAACTTGCGTGGTCGTAATTATTTCTGAGACTGACATGGACAGTCCAGATGCTCGATCGGGCTAGTATAACACACCGAGAGATGTATGCTCAATCGGGCTAGTATAACACACCGAGAGTTGTAGCCTGTACGGGTATTTCGTGCGTTCCTCATTAGTGACACTTGGAGATTCGTGTTACTCTGCTGAGAGCAACACTCAGTCGTCATGCCGCACCAATAATGAGAGTTGAGCGGGAACAACACAGGAAATACAAGGCTGGTCATGCATTAATTGATAATGCTATAAATTCATGGGATTGTTGCTACATGCTCCATTTTAGGTGAATTAGTAAAGTGGAGAAGTATTCATCACTTATCAGTGGATTTATCCTTTGCAGGATGTCAGCGCATAATTTTGGCTTTTACAATTTTAGCCTTAAATGAAAATCCACCATCAACATTAAGTCCCCTGCCTAGCGCATAATGGTTACACTATTGTGGGGTAGGCATGAGATGGTGACAAATTTGTATACTGAAATGATTAGGCTAAAGTAAATACGCATTTACCGCATGGATAGATATCGTCAGGTGCTGTCTGGAGCTGGTCAAACCTGATTAGGGTTGTGGAGGAAGCAGGACTTGGTTAGGTGAGCCGGTTCCCTTTGGTTTCCTCCGTACATATCTGGACAGAGCTTGGACCGTTTCTTGGACTGGGTGCACTCCCTTCAATTATACGGCGACTTCTCTCAAATATATCCGATAAGTATTGTTGATTATTATCCCGAATTAGCAGCCTTTATAGGTGGCAAGTGAAGACTCATTTTCTCCCTGGGATTTTGTTGGCTCGTGAAATATAAAGAAAATTCTAAGGACTCCTCCTATCGTTTTCTTATATATTCCAGGTACTGCTCCGCGCTTATCCGATCTTCTGATTGATCGATGATCATAATTTTTTTTTTGTGTAACCATAACTTCTTCTTCTTCGCAGTTTATCATGGAAGCGGTTGGTGATGATCACTCAGAACTTCTCCCGGAAGAAAGTTTCAAGTCAACAAGCCCGAGGAGGTCAAAAGCACATGAGGAGGTAATGGCTAAGATTGATCTCCCACTCCGCGAAGTCGGTCGTGCTATACAGGGGATGTCCATTCTGCACCTGTGTATTTCCAGGGGACGTATCTGTGCCCTTTCGGCTGCGATCGACATGGAGGAGCAATGGAGGCGCGATGAAGCGTTGCGAGTACCATCGAGCGCAAGAGATGAGAGGTTTGCAGCACGGTTAAAGAGGCGGAGGGTTGAACACAAACGGCCTCTTGGTGAAGATAAATGTGATTATCCAATCCACGATGGCGTGATAATCCTCGATTCTGACACAGACGAACCTGAGCATCTGAAAGTGACCAACACAATTCCCAACGCTGCCGTGGTTTTTGAGGAAGATGTGGAAGCTGTCTCTATTGATGTTGTTGAGGCGGATAGCGTTGCTGCAGAAATATCCGAAGTGGAAGCTGAGGCAGATCCAGAGGAAGAAGCAGTAGCGGTCAACGATGGCGATGGTGTTGAAGCAGGCTCCAGTGGTGGTGGAGACACAACCAATCTTCTTGACGACTAAATCTTCATGTTCTTTATTTTTTCTTCTTTTCTGGGCTTTCTTGTGATTTGTGAACATTCTCCTTGCACTCGGTGGCGGCTGAGTTTAAGGTCTTTTTTGATTGCTTGATTGAATAAAGGTTTTACATTGTTTTTTTGATGTAAATCTCTCAACATGGCTATATAAAATGTGATCATATGTTGTTCTTGCAATGAAAAAGAGAATACCATGATGAAATACCACAGACCTGTCTATGCTCCTGACGCGAGATCTCCATGGTCTTGCTGGGTAAATGGTGGTTTAGACTGACTCAGAATTTTGTGTCTTCCTTTAGGAGGTAAAGAAGTTCCTAGATGGAAATAATATTTCAATTAATTTGAAAATTGAAAGTTGGAACCCTAATTATGAATGCAAGTATCGCAATCATTTTCTGGAGGAATTACAAATATGGCATGAAAAGGTAATTGTAAAAGAAACACGCTGGAGGAAATAGCACAACATTTTAAAGTGTGGAGGACGCTGGAAAGTGGTATCACGGTGTCTTAAGTTCGGTAGGGTTTGAGCCATCTTGAGTGAATTGTTACGCCTTCCAGTTTGTTGGCGTTGATGAGCTTGCAGTAGCCGCCTAGGATAACATCTGCTACCAGGTACGGTCCATCCTCCCTTTCGGTGGGTGAGTCAGGTGGAGTGGTCACTTTCACCGTCATGCTCCCAACCTTGAATGCAGTCGTCTTCGTCACCAGATCTCCAATTTCAAATGGGTTTGGGCGTGCAGATACCTGGACCTTGGTCTTATCGTCTTTGGCCAAGACAACCTCTAAGCTCTTGATAAAACGTTTGAAGGGGCCGGCTTCCCATTCACATCTCCTAGCCGGGGTTGGTTTGTTGGTTGGAGCCAGTCCCCAGGACTTATCAGAGTGAGGAGTGATTGGTTGCAATAAGGGTTGCGTGATGATACTTACTTGAGCTCGGAACCTCTTAATGTATGCTGATGGGCTCTTTCCAGGAAGTTGTGTCACATTGGCAAGCTGCAGGTGCGGCAATAGACAGTCTTCAGGTCCAGACGGCTTGTTAGAGATCCTTTCGGGTATCGTAGCTGGTAGAGGGAAAACTCCCAGTGTTGCCTTGTTGTCGTGTATCCAAGAGCGTCCTAGGACTATGTCGTAATTGGGATGTTCTTTGACTATGTAGAACTTCGCTTGCGTTAGGGCGTTTCCCAATTTAACTTCAAGATCGATGTATCCATAGGCATCTCCAAGTTCTCCCTCTGGATTCTTAATCACAGTTGGGCTGCGAGTGGCTTCCTCCTTTGAAATCCTTGCTGCTTTCAAAGTCTTGACAGTGATGATGTTGAATTCGGAGGCCGTATCAATTAATGTGCTATCGAACTCGACATCCTTCAAACGAGTGACGGTTAAGAGTCCCCAGTTTCCCTTGCTTGCATCTTCCAGTAAAGACTGAGGTTTCGAGACCGCTTCCTTTTCCAGATACAAACGCCTGCCTGAGACAACGCGGTTAAGGGATGTAAATATGTCTTGACGCTGCGCCTTGGAGAAATATAAGATCTCGCACAAACGATCCATCATAGATTGTACTTGTCTTGCGAACGTAATCCCTGAAATCATGCGGTTCTCGATAGGGAGAGGATCTCTATGAACACCTTCGTTTCCAAGCCGGAGTTCTCCTGCCTCTATCTTTTCTCTGAAGATTTGATTCAGCCTGTTGCAGTCCTTGGTCGGATGATGGACAAACCTATGGTAGCGGAAGTACTTGGGGTCCGCCGTGTCTTTCTCAGTTGGCGATCGTCTGATAGGAGGAAGCTTGATAGCATCGTCTTGAATCCATGCCTCCAAGAGTTACATTACTTCACTCATGGGGAATGGGAAGCCTGCATCTTCGGTGTCTTGTGCAGGAATCTTGCCCGCTCCCTTTTGAGAAGAAGTCGTGTGTGCTGAAGCCGCACTCTTGGGTTGTTGTTCCGTTGATGAAGCTTTCATTTTTCCTCCTTTGCCTACCACGCTCACAGAAGGACCAGTGTTGTATTGCTTGTTTGTGAGACGCCTGCTTCCTCGACTCTCACGTGGATCTTCGTTTCTGACAACCCTGGTTCCCTCTAGAAATGCTGGGGCAGTTGAGGCTGAACGCTTGGCAGCTTCATGGAGTTCGGAGAACGTATGAAAGCCCAAATTCTCTAGTAAAGCGCGGTATATGGGTATCATCCCGTTGATGCACAGCTCCACCAACTGACGTTCAGTGACGTTCGGATCATGACAATCTAGTGCTTGAGTTCTGAACCTCTTAACGAAGTCGTTCGGATGATCGTTATTCCGCTGAGAGACTCTCCCTAGATCTGAAAAGGTGATCTGCTCAGATACGAAGAAATACTTCATGTAGAAAGCACCGACCATCTCGCCCCAATTGGATATGTTGTTAGGTGCGATGTTGTTGTACCAGGTGTACGCCCTTCCCGTAAGTGACTTCGAGAACTCTTTCAGGCGGAGAACATGATTGTACTCATGCTCCCCCCAAGGATTCCAAAAATCGAGAGATGTGTTCACGAGCGTTACCAGTACCATCGTAGAGGGAGAACTGAGGAGAGGTGTATCCTCTAGGAAGAGGGATTAGTTGCACATCTTGAGGGTACGGTGGCTGATGCTGGTGTGCATCTATCAGATTTCCTTTGCCTCGGTTTTGGAGAAGTCCTTCCAAGTCCTCACGTGTGATGAAGTTGGATGGCTAGTCCCTTTTCCTTGGGCGTTCAAGAGCAACACAAGGTTCTTCACTCATGTGGGTCCGAGTGGAAACGCCTGCTCCGAGTGTATTGAAGGCATCCCTTGTTGGCTCCAAGGGTTGCCGTGAATCTTGTGGCAATCGTTCAGTTAAAGTTTTGAGGAAAGTGAGTACCTCTTTCTGATTTGCAGCTATATCCGTTTGAGTCTTAGCAAGAACTTCCTGCCTCTCCATCAAGTCTGCGATGGTAATGGGAGATGGTCCTTCTCTTGTCCCCCCGGCTCCTCGTCCTGATGAAGGAATGGAAGTTGTTGTTTTGGTGATCGCCGGAGGTGTTACACTTGAGGAGATGTCGGGATTCACGGCTTCTTTGGATCTGGTGATAGGAGGCGTTACACTTACTGGAACATCTCCTGCTCCGCTAGCGTTGGTGGTAGAAGAGACGGCTCCACGAGGTGTATTGACCACAGTAGCTCCACTGACAGGTACATCAATACCGAGAGTGTTATCTGCATTAGCTCCATCAGAATTGATTGCTGATCCTGACCTAAGTTCTACTATCTTGAAACAGATTGATGATTGAATTGAATCTAAGATACACCCCTTCGAAATTGACAAAATTGAATTAGATTTTGAAGGAATTAACTTTACAACCGAGAGATTAACCTCCCACTGTGGTCGCCAATTGTTTATGGGTGAAAACTATTTCTGGCGGTTTTGGTAATTTGGGGTGTGTGGATGAGAAATGAATCTAAACCCTAAAAAAATGCACTGCACGGGAGTGCTTGTGATTCGAGAAATCAATCTGTACAACTCTGGCCTAAACCAAGAAATGGTCATTCCAGACTTGCTTCGGTCACAAAGTGAAGGAGATGGGGTTGATCTTAGGGAGGGAATCGAAGAAGTTGTTGAGATTGTGGAGGTGTTGGTTGTTTTATGACTTGTATCAGAAAGCTGAACTGGCTTGCAGGATGTAAGCTATCAGTTCTGGTGTTTGAATACGATTGTATCAACACTTGGTTTTCTGTCTTGTCTTCTCTTTGGAAATAGGGAGGAGAACCTATTTATACAAGTCATTAAGCCTAACCCACGTATCTCATGGGAAGTGGAGGAAGTGGAGTGATGGAGTAGTGGAGTTGTGTGTTAGTGTCACACGACCGGTCTTGCCCACTTATCCCGTCATCACTAACCGTATATGAGTTCCTGACACGTTCTTGTGATGGCGCGTTGTGCGCTGCACGCTGTAAACCGCCAGACCAATACCCCAGTAAGTATCCCCCAGTTTGTGACACGTTTGATGTCTCGAATGTGTGGATCGTGGGACCCACAGAAAGTAGCATGTGATGCTGGATTAAATAACTAAGTTATTTAGGAAGTCGATATTTATGAAATATCATGTGTATTCTATGCAGGTAACGCATCGAATATATTCAGCACGTGTGAAGCATCGCTGTTTTAAGGCTTAACGGAGTAAGTCACGAATTAAGTGTCTTAAAATAGCATCACGTCCAGCCATCTTCGAGTGATCGTTTGGAGGTTGTATGGACAAACCACGCTTTGGCCGATCACTTCATGTGGAAGAGTGGTGGACGGTGATCGTGGTGATGCCTTGCTGTTCGCCTAACTCCTGGCCAGGGATGCCTAACCAAGCTGGCGAAGTTGGACGGACGAGATAACTTTCGACCCACATCTGCGACCGTTGGATTAGGGTTTAGGAGGTGCGCAAGCACCCACTTTCAGCTCAACTGAATTCAAGCTTAGAGGGTGATTTTGGAGGGACCGATTGGTCCTATATGGAGGTGGGCCACCGGTGTTCATGTCCGTGCTAGATCATCTCGTAGGGGTGCGATCTAAACTACTTGATTCGTCCGGCGAAGAGGAGTGGTCGAGATTGGTTTGCAATTGGAAACCGCGCGACCATGCCTAGTTTGGGCACACGAATCGAGGCGCTCGGCCATGGCCGGCCTTGGTCGATTGGTCACACATGTAGACGAGCCCACGGTGATTGTATTGACATGCTTGGGACCCTTTGAGTCTACATCTACACCCTCCATCTATGCCTGCGAAGATGGATGGTCGTGACTGATTTGCGACACATGTGATATGCCGCAAACCCTAATTAGGGTTTCATGTCCACGCTACTTTGGCTGGACGAATTGGCAAGCTACGCTTTTCTTTTGGGAGGCCGACCATGTGGGACCCACATTGGGCCGGTGGTGAACACGCCAATACCTGTCTGGCGGTTATAGGCTTGATCTAAGCCATCCAAACATGCCGGTGAAGTTGGATGGTCGTGATCAATTTAAGACACTTAGTGGAATTTCCTGCGACCCTTAAAGCATCACGCCGGCCGAACTTTGGGCGAGCGTTTGCTCCTCCCTGGCTTGGTCGTGAGAAAGTCGGTCATGTAAGGAGAAAGTGGGACCGCCGGTGTGCAGGACAATGCTTGTCCAACCGGTCATGGGATGATCCACGCCGTCCAAACACGTCGGTGAAGTTGGTCGGTCGTGACTATTTTGAGGCCGATATTGGCGGCCGTGTTCGTGCGAACCTTCTCCAAACGGTTTCACCAGTTCGGCCATCCTTTTCCAGGCTGGCGTTTGGTGATTTTTTTGGAGGCATGTCATGCGTTCGACCGACCAGAGCATAAACGGGCCCGCTGGTGGTCATTAAGGTAGTAGCCTGCTCCTGCTGAGGATCGTCTAGGCTAGTTAAATCATGCGGCCAACTTGCGTGGTCGTGATTATTTTTGAGACTGACATGGACAGTCCAGATGCTCGATCGGGCTAGTATAACACACCGAGAGATGTATACTCAATCGGGCTAGTATAACACACCGAGAGTTGTAGCCTATACGGGTATTTTGTGCATGCCTCATTAGTGACACTTGGAGATTCATGTTACTCTGCTGAGAGCAACACTCAGTCGTCATGTCGCACCAATAATGAGAGTTCAGCGGGAACAACACAGGAAATACAAGGATGGTCATGCATTAATTGATAATGCTATAAATTTATGGGATTGTTGCTACATGCTCAATTTTAGGTGAATTAGTAAAGTGGAGAAGTATTCATCACTTATCAGTGGCTTTATCCTTTGCAGGATGTCAGCGCATAATTTTGGCTTTTACAATTTTAGCCTTAAATGAAAATCCACCATCAACAACATGCACAACAGAAATTTCGAGGCAAGTTTATCTTGTTAATTATTCTCGAAATATGTTGACTAAGCTTAAGAACATTTGTTCATACTTGATGATTTTGGTAAAAAACAATTTATTGTTTATGACCTAAATTATGATTCATGATTATCATTTGAAAATACCTTGGAACAATGATATGTGTCAATTATGTTATTCGGGAATGTTTCAAATTGATTATTAAAGAGATATAGAACTATTGTAAATCTGGATACATGACTATACACGTACCATCTTACATACTGGCACAATTGTTATAGGTCCGGAGCCACAATACATGTACCTAGAACACATATCGGCGTAGCTATAGTTCGAGAACGACTTTTGGTACACAAACCGAGTATGCAAACCCAAAAAGTTTTGTTGACTCGTGAACTCAGGTTACACATACCTAGTATGCTATCGAAAAAGTCATGTGAACTCCTGAACTCGTTTTGTCTTAAGGGTATACAAACCCGGTACACGTACCATGACAAAATAACTCATGAACTGGATGTAAGTACACGTACTTACCCTGTCGAATATTTTCAGATGCATCAGAATTATTTCTATGAGATAATCGGAATTTGAACAATTCTCTAAAAAACACACCTAGACATATTTGATGACATTGTAACCTATGGTTGTGACTCAAGATTAAAGTCTTAAAGTGTTATATGAAAACGGTTAAGCTTATAGTTCGTCTGGCTAGTTTCAGACAACCTTTCATGAACAAGTCATTGTACACGGTTCATTTACGGTTCATCCTAACCAGAGTATATATATTTTGTTGTATTAATCTCAAATCAAAGATTCTTCTAACGGTGGATACTGATAAGTCTTGATGTGGATATCAACTACCGCTTGTGCTCTAAATCCCCATTTATTGAGCAGAGAACAATGTTGATATTGTCTTCGTAACTAGTCTTGGAAATCTTGTGAGAGACTTTGGAGTTGTGTTTGATTAATTGTATGCGGCTAAAAAGGATCTCAAGCTCCTTAAAACAGAATTGGGAAAAACAACTGATGATCTTGTCTCTCTCAAATCTAAAGTCGCGGATTACATATGAGATGCAAATTTTTCTTCTTCTGTTTACTAGGAAACTTCTTGTGAGACTTTATTCTTGTGCTCAAAAAGGATAACTAGGGTTTGGTATAACATATATTCCGAGTACACAAGCTAGTGATTTGGAATATGAGTGTTGGTGTAGAAGGAGATATTAAAGAGGGCATTCTGTCCAAATCTAGTGATTTTGAATATTAAGGAGGGCATTTTGTCCAAATCTAGTGATTTGGAATATGAGTGTTGGAATATTAAAGAGGGCTTCTTCAGCTGTAAATAACTAATCTTATGAATTGCCATTGAATGAGCTATGTGTCATCTCATCAGTTACAGAGAGAGTGTAACCTCGTCCTCCAGAGTTAATTATAGCAATATACCCATGTGTCAATATCACACAGGAAACATAACAAATGGTATCCGCATTGTGTGAATCCGTGATGTAGCTCCTTTGGAAAAACAAAAACACGCTTTAGTGGACCATGGAAAGACTATTGCCTCGCCTCCCAATGAACCTTTTTATTTTTAAAATGGTACTCAATGCATGTTGTTGTCCGGAAAGGTTTCTTAACAAAATCAAAAATAATAATAATAAGTGTTTATGGGTGAAAACTATTTCTGCCGGTTTTGGTAATTTGGGATGTGTGGATGAGAAATGAGTCTAAACCTTAAACAAATGCACTGCGCGGTGAGTGCTTGTAGATTCGAGAGATCAATCTGTGCAAGTCCGGCCTAAACCAAGAAATGGCCGTTCCAGACTTGTTTCGGTCACAAAGTGAAGGAGATGGGGTTGATATTAGGGAGGGAAGCGAAGAAGGTGTTGGCTATGAATAACTTGTATCAGAAAGATGAACTGGCTTGCAGGGTGTAAGCTATCAGTTCCGGTGTTTGAATACGATTGTATCAACACTTGCCTCTGTTGTCTGGACTTGTCTTGTTGTTGGAAATAGGGAGGAGAACCTATTTATACAAGTCATTTGAGCCTTATTCACGTCTCTCGTGGGAAGTGGAGGAAGTGGAGTGATGGAGTAGTGGAGTTGTGTGTTGGTGTTACACGACCAGTCTTGCCCACTTCTCCCGTCATCTCTAACCGTCCATGACTTCCTGACACGTTCTTGTAATGGCGCGTTGCACGCCGCACGCCGTAAACCGCTGACGAATACCCCGTATGTATCCCCGATCTGTGATATGATTGATGTCTCGAGTGTGTGGATCGTGGGACCCACAGAAAGTTGCATATAATGCTAGATTAAATAACTAAGTTATTTAGGAAGTCGATACTTGTGAAGTATCATGTGTATTCTATGTAGGTACTGCATCATGGTGTGGTAGAGTGATGGGTGGTGATTACCATGACGCCTCACTGACCAATTAACTCCCGACTGTGGTTGTATAACCAAGCCGGTGAAGTTGGACGGACGAGATGATCTTTGAGACACTCATCTCGCGACCGTTGATGGAATTAGGGTTTTGAAGAGGTGCGCAGGCATCACTCTTCAGCTTGGTCGAATCCAAGCTTGGGATGCGATTTTGGTCAGGCCTATCGTACATGCGTGTAGATGGCATGACAGTGTAGGCGCCCATACCCCATTATCTCACGAAAGTGTGATCTGGACCACTCAATTCGTCCGAAGAAAGTCGAGTGGTCGAGATCAGTTTGCGACAGAAAACGAGTGCAAACAAAAGCCGCGCATTGTGCCAACTTCGGGCGCGCGTACCAAGACGACCAATCTTGGTCGGTCTTGGCCGATCGGTCTGGCGTGTAGGTGGTAGGCTGGTGTTCACGCCTATACCTGACTATCCCATGAAAACGTGATCTGAGCCACTCAAATCGTCCGGCGAAGTTGAGCGGTCGAGATTAGTTTGCAATTGGGAAGTGTATCCACGCTAGTTTGGGCGGACGATTTGGGATAACCTGGCATGGTATGCCTTGGACGACCAGGTGAGGAGATTGATGGGTCCACGGTGGTCATGTTGGTATGACCGGACCTGCTTAATCTAATCTTGGGCCCTCCATTCGTGTCGGAGAAGATGGACGCTCGTGATGCTCAAAACCCTATTTTTGGCTTTCACGGCCGTGTAACCATGCTTTATTCAAAGCGTATTTAATTGGGATGACCAACCATGGTTGGTCCCGACCGATTGGTCGTATGTAGGCGGGCCCACGGTGATTGTGTTGACATGCTCGGGCCTTTGAATCTACATCTACACCCTCCATCTATACCGCGAAGATGGATGGTTGAGACTTTTTGTGACACATGTAATGTGCCGCAAACCCTAATTTAGGATTTTCCGCCCATACCGCTCTGGTTTGGACGTTTTGGCAAGTTATGCCAACTGGAGGCCGACCATGCGGGGGGTCCGCGTTGGTTCGGCAAACGAATATTCCATACCGCTTGGGGTTATGGAATTGATATGGGCCATCCAATCATGCTTAGGTGAAGTTGGATGATCGAGATCATATCCAGACTAATACGGACAGTCCGGATGCTCAATCGGGCTAGTATAACACACCGAGAGTTGCAGCCTGTACGGGTATTTCGTACATGATTTCATTATAATGCTTGGAGGTTCGTGTTGCTCTGTGGAGAGCAATACTCAGTCGTCATGCCGCACTGATAATGAGTACAGGAATACAAGGCTGCTCACGCATTAATTAATAATGCTATAAATTCACAGGGGTATATGGGATTGTTGCTACATGCTCCAACCTGGATGAATTTCGTGTATTTAATTCACGGAATGGGATTGTTGCCACATGCTCCATTCTAGGTGAATTAGTAAAGTGATGAAGTATTCAACACTTATTAATGGCTTTATCTTTTACAAGATGTTAGCGCATAATTTTCTGGTTTTTTACAATTTTAACCTTAAATAAAAATCCACCATCAACATTAAGTCCCCTGCCTAGCACATAATAGTTACACTATTGTGGGGTAGGCATGAGATGGTGACAAATTTGTGTACTGAAATGACCAAGCTAAAGTGAATACATATTTACCGGATAGGTCGACATCGTCAGGCGTTGCCCCGGAACTGTTTAGTCCTTATTAAGGCTGTGAAGGAAGCAGGAATTGATCTGGCGAGTCGCTTTGGTTCCCTTTGTACATATCTGGACAGAGCTTGGCCCCTTCTTTAGGTCAGGTGTACTCCCTTTCGTCTAGCAGCTTTCCTCAGATGTATCTGATAAGCATCGTTTATTGCTATTGATAGGTGTAGAATACACCGTATTTACTATCTAGTAGTTACGCTTTCTTTGCTATTTTTCGTATGAATTATGTATTTTATGTTTGCTTTTGAGTTATCAGATACGCTGGAGTCGCACGGAGGAAACGAAGAAGAAATTATCCAAATTGAGCCAAAGGGCGAAATTGTCATCTCACAGGCAAGTGATATATGGAGCTGACCCAAGGTTAAGGGACAACTTTCTTTTGGAGAGGTATTAAATGACAGCCACCACATGTTATGGGGCATTCATTGGGGTACCCCTTATCTGATGGAGAGGGGTGTCATTATCCAACCCTGTCATTACAACCCTAAATCGATTTTCTTCTCATTCATTTCATTCAATGTTTTTCACCTGAAACTAAGAACATGGCTGCTGTCGCTGTTGAATCCGAGAGATCGAAGTGAGAGCCGAGAATGAAAAGAGAGAAAGCAGCAGTTGCTGCCATTAAATCGAGACCAGATCGAGCTGCTGATTATGGCAGTGAAGATGAGAAGATGTGGTCACCATATGGAATCGAAGAAAGCAGAGAGGTTGATTCTCTGGTGAAATCGAGAGAAGAGAAGATGAAATTGTAGACAGGTTCGTTGGTTGTGATGAATTAAAAGGTTTGAATGAGTCAGGATCGATGGGGGTTTCGATTGAATCTGGATGTTACAATGGGTTTGTGACGTTGTTCTAGGAATTAGGTGGAATCATCATTTGTTCTTGCAACGTTTTCAATCAGTTCAAGAAGTGCGAATTCCTTTGCCTCTGCGTCAAGGGTTTTGATGGATCTGGAAGGAATTTCGTCGGCTAGAAGGACTATTTCTGAAGCTCGAGTGTATGAGTGTTGGATAAACATCAGTCAAGAAAAGGGGATTTGAGCTTAATTAATGAATGGGTTTTGATGGCTTGTTCGAATTGAAGAAGATGGAGCTGGTGATACGAGTTAATAGCCAAGGAATGAGCTTAATGAGATGTCCAACTGTGTTGCTAGAGTTGAGTTGTTGTTGTGGTTGAATAGTGCAGATTGATGAAGATTTGCAGCTCTTGGAAGAAATGGAACTATGGGTTTGTGTTTTGCTTTGCAGGGAACTCGAATTTGATGAGAAATGGAGCCAAGAGGGGAGAGTTTACAATGAATTCAGTTGAGAGAAGCTGTGGAAGACATGAGTTTTATTGTGGTGTTTGCTGTGACTCATTTGGTTGGATGAGAAACTGAATTGTTTTAGTGTTTGATGAATGTCATAACCCTGGCTTGCTTTGGGTTTGAATTTTCAGGAAATTTGCAATTCAGACGAAGCAATGAAGAAATTTTTAGAGTTACAAGAGAAAAGTTGAGTTAGGTGGTTTGTTGGGTCAAGTATGTTGAAACTGTGGCATGACATTGCAGCCATGAAGTTACAATGGCTTGAGATGATTGAATTAGGGTTGTTGTGGCTTTGAGTATGGCAGAGCTGGTTGTGTTTGCCAGGAGCTGAAAGAAATATGCTGGCAGGTGATAGAGTTGCAGGTTTTGAAGGCTGAATCTGTGTGGTTTTTGTGGCTCAACATGGCTCAGGTGGTTGTTGCCTGAATGGGTAGTGTGAGGCTGATGGTGTTGTGAGGTGGTTCGGGGCAATGGGATGATGGAGCAGGCTGGTGGTATTGGCTGGTGCAGCTGAGATAGAGCTGTTGCTAGGTTGGTTTGTGCTCGAGTTTAAGGAAATTGCGGTTCGGAGTGCAGCAAAGGCGCCGCGAGTTTGAGCTGCTAACGACAGGTTGAGGTGAGCTGTAGGGAATAGGAATGAGTTGGCGGATGCTGGTGGTTATGAGATGAAATGTGATTGAATAGAAGCTGTGAAGTGTCAAGGCAGTGATGCTGATTGAGAATGCAAGGGCTTAAGGAGGTGGATTGCTGTAACTGGATTGAATGGTGCAGAATGCATAGCCATTACGGCTGGAGGAGTAAGTTGCATAACCATCATGGCTGGTGTAGTCCAGGCCTGATGGTTGCAGGTGAAGCACAATGATTGTGCTACAAGTTCTGTCCAAGTGCAACTAGCCCAGGCCAAGCTCACTCAGCTGATCCAGGTCTGACTTGGGTCTAACTCAGACCTGACTGGACCTGACCCGATCCGACTCAGAGCTGACCCGATCCGACTCAGAGTTGACCCGACCCACTGACGAGTTGACCCGTTGACCGGTGACCGGGCGGACTTTGCCGGTCACCGGAGCCGTTTTCCGGGCACTTTTCCGGTCGTTTTCCGGCCACAATCCCAGTTTTCCGGCGACGATTTTTGGGTCATATTTTCTACATGGGTTTCTCCTTCTTATGGGCTTGGTGGATTCTCATCTAATGGACTTTGAAGGCTAGACCTAATTTTAGAAGTTGGAGAAAAGCTATAAAAGGGAAGGTCTTCTACAACTTATATCATATCTTTTTCTTGGAATTTTGGAGAGCCACTTTTGTTTACGCTTCTAGGGTTTGGTTTTGTTCTTCTTCTTCCTTGTTTTATTATTGAATATTGATGATGATGAACTCCATAGCTATGAGTAGCTAAACATCTTATTGGTTATGGGATAAAAGTTGATTTCTCAACATGCTTTTGATTCAATGAATTAGTTTTGTCTCAGTAATTATTGTTTGTGATTCACAATTAATAGCGTTATAAGATTTGAAAACTTGTTAGGTTGAGTCCGGAATCAATCCGATTTGCGTTCATCTCTAGAGCTATATTAGGGTTTTCAATACAAAAACGTTGTTTATCCCTGATTCTAAGTAGCATAATTGTGGTTAGTGCTTGTAGTGATATATCCTACTAGTCACAAGTGAATCATAACTTTTGTTAAAACGTTTAGTGCTTTTACACATTCGTTTGCATTGATGAGTCTTATTCCATAAATCTTAATGCTTTTAGGAGTTAAACTTAATTGTGCTTTTACACTTTAGGTTGCTTTCGACGAAGAATTCACATATGCATCTTTTAATGTGGTTGTGATGAAAACAGGGAATTAACGGGTTATACTTGCGATCAAGATATCCTAGGACTTTTAATAAATACGAGATTAAATACCAATTCTAATCATTGATGAAAATACATGTTTGTGAATGATACTATCCCGTGACCAATATCCTCTCCTTATTGATTTCTCGAATTACTTACTTTGCTTTTAATTACTTTTATTTGCTTAAATACAACAAACATACCTTGGGTTACTTAGAAACTGCAAATTTATAACAACAAACGCCTCTCTGTGGATACGAACTCTTTCTTATCGAATACTATATTTATATCTAGTTGATTGAGAAAGTGAAATTATATTTGACGGATTGACAACCGACCAAATTTTGGCGCCGTTGCCGGGGAGGCATACGGCTTGTTATTGAGTTTTTAGTTTCTTTTTACAATTTCTGCTTTCTTTGCTTTTCGGTTCTTGTCTTGTTTCTCACTTGTTTGCGAGAATTGTTTGCAGGTACCTAATCTCTGGCTTCTAAGGATTGGAATTATCCAAGGTGCGGGATAGCTACTCGACGCGGCACAATACTCCAACCAAGTCAAGACACAACGGACGAGCACGAGTTGGAAGTAGGAGAAGAGATTTTCCGACAACAAGAAGAAGGAAAAGAGGTTCCAATCGTAGAGGAACCACACGTGGAAGAAGAAGAAGCAATGGGTGATGCAAATCGTTCACTCAAGGACTTGGCTTCTCATAGGCTTGATACACAACAGGGGTGTATTCAAACGAACTCTACTTTTGAGATAAAGCCGGGTTGCTTAGAGAATTACCAAAATTCCATGGCATGGTGAATGAAGATCCTAACAAACATCTTTTGGACTTCCACACCATTGTCACGGCTATGCTTCCAAAGAAATGTTGAGGCGGATGGTGCAATGTTGAAGGTTTTCCGTTTCTCTTTAATGGATAGTGCTAAGGATTGGTTGTACTATTTACCTCCCTAAGTGTCACAACATGGAATGGGTTGAAGAAACTCTTTTTGGAGAGATATTTTCCTGCATCCAAGGCTACTCAAATTCGCAAAGAAATTTGTGGGATGAAGCAAAACGTGGGAGAATCCTTATATGAATGTTGGGAACGTACAAGAGATTGGTTGCAAGCTGCCCTCACCACCAATTTAGTGACGCTATGATCATCCAATACTTCTATGAAGGACTCCAATCAAGTGATATGAATCTTATTGACGCTGCGGGTGGTGGTGCACTAGTTAGCAAGACGGTGGCACAAGCTAGAGAGTTGATTGAAAACATGGCAGCGAACTCACAACAATTCTTGAGTCGTGGTTCGGATGTGATTCTAAGAAGGGTGAGTGAAGTGAGCGAGGTGGAGGAACTTCGTCAACAAATGGGTAACATGACAGCAATGTTGCAACAAGTTGCATCCGTGGTTATACCAAGTTCTCCTCAATCCTATGAAGACGAGCAAGCTAACGCGATCTTTCCAAATCAACCAAGACGGTATGATCCCTACTCCAACACTTACAATCCGGGATGGAGAGATCACCCCAATTTTAGCTATGCCAACAAGCAAGGAGCGGTTCAACAACCTACCTTCAACTCTTCAAGTGGATTTCAACCTCAACAACAACAATTCCAGCCGAGACAACAATTTCAAAGAACCTCAAGCACAATAATCCATGCAAAATCAAGGTTCGGATATTGATTCAAAGCTTCAAACAATGATGCAAGGCATTTCCACCATGTTCAAAGAAAGTCAACAAGAGACTAAGAGTGCTATCAAGGAGTTGCAAACACAAATGGGTTCCATGGCTATTGAGTTGAACCAATTGAAGGCGCAAAATAGTGGGAAACTCCCTTCTCAACCTATTAACCCAAAAGAGGGTGTCAATGCTATTACGTTGAGAAGCGGTACACAACTTGTGCAACCCGAAGTTGCTGATTCGGGCAAGGTGGAGCCACCAAAGGAACCTGTTTTGGAGGAGAATAATGAGGATTCTCCCCAAACTTCTGAGGTACCTATTCCTAACTCTAAAACTCCGGTTTCTACTTATGTTCCTCCTCTACCTTTTCCTCGCATATTTGCAAGTTCTAAGAAGGCGGAACTAGAAAAGGAGATTTTAGACGTTCTTAAAAAGATCCATGTGAACATACCACTCATTGATGCTATCAAGCAAGTTCCAAAGTATGCAAAGGTGTTGAAGGACTTGTGTACCAACAAACAAAGGCTCAAAGGTAATGAAGTGCTTAGTGTGGGGAGAATGCCCCGGCAATCTTACAACACAAACTCCCACTTAAGTGCAAGGATCCGGGTAGTTTTGACATTCCCGTCACAATTGGTAACACAACTTTTAACAAAGCTATGTTGGACTTAGGTGCTTCCGTTAATGTTATGCCTGCGTCAATGTATAATTCACTTGATCTTGGTCCTCTTAAAAAGGCTGAAATTGTATTGCAATTAGCCGATCGCTCTAATATCTACCCAATGGGTATTGTTGAGGATGTTCTTGTGCAGGTTAATCAACTTGTATTTCCAGCAGACTTTTGTGTGTTAGAGATGGATGAAGGTGCACCGGACTCGTCTCTTCCATTGCTTCTTGGGCGTCCCTTCATGAAAACGGCGAAAACCATAATTGATGTGGATAAGGGAACGCTAACTATGGAGTTTGATGGAGAAATAATACGTTTCAACATTTTCGAGACGATGAGATATCCTAGCGATGTCCACTCTTGTTTCTCCATTGATGTGATGGATACATTGGCACAACAAATGTTTGAATTAAACGGTGATGATGCTTTGGAAACCGTGTTAACTACATCCATGGATAATGGTGTAGAGTGTGGTAATGAAGTCAAGGAAGCTCTTGGTGATCTTAATTCACTACAAGAATGCCCGAAAACTCATAATATCTCTTTTATTTCTTTACCATGCAGTGATGGAAAGCTTGTTCCTTCAATTATTAAATCTCCGATTTTAGAATTGAAACCTCTTCCCGACCACCTTAAGTACTTGTATTTGGGTGATAATGAAGAGTTACCGGTGATAGTTTCTAACAAGCTTAGTAATTTACAGGAGCAAAAACTTCTAAGGGTGCTAAGGAAGTACAAGACGGCCATAGGATGGACAATCGCCGATATCAAGGGTATTAGCCCTGCCGTTTGTATGCACAAAATTCGTTTGGAGGATGATGCAAAGCCTAAAAGGGACGCGCAACGTCGTTTGAATCCTCCCATGATGGAAGTTGTGAAAAAGGAGATACTCAAGCTTTTAGAAGTGGGTGTTATCTACCCCATATCCGATAGCAAGTGGGTAAGCCCTAATACAAGTAGTACCAAAGAAATCAGTGTGTGACGGTGGTGGAGAATGATAAGAATGAACTTGTCCCAACTCGTGTGCAAACCGGTTGGAGGGTTTGTATTGATTACAGAAAAATGAATGCCACCACTAGAAAAGACCACTTTCCTTTACCTTTTATTGATCAAATGCTTGAACGTTTAGCCGGACACTCTTACTATTGCTTTCTTGATGGCTATTCAGGGTTATAATCAGATTGTGATAGCACCGAGGACCAAGAGAAAACCACTTTCACTTGTCCTTTCGGTACTTTTGCTTATAGAAGGATGCCTTTTGGCTTATGCAATGCTCCGGCTACCTTTCAAAGGTGTATGGTAAGTATTTTTTCTAATATGTTGAAAACATAATCGAAGTGTTCATGGATGACTTTAGTGTCTTTGGTGATTCTTTTGACCTTTGCTTGAACAATTTGTCTCTAATCCTTGAACAATGTGTTGAAACAAATCTTGTGCTAAATTGGGAGAAGTGCCATTTCATGGTAACTCATGGCATAGTTTTAGGCCATATAATATCTTCTAAAGGCTTGGAAGTCGATAAATCTAAGATAGACCTTATTCGTGCTCTAACCCCTCCCACTACGGTGAGGGAGATACGTTCTTTTCTTGGTCATGCAGGTTTTTATCGTAGGTTCATCAAGGACTTTTCCAAGATAGCATCACCACTTTGTAACTTATTGCAAAAAGATGTGGTTTTTAACTTTGATGAGAAATGTATGGCGGCATTCAATCGTTTGAAAGAACTTTTGATTTCAGCCCCTATCATTAAACCACCGGATTGGAGTAAGCCGTTTGAACTCATGTGTGATGCTAGTGATTATGCGGTTGGTGCGGTGCTTGGGCAACGTGTGGGGAAGCTTCCTCATGCTATCTATTATGCTTCTAGAACGTTAAATGAGGCTCAACAAAACTACACAACCACTGAAAAAGAGTTTTTAGCCATTGTTTTTGCTTTAGAGAAGTTTCGCTCTTATCTAATTGGTACAAAAGTTGTTGTCTTTTCTGATCATGCAGCACTTAGATACTTGCTTACAAAGAAAGAGGCGAAACCGAGGCTGATACGATGGATATTACTCTTGCAAGAGTTTGATATTGAAATCAAAGACAAGAAAGGAATTGAGAACACCGTTGCGGATCATTTGAGCCGACTTGCTGTGGACAAGGAGACTATCCCGTTGCGTGAAAGTTTCCTGACGAGCAACTTTTCTCAATTGCCCTTGGAGAACCATGGTATGCCGATATTGTCAATTACTTAGTTTCTAAACAAATCCCAAAGAACTTGTCTCGTGCTGAGAGGGACAAACTTAAGAGGTTAGGGAACCAATACATATGGGATGATCCATACTTATGGAAACATGGTAGTGACCAAGTAATACGAAGGTGCGTGCCCGAATCTGAATTTAACTCTATCTTGTCTTTTTGTCACTCTTATGCTTGAGGACATTTTGGGAGTAAGAGAACCGCGCACAAGGTACTTGAAAGTGGTTTTTATTGGCCAACTTTGTTTAAGGATGCACATATATTTTGTACAACTTGTGATAGGTGCCAAAGAACCGGCAATCTAGGTGCCCGAAATCAAATGCCACAAACTTATATTCAATTTATTGAAGTTTTTGATGTATGGGGTATTGATTTTATGGGGCCTTTTGTCAACTCCCATGGGAATTTTTATATCTTACTTGCGGTTGATTATGTCTCGAAATGGGTGGAAGCTAAAGCCACCCCTACTAATGATTCTAAAGTGGTTTCAGATTTTGTGCAAGCTAATATTTTTGCAAGGTTTGGAATTCCAAGAGCCATAATTAGCGATGGGGGTTCTCACTTCAAAAACAGGATTTTACAAAGCTTGTTGACGAAGTACAATGTGTCGCACAAGATTGCAACACCTTATCATCCCCAAACCAATGGACAAGCCGAGGTGTCTAACCGGGAGGTGAAATCAATTCTAGAAAAGACGGTGAACCCAACAAGGAAGGATTAGAGCATGCGACTTAATGATGCTTTGTGGGCGTATAGAACCGCATATAAAACACCTATTGGAATGTCTCCTTTTAGGCTTGTGTATGGTAAACCTTGTCACTTACCCGTGGAAATTGAGCATAAGGCGTTTTGGGCTATTAAGCAATGCAACATGGAGATGGATGGGGCTGGAAAGCAAAGGAAGTTACAACTCCAAGAGCTAGAGGAGCTTCGCAATGATGCATTTGAAAGCTCACGGATTTACAAAGAAAAGACGAAAGCATTCCATGATAACATGATTTCTAGGAAACAATTTTGCATTGGGCAGAAAGTGCTTTTGTTTAATTCTCGCTTCCAATTATTTCCGGGTAAATTAAGGTCACGATGGATCGGACCTTTTATTGTTACTAATGTGTTTTCTCATGGTGCAGTGGAAATTCGTAGCATAGCTACGGGAAAGAACTTAAAGTTAATGGGCACCGTTGAAACCATATTATGAGAATTTCACTTCCGAAGTGGTGGAAGGAGTTAACTTTGTGGATGTACTCCTCTGGAGGAGTCATAGAAAGCAAGGAGATAGTCGGGCTGACGACTTTAAACCAAGCGCTAATTGGGAGGCAACCCAAAGGATGAGTATTTCTTGTCTTGTATTTATTTCTTTTCTTGTTTTTAGTTTTTCTTGTTTTGTTTTTCCTTTGTTTTTGCTGATTTCTTGCTAGGATTTCCCACCTTGACTTACTTTGGACGATTCAATTTACATTGAGGACAATGTAAAGTTTAAGTGTGGGGGAGTGGTTTATGTTGTAAATTTTTTGCAATTTTTCAACTTTTTTGTGAACTAGTGAATAAGAAAACTCCAACTTGTAGTTATTTAGAGTCACATAGTATACATATCGCTAAGATTACATCGAGAATCTCACACTAGTGACTGAACTTAGAGATGACAGAGAACATGATCGGGTTTCTTAATTGTATGAGAGTTAAAGTTGGATTTAACCATGCCAAAGGGCAAATAAGGTGCAGGTCTGAATTCGGTATTAGAACAGTGATCCCCTATAGTGGAGACTACCCATGTTACATAATGTGAGGCACCAACCTTCAATTCTTTGTACCTGTCTAAATTTGTGCTTTTAGAGTGTGTGTCACCGTACGTAAATTCCGGGCAGAATGGTGAGCTGTCCAATTTCCCACCATAGAAGCACTATTTTGATCTCTTGAGTGCTATTTTTATCAACCATGTTGGTGACATCGAATTGCTAACTTACATACCACTTGTGATCTTGTTCGAGCTTAGCACCATCCACCTTATCTCTCTCTACACCAACAGTCCATAGAAACACCATCATCATCAACAAGAGGAGCATCACAAATTCGAAGGAAAGTTGAATACGTTCGAGGTTTACAAGCAACAATACAGAAATGGGCAGATTTCAGATTTGAGTAAAGCAACAAAACAGGGAGCAGAATTTTTATAAGTTGAAGACTATTATACAAGAGTGGAAATTATTAAGGATGAGAATTCGAGAAGTCTATGATATCAAGACATATAAGTTGTGAAGATTCAAGCGGTAAAGTACTTATACCATGGCATTGTACTTACATTTTTATTTTTGTATTTTACTTTCTCTTGTCTCAATGAAAAAAAAAAAAACGAAAATTAAAAAAAATAAAAAAATAAAAGAGAAAAAAAAAAAAGAGACTAGAGAAAAGTTTTAGGTTTGTTAATAGTTTTTTATTTTGTTTTATTTTTATTTTTATTTTGTATTTGTTTGATTTAAAAAAAAAAAAAAATTGAAAAAAAAAAAAAAAAAAAAACAGGAAAAGAAAAAAAGAAAAAAAAAAAAGAAAAGAAAAAGGAAAAAAGAATTTTGGGTTTGTATAGTTTGTTTTTATTTTTGTATTCTTTCAATAAAGCCTATGGAAAGAAGGAATATTTGTAATGAAGTATCAAGCGACAAGAAATTTGAGGAAAGAATCATATTGTCAAGATTCTACGAAGTTCGAGAGTTATCATCAAGAGTTGAAGACCGAAGACGAAGATGAAGACACCGATAGAAGACCGAAGACGTTTCTATGGATGTCTTGTGAGAGTGGTGCTAGCTGCACGCCGAACGGATTCACTGTAAGTAAGCATATTCCCACCTTCGTTAAATGGTTGATTTCCTTTCGAAGAGATCGTCAGAAAAATGGGTTTTCAAAAATATATAAAAGATGTGGGTTTTTAAAATATTTCGGAGGGTTAAGCCTTCCTACCATTCAACGTGTCTCAGGATTCTCTCTTCATTCCAACCTGGACACATGTGTGACCCATAAAAAGCTGTTTATTATTGAGAGCAATATCATAAAACCCTTTCTTGTGAGGCAGAGTCGAGACTTTTGATCACTCCGAACCCGAATTTTAGTCGAGAAGGGATGGTTATCTCTCTCTCAACTTTTAAGAATGAGATTGTGTTCATTTATGTGTCTAACTTCTTATGACTAGTGTGCAGAATCTCTATGTCTTCTTAGCGAGTTGGATACTATCATTACGGAGAACTAGTAAGTTGGAAAAACAGGTTTTGTGGGTATATCTCTAGTAAACCCTCACGAGACTATAACTCGTCTACTAGGGACGCCTAGGGGTTTAAAGGCTTGTTATTTATGCTAAAAGTGACCGTAGCCTCGACGACACGGAGTTGTTGTATCTTATTGTTTTATTTGATTTGCTCGAGGACTAGCAAAGTCTAAGTGTGGGGGAATCTGATAGGTGTAGAATACACCGTATTTACTATCTAGTAGTTACGCTTTCTTTGCTATTTTTCGTGTGAATTATGTATTTTATGTTTGCTTTTGAGTTATCAGATACGCTGGAGTCGCACGGAGGAAACGAAGAAGAAATTATCCAAATTGAGCCAAAGGGCGAAATTGTCATCTCACAGGCAAGTGATATATGGAGCTGACCCAAGGTTAAGGGACAACTTTCTTTTGGAGAGGTATTAAATGACAGCCACCACATGTTATGGGGCATTCATTGGGGTACCCCTTATCTGATGGAGAGGGGTGTCATTATCCAACCATGTCATTACAACCCTAAATCGATTTTCTTCTCATTCATTTCATTCAATGTTTTTCACCTGAAACTAAGAACATGGCTGCTGTCGCTGTTGAATCCGAGAGATCGAAGTGAGAGCCGAGAATGAAAAGAGAGAAAGCAGCAGTTGCTGCCATTAAATCGAGACCAGATCGAGCCGCTGATTATGGCAAGAAGATGAGAAGATGTGGTCACCATATGGAATCGAAGAAAGCGAGAGGTTGATTCTCTGGTGAAATCGAGAGAAGAGAAGATGAAATTGTAGACAGGTTCGTTGGTTGTGATGAATTAAAAGGTTTGAATGAGTCAGGATCGATGGGGGTTTCGATTGAATCTGGATGTTACAATGGGTTTGTGACGTTGTTCTAGGAATTAGGTGGAATCATCATTTGTTCTTGCAACGTTTTCAATCAGTTCAAGAAGTGCGAATTCCTTTGCCTCTGCGTCAAGGGTTTTGATGGATCTGGAAGGAATTTCGTCGGCTAGAAGGACTATTTCTGAAGCTCGAGTGTATGAGTGTTGGATAAACATCAGTCAAGAAAAGGGGATTTGAGCTTAATTAATGAATGGGTTTTGATGGCTTGTTCGAATTGAAGAAGATGGAGCTGGTGATACGAGTTAATAGCCAAGGAATGAGCTTAATGAGATGTCCAACTGTGTTGCTGGAGTTGAGTTGTTGCTGTGGTTGAATAGTGCAGATTGATGAAGATTTGCAGCTCTTGGAAGAAATAGAACTATGGGTTTGTGTTTTGCTTTGCAGGGAACTCGAATTTGATGAGAAATGGAGCCAAGAGGGGAGAGTTTACAATGAATTCAGTTGAGAGAAGCTGTGGAAGACATGAGTTTTACTGTGGTGTTTGTTTGTGACTCATTTGGTTGGATGAGAAACTGAATTGTTTTAGTGTTTGATGAATGTCATAACCCTGGATTGCTTTGGGTTTGAATTTTCAGGAAATTTGCAATTCAGACGAAGCAATGAAGAAATTTTTAGAGTTACAGGAGAAAAGCTGAGTTAGGTGGTTTGTTGGGTCAAGTCTGTTGAAACTGTGGCATGACATTGCAGCCATGAAGTTACAATGGCTTGAGATGATTGAATTAGGGTTGTTGTGGCTTTGAGTATGGCAGAGCTGGTTGTGTTTGCCAGGAGCTGAAAGAAATATGCTGGCAGGTGATAGAGTTGCAGGTTTTGAAGGCTGAATCTGTGTGGTTTTTGTGGCTCAACATGGCTCAGGTGGTTGTTGCCTGAATGGGTAGTGTGAGGCTGATGGTGTTGTGAGGTGGTTCAGGGCAATGGGATGATGGAGCAGGCTGGTGGTATTGGCTGGTGCAGCTGAGATAGAGCTGTTGCTAGGTTGGTTTGTGCTCTGAGTTTAAGGAAATTGCAGTTCAGGTGCAGCAAAGGCGCTGGCGAGTTTGAGCTGCTAACGACAGGGTTGAGTTGAGCTGTAGGGAATAGGAATGAGTTGGCGGATGCTGGTGGTTATGAGATGAAATGTGATTGAATAGAATCTGTGAAGTGTCAAGGCAGTGATGCTGATTGAGAATGCAAGGGCTTAAGGAGGTGGATTGCTGTAACTGGATTGAATGGTGCAGAATGCACAGCCATTACGGCTGGAGGAGTAAGTTGCATAACCATCATGGCTGGTGTAGTCCAGGCCTGATGGTTGCAGGTGAAGCACAATGATTGTGCTACAAGTTCTGTCCAAGTGCAACTAGCCCAGGCCAAGCTCACTCAGCTGATCCAGGTCTGACTTGGGTCTAACTCAGACCTGACTGGACCTGACCCGATCCGACTCAGAGCTGACCCGATCCGACTCAGAGTTGACCCGACCCGCTGACGAGTTGACCCGTTGACCGGTGACCGGGCGGACTTTGCCGGTCACCGGAGCCGTTTTCCGGGCACTTTTCCGGTCGTTTTCCGGCCACAATCCTAGTTTTCCGGCGACGATTTTTGGGTCATATTTTCTACATGGGTTTCTCCTTCTTATGGGCTTGGTGGATTCTCATCTAATGGACTTTGAAGGCTAGACCTAATTTTAGAAGTTGGAGAAAAGCTATAAAAGGGAAGGTCTTCTACAACTTATATCATATCTTTTTCTTGGAATTTTGGAGAGCCACTTTTGTTTACGCTTCTAGGGTTTGGTTTTGTTCTTCTTCTTCCTTGTTTTATTATTGAATATTGATGATGATGAACTCCATAGCTATGAGTAGCTAAACATCTTATTGGTTATGGGATAAAAGTTGATTTCTCAACATGCTTTTGATTCAATGAATTAGTTTTGTCTCAGTAATTATTGTTTGTGATTCACAATTAATAGCGTTATAAGATTTGAAAACTTGTTAGGTTGAGTCCGGAATCAATCCGATTTGCGTTCATCTCTAGAGCTATATTAGGGTTTTCAATACGAAAACGTTGTTTATCCCTGATTCTAAGTAGCATAATTGTGGTTAGTGCTTGTAGTGATATATCCTACTAGTCACAAGTGAATCATAACTTTTGTTAAAACGTTTAGTGCTTTTACACATTCGTTTGCATTGATGAGTCTTATTCCATAAATCTTAATGCTTTTAGGGAGTTAAACTTAATTGTGCTTTTACACTTTAGGTTGCTTTCGACGAAGAATTCACATATGCATCTTTTAATGTGGTTGTGATGAAAACAGGGAATTAACGGGTTATACTTGCGATCAAGATATCCTAGGACTTTTAATAAATACGAGATTAAATACCAATTCTAATCATTGATGAAAATACATGTTTGTGAATGATACTATCCCGTGACCAATATCCTCTCCTTATTGATTTCTCGAATTACTTACTTTGCTTTTAATTACTTTTATTTGCTTAAATACAACAAACATACCTTGGGTTACTTAGAAACTGCAAATTTATAACAACAAACGCCTCTCTGTGGATACAAACTCTTTCTTATCGAATACTATATTTATATCTAGTTGATTGAGAAAGTGAAATTATATTTGACGGATTGAAAACCGACCAGCTATCCCGAATTAGTAGCCTTTATAGGTGGCAAGTGAAGACTTCTTTTCTCCTGGGATTCTGTCGACTTGCGAGATTATAAGGAATCATCTCACGTAGTCGTTTATTCTATATCTCAGGTACTGTTCCACACTTATCTGATCTTCTGATTGACTGACCGGTTAATTTTTTTTTTTTTTTGTGTGTTCTCGTAACTTTTTCTCCTTTGCAGTTTATCATGGAAGCGGTGGACGATCATTCTGTCACTTATCCAGAAAGAAGCTTCGAAGTTGACAAGCCTGAAACCCATGCGCACGAAGAAGTAATGGCTAAGATCGATCTTCCACTTCGCGAAGTCGGTCGCGCTATACAGGGGATGTCTATTTTGCACCTGCGTATTGCCAGGGGACGCATCCGTGCACTTTCAGCTGCGATTGACATGGAGGAGCAGTGGAGGCGCGAGGAGACGTTGCAAGCACTAGTAAGCGCAAGGGCAGAGAGATATGCAGCGCGGTTGAAGAGGCGGAGGGTTGAGCATAAACGACCTCTGAATGAAGATAAGTGTGATTACCCAATCCAGGACGGCGTGATAATTCTTGACTCCGACATAGACGAACCTGAATATTTGAAACCAATCGGCACGACTCCTAATGTTGTTGTGCCCTTTGATGCTCCCGCTGATGATGTTGGGATGAAGTGCGCTGCTGCAGAGATGTCTGATACAGAAGTTGAGGTAGATCCGAAGGGAGAAACATCAACAGGCGATAGAGCAAAACCTAACGGTGATGCAGGCAACCCTCCTGGCGACTAAAACCTCTTTTCTTCTTTTTCCGCTTTCCAAGTATATTCCGTATATTTGAACATCTTCCTTGTACTCAGTGGCAGCCGAGTTCAAGGTTTTCTTCTATTTGATTGTTTGAATAAAGGTTTTTTTTTATAACCCTTTGTCAAGACTGCAACTGAACTTCCTCGGGTGCAAGGGTGCGCCTTCACACGTAATTCTTTGTTATAAAAGAAATAATGCCATAATGGAATACCTACGGACCTGTGTTCCTGATGCAAGATCTTCCTGGCCTTGCTGGGGTGAGTGACTCAAAGCTTCTTCCCTTCCCGCGCATATCTCTTCCCTCAACTGTTTTCGGGATGTTTTTGTTTAGGGTTTCTGACCTGCTCTAGTGGGTTGATTTAGGATGGGCTTTGTGTCTTTAGGGGTAAAGAGGTTCTCAGGTGGAAATAACACTTCAATTAATTTAAAAATCGAAAATTGAAACCCTAATTATGAATGCAAGTATTGCAATCATTCTCTAGAGGAATTACAAATATGATGTGAAATTGTAAAGGGAAATACGCTGGGAGGAAGTAGCACAAAGATCTTAAAGCGTGTAGGATCTTTGGAAAGTGATAGCACAAGCGTCTTAAGTACGGTAGGGTTTGAGCCATCGCGAGTGAATTGTTACGCCTTCTAGCTTGTCGGCGTTGATGAGTTTGCGGTAGCCGCCTAGGATGACATCTCGCTACTGTGTATGGTTCATCCTCCTTCTCGGTGGCTGAATCGGGTGAGGTATCCATTCTCACCATAATGCTTCCGACCTTGAATGCGGTTGTCTTCGTTACTAGGTCCCCAATTCCAAACGGGTTTGGGCGTGTAGACATCGGGGTCTTGGTTTTGTTGTCTTTGATCGAGATAGCTTCTAGACTCCTGATGAACTGTTTGAAGGGGCCGGCCTCCCATTCGTATCTCTTAGACAAGGTTGGTTTTTTTGGCTAGAGCCAGTCCCCAGGACTTGTCAGGATGAGGGGCGGTAGGTTGTAAAGAGGGTTGCGTGATGAGACTTACTTGAGATCGGAACTTTTCAATGTATGTTGACAGACTTTCTCCGGGAAGTTGTGTCACGTTGGCAAGTTGCTGGTGTGGTAACAGACAGTTATCAGGAGATCCAGAAGGCGTGTTGGAGATTCTTTCAGGTATCGAAACCGGTAGAGGATAGACTTCTAGTATTGCTTTGTTGTCATGCATCCAAGAGTGTCCTAGAATCATGTCGTAGTTGGGATGATCTTTGACTATGTAGAACTTTGCTTGTGTCGAGGCATCACCCAATTTGACTTCAAGATCGATATATCCATATGCATATCTGAGTTCTCCTTCTGAATCTTGAACCACAGTTGGGTGACGAGTAGCTTCCTGCTTTAAAATCTTTGCTGCTCTCAAGGTCTTGACAGTAATGATGTTAAATTCGGAAGCCGTATCAATCAACGCGCTATCAAACTCAACGTCTCTCAAACGGGTGACAGTTAGGAGTCCCCAGATTCCCTTGCTCGCGTCCTTCATGAAAGACTGGGGTTCCTGGACTGCTTCTGGATACAAACGCCTCCCTGACACAATGTGGTTGAGGGCCGTAAATATGTCTTGACGCTGTCCTTTGGAGAAATACAAGATTTCACACAAGTGCTCCATCGTAGATTGCACAGTCTTGCGAACAGAATCCCCAGAAATCATGCAGTTCCTGATAGGAAGAGGGTCATTATGAACACCTTCGTTTCCAAGCTGGAGTTCTCCTGTCTCTATTTTTCCCCTGAATATTTGTTCAACTGTTACAATCTTTGGTCGGATGATGGACGAATCTGTGGTAGTAACAGTATTTGGGATCCACCATGTCTTTCTCAGTTGGAGGACGTCTGATAGGAGGCAGCTTGATGGCATCGTCTTGGATCCACGCTTCCAAGAGTTCTATCACTTCATTCATGGGGAAAGGAAAACCTGTATCTTCGGTGTCTTGTGCAGGAGTTTTTTCCGCTCCTTTCTGAGACGAAGTCTTGTGTGCCGGGGATGCCCGCTTAGTTTGTTGTTCCGTCGCTGAAGATTTCCTTTTTTCTCCTCCGCCCACTATACTCACAGAAGGACCAATGTTGTATTGCTTGTTCGTGAGACGCCTGCTTCCTCGACTTTCACGTGAATCTTCACTTCGAACAACTCTGGTTCTTTCTAGCAATGCTTTAGTGCGATTGTTCTTTGAACGTTTGGCGGCTTCATGGAGTTCAGAGAACGTTTGAAAGCCCATATTTTCTAACAGAGCGCGGTATATGGGTATCATCCCATTGATGCACAACTCCACCAATTGTCGTTCGGTGACGTTCGGGTCGTGACAATCTAGCGCTTGGGTTCTGAACCTTTTAACGAAGTCGTTGGGATATTCGTTGTTCCGCTGAAGGATTCTTCCCAGATCTGAAAAGGTTATCTGTTCAGACACGAAGAAATACTTTATGTAGAAAGCACTGACCATCTCGCTCCAATTGCATATGTTGTTAGGCGCGATGTTGTTGTACCAGGTGTACGCCCTCCCCGTAAGTGACTTTGAGAATTCTTTTAGGCGTAGAACATGATTATATTCATGTTCCCCCAAGGATTCCAAGAATCGAGAGATATGTTCACGAGCATTACCAGTACCATCGTAGAGGGAGAACTGGGGACAGGTGTAACCTCTTGGAAGAGGAATTCGTTGCACATCTTGAGGGTACGGTGGATGATGTTGGTGTATATCCGTTCGGTCCCATTTTCCTCGATTTTGGAGAAGTCGTTCCAGATCCTCGCGTGTGATGAAGTTGGATGGCTGGTCCCTCTCCCTTGGGCGTTCAGGAGCAACACGAGTTTCTTCATTCATGTGGGTCCGAGTGGAAGCGCCTGCTCCAGGTGTATTGAAGGCATCTCTTGCCGGCTCAAAGGGTTGCCGTGAATCTTGTGGCAATCGTTCGGTTAAAGTTTTAAGGAAAGTGAGTACCTCTTTATGAGTTTCGGCCATATCCGTTTGAGTCTTAGCAAGAATCTCCTGCTTCTCCATCAAGTCTGCAATGGTAACAGGCGTTGGTCCTCCTCTAATCCCTCCGGCTCCTCGTCTTGATGAGGGAGTGAAAGTTGTTGCTCTGGTGACTACCGGAGGTGTTACACTTGAGGAGATGCCGGGATTTGCGGCCGCTCTGGCTCTGGTGATGGGAGGTGTTACACTTACTAGAATATTTCCTGCTACGCTGGCGCTGATGGTAGAAGTGACGGCTCCACGAGATGTATTGACCACGGTAGCTCCACTGACAGGTACTTCGACACCAGGATTGTTATCCACACTAGCTCCATCAGAATTGATTGCTGATCCAGACCATAATTCCACCATCTTGAAATGAATTATTGATTGAATTGATTCTAAGATCTACCCTTTTTGAAATTGATGAAATTGAATCGGATTTCGAAGAAATTGACTTTACAACCGAGAGATTAATCTCCCACTGTGGTCGCCAATTGTTTATGGGTGAAAACTATTTCCGCCGGTTTTGGTAATTTGGGATGTGTGGATGAGAAATGAGTCTAAACCTTAAACAAATGCACTGCGCGGTGAGTGCTTGTAGATTCGAGAGATCAATCCGTGCAAGTCCGGCCTAAACCAAGAAATGGTCGTTCCAGACTTGTTTCGGTCACAAAGTGAAGGAGATGGGGTTGATCTTAGGGAGGGAAGCGAAGAAGGTGTTGAGAATGTGAAGGTGTTGGCTATGAATAACTTGTATCGAAAGGCTGAACCGGCTTGCGGTGGTGTAAGCTATCGATTCCTAGTATTTGAATACAATTGTATCAACACTTGCCTCTGTTGTCCGGACTTGTCTTGTTGTTGGAAATAGGGAGGAGAACCTATTTATACAAGTCATTTGAGCCTTATTCACGTCTCTCGTGGGAAGTGGAGGAAGTGGAGTGATGGAGTAGTGGAGTTGTGTGTTGGTGTTACACGACCGGTCTTGCCCACTTCTCCCGTCATCTCTAACCGTCCATGACTTCCCGACACGTTCTTGTGATGGCGCGTTGCACGCCGCACGCCGTAAACCGCCATGACGAATACCCCAAGATGTATCCCCCGATCTGTGACATGATTGATGTCTCGAGTGTGTGGATCGTGGGACCCACAGAAAGTCGCATATAATGCTAGATTAAATAACTAAGTTATTTAGGAAGTCGATACTTGTGAAGTATCATGTGTATTCTATGTAGGTACTGCATCATGGTGTGGTAGAGTGATGGGTGGTGATTACCATGACGCCTCACTGACCAATTAACTCCCGACCGTGGTTGTATAACCAAGCCGGTGAAGTTGGACGGACGAGATGATCTTTGAGACACTCATCTGCGACCGTTGATGGAATTAGGGTTTTGAAGAGGTGCGCAGGCATCACTCTTCAGCTTGGTCGAATCCAAGCTTGGGATGCGATTTTGGCCAGGCCGATCGTACATGCGTGTAGACGGCATGACGGTGTAGGCGCCCATACCCCATTATCTCACGAAAGTGTGATCTGGACCACTCAATTCGTCCGAAACAAAGTCGAGTGGTCGAGATTAGTTTGCGACGAAAACGAGTGCAAACAAAAGCCGCGCATCGTGCCAACTTCGGCGCGCGTTCCAAGACGACCAATCTTGGTCGGTCTTGGCCGATCGATCTGGCGTGTAGGTGGTAGGCTGGTGTTCACGCCTATACTGATCGTCCCATGAAAACGTGATCTCGAGCCACTCAAATCGTCCGGCGAAGTTGAGCGGTCGAGATTAGTTTGCAATTGGGAAGTGTATCCACGCTAGTTTGGGCGGACAATTTGGGATAACCTGGCATGGTATGCCTTGGCCGACCAAGTGAGGAGATTGATGGGTCCACGGTGGTCATGTTGGTATGACCGGACCGCTAATCTAATCTTGGGCCCTCCATTCGTGCCGAGAAGATGGACGCTCGTGATGCTCAAAACCCTAATTTTGGCTTTCACTATCTGTGTAACCATGCTTTATTCAGGCGTATTTAATGGGATGACCAACCATGGTTGGTCCCGACCGATTGGTCGGTATGTAGGCGGGCCCACGGTGATTGTGTTGACATGCTCGGGCCTTTTGAATCTACATCTACACCCTCCATCTATACCTGCGAAGATGGATGGTTGAGACTGTTTTGTGACACATGTAATGTGCCGCAAACCCTAATTTAGGATTTTCCGCCCATACCGCTCTGGTTTGGACGTTTTGGCAAGTTATGCCAATCTGGAGGCCGACCATGCGGGGTCCGCGTTGGTTCGGCAACGAATATTCCATACCTGCTTGGGGGTTATGGAATTGATATGGGCCATCCAATCATGCTGGTGAAGTTGGATGATCGAGATCATATCCAGACTAATACGGACAGTTCGGATGCTCAATCGGGCTAGTATAACACACCGAGAGTTGCAGCCTGTACGGGTATTTCGTACATGATTTCATTATAATGCTTGGAGGTTCGTGTTGCTCTGTGGAGAGCAACACTCAGTCGTCATGCCGCACTGATAATGAGTACAGGAAATACAAGGCTGCTCACGCATTAATTAATAATGCTATAAATTCACAGGGTATATGGGATTGTTGCTACATGCTCCAACCTGGATGAATTTCGTGTATTTAATTCACAGAATGGGATTGTTGCCACATGCTCCATTCTAGGTGAATTAGTAAAGTGATGAAGTATTCAACACTTATTAATGGATTTATCTTTTACAAGATGTTAGCGCATAATATTCTGGTTTTTTACAATTTTAACCTTAAATGAAAATCCACCATCAACAATAAGCTAGGAGGATGGGCAAAGTGGATTTTCCATTGTGGTAAATATAATGGAAAAAAAAAATGTTTATGTTTTTACTACTATAAGCTACCACCACTTTCAAACACTCTACTCGCACCAAAATTCACTTCTTTAGAATTATAAGCTACCACCACTTTCAAACACTCTACTCGCACCAAAATTCACTTCTCTAGAATTTTCTCTACTGAATCTCTTCTAATTTTTATTCTAGTGCTTTAAATTGTTCAAGTGATTTATCTTGAAAGCAATTACACTTTATTGTGATGTCAAACTTGAAGTTGTTATCTCTAAGATATTTGGTAATTTAAAGATGGAAATAGTAAGATGGTTGTGCAAGTTTTAGAAGTTAATCCGAGAAAGTGTTTTGCTACAAAGGTAAAAAAAAAGCTTAAGTTCTGAAAGTGAACAACCGAAGTTACAAAAAAATAAAATAATAATAGAGTTCACGAATGTGTTGAATGGAAGATACGTAAAATGAAGATAACCAAGAGGCCAAAGATTGTATTATATTTTTATTGAAGTCATTATTTAAGTTCTTATTATTGTCAAAGTTTATATCTTGTAAAAGAAGTGGCAGTAATATTAATTCATGAAAATATTTAGACGTTAAATTAGACTTCTATTTTATATTAAGTGATACGTAATGCATTTTAACTTCCATATAAAATAACTTGATTACAATGGATCAGATCCATGAACATACAACCTAAAAACTTTATAACATTCGAAATGCTTAAACTCTCTTCCGTTTTCTTCAACAAATTGGGCTTGAGCCAAGGTATTTTGAATAATAAATGAACAACAAGTTCATATGATTTTAATTAAACTATGATGGAATTGGTCAAAATGAAGACAAAGTTTTGAAGATACAGAAGATAGAACTTGCTTGTTGAAAAAGCGGGGGTACAACAACCACACACAATATTTCGCTTAGCAATCTGTATGGACAAACTCCAATATACTTTCAAGAGAATAAACTAGACTCAATCTTAATAAAGTATATCAAAGAGTTATATCTCTCTTTCTTGATTCAATTCTTTCTCAAGCAAATAGAAATCTGCGAGTCTAATTGAATACAAGAGAAATCACTTGAACGGTACCAATGACCAATGTTCAAGGATCATTCAATTTCAATCAACAACCAAAGGTCGGATTTCCAATTGATTGATTCAAACGCACAACCTGTGATATTTCAATTATATAACAAAATATAATGCGGAATAGAAATAACACGTACACCCAAATTTTGTTAACGAGGAAACCGCAAATGCGAGAAAAACCCCGGACCTAGTCCAGATTGAACACCACACTGTATTAAGCCGCTACGAGACACTAGCCTACTACAAACTAACTTCGGTCCGGATCAGAGTTGAACCCCAATCAATCTCACACTGATTCAAGGTATAGTTGCGCTCCTTACGTCTCTGATCCCAGCAGGATACTGCACACTTGATTCCCTTAGCTGATCTCACCCACAACTAAGAGTTGCTACGACCCAAAGTCGAAGACTTTAATAAACAAATCTTTATCACACAGAAAAGTCTATGATAATAGATAAATCTGTCTCCCATAGAAATACATACAAGTTTTGTTCCGTCTTTTGATAAATCAAGGTGAACAGGAACCAATTGATAACCCAGACTTATATTCCCGAAGAACAGCCTAGTATTATCAATCACCTCACAATAATCTTAATCGACGCGACGAAAGAAGATATTGTGGAATCACAAACGATAAGACGAAGATGTTTGTAACTACTTTTATATCTTGCCTATCGGAGATATTAATCTCAATCCAATCATTACGATTGTACTCAAAACGATAGAATCAGCAAGATCAGATCACACAACTACGAGAAAGTAGTATCGGTCTGGCTTCACAATCCCAATGAAGTCTTTAAGTCGTTAACCTGGTTTTCAAGAAGAAACCTAAGGTTAAAGGAGAATCGACTCTAGCTAATACAACTAGTATCACACGGAAGGTGTGGGGATTAGGTTTCCAAGTTGCTAGAGTTCTCCCTTATATAGTCTTTCAAATCAGGGTTTGCAATCAATGTTAGCTTGGTAACAAAGCATTCAATATTCACCGTTAGATGAAAACCTGATTAGATTCAAGCTAATATCTTTCAACCGTTGGATCGAAAACTTAGCTTGTGACACACAAATGAAACGCACAATTTTAGGTTTGTGTAATTATACCCAAACATGTACATTTGTTGGTTCAACAATAGTTAACCAAATGGTTAGCCATATGAGCACTTTCATATCAACCATATTCTTCTTCACCATAACTAGTTCAAATGACTCAAATGAACTAGTTAGAGAGTTGTTCAATTGCAAGGAAATCTTATGTAACTACACAAGACACAATCGAAGCAAAAACGATTTGATTCACTCGAAGCGGTTCATGAATTTTATAGCCATGGTTTGCATTTAGCATTCCTTAGTTAATATAAATATAAGTTCACAAACAATCATTTTTAGATATAACCAACTTAAGTTTGCAGACTTAGTTCGCGGACTTAAGTTCCCGGAAGGAGTTCTCAAACTCCAGCTGAATTTCTCGGGTCGAGTTCGCGGACTGAGTTCACGGCTCTTGTTCCGGTTCTCTTGATCAACAAAGTTCGTAAACTTCGGTTCAAAGAAAAGGGACTTATACATATACGTGTTGCCACACAATGCTTATATCCAACATTGGTTATATAATCTAAACTCTCATTTCAATCATTGAAACATTCTTAGAGGACGTTATATAGTTGTTATTCACAAACCATTTTTCGTCAAAGCCATTTTCAAAGTGATTGAAACATAACATGACTTTCGTCACTAGGTAAAGATGAACTTGGCCAAAGCGAAAGCTTACCAACACATATTTCGAGAAATAGATAGGCGAGATAAACTCGGCTCGAAATAGCAAATGTGTATAATCAAAGTCTATATAGCAAAACAACTTTTGTCTCAAGATATGAGATAGAGTAGATAGACTTTTGAGTGATAGATAAGTTCAAGTCTCCACATACCTTTTAGTCGATGAAGTTCCACCAGTTCCTTGAGTAGTCCTTCGTCTTGTATGATGATTGTCATGGAGTTCTTGAGCTCAACTACACTTTATATCCTAGTTCGAGACTTAGCTATAGTAGACTAGAAATCAAGACTTATAGTTTTGATCACTAACATTGACAAACATGCTTGAGATAGCAACGCATGCGAGTTCGACCGAGCAATGCTCTAACACTTGTAAATGGTAAGTTGTGAGTTCTTTGTGTTTTCTGGATACTTGTGTTGATTTTAGATTGGATAAATTTAAAAATCTCTTTATATCCAGTCATAGTTGAACACCCTGATCTCATAGTAAGTGGAGGTTGTGAAGAGGTGGAGATCAGGTGAAAGTGATGAAAACCGTGTCCCTATTATAAAGGGGGGACTTGACAGTTGTGCACCCACTACTCCTCTACTCATCAACTCTCCGCTCTTCCTGACACTTTCTCATAATGGGTGTGTTGTACAACACATGTTGTAGACCGCCGGACCAATACCCTGATGAACATCTCGCATTTGTGTCATTGTTGATGTCTTGAGTGTTTCGATAGAAAATACTGTTAGAGCATTGCTCGGTCGAACTCACAAGTGTTGCTATCTCAAGCTTGATGTCAAATTTAGTTGATCAAAACTATATCTCGATTTTTAGTCTACATTTAGTCAGGTATTGGATTAGGATAGAAGTGTGTAGTTGTACCAAACATCACTGCGTTCTACCGTTTGAAGGCGAAGATCATTTGGAGAACTTCATCAACAAAAGGTAAGAGAACTTCACCTTTCTATCTATTAAATTACGTCGTAAGACTAAAGTAGAGTTTACATGCACAACAAAAATTTTGAGTCAAGTTTATCTTGTTAATTATTCTTGAAATATGTTTACTAAGCTTAAGAACATTTGTTCATACTTGATGATTTTGGTTAAAATTAATTTATTGTTTATGACCTAAATTATGATTCAAGATTATCATTTTAAAATAGCCTGGAACAATGATATGTGTCACTGGTGTTATTCGAGATGTTTCAAATTGATTATTAAAGAGATATAGAACTATTGTAAATCTGGATACATGACTATACACGTACCATCTTACATATTGGCACAACTGTTATAGGTCTGGAGCCACAGTACATGTACCTAGAACGCGTATCGGCGTAGCTATAGTTCGAGAACGACTTTTGGTACACACACCGAGTATGCAAACCCAAAAAGTTTTGTTGACTCGTGAACTCAGGTTACACATACCTAGTATGCCTACCGAAAAAGTCATGTGAACTCCTGAAGTCGTTTTGTCTTAAGGGTATACAAACCCGGTACACGTACCATGACAAAATAACTCGTGAACTGGATGTAAGTACACGTACTTACCCTGACGAATATTTTCAGATGCATCAGAATTATTTCTATGAGATGATCGGAATTTGGAAAATTCTCTAAAAAAACACACCTAGACATATTTGATCACATTATAACCTACGGTTGTAACTCAAGATTAAAATCTTAAAGTGTTATATGAAAACGGTTAAGCTTATAGTTCGTCTGGCTAGTTTCGGCCAACCTTTCATGAATAAGTCATTGTACACGGTTCGTTGACGGTTCATCCTAACCAGAGTATATATATTTTGTTGTATTAATATCAAATCAAGGATTCATCTAACGGTGGATATTGATTGCTTGATTCCAAATCTAACTTAGCTTAAATATAAAGCAACCTTTTAATTTTGAAAGTAAATATAAAGAGAATCTCAAGCAACTGGGATCTTTAAATCCCCGAAACTTTTCTTGTGTGTCCTAGTTGTAAACTAGAGTCGTCCTCTCCTTTAGACCTTTTTAGGTTTAGCGACCTAAAAGACTTCGCTTAGGGATTTGTGAAGCCATGTATGACTATCTTTATCTTAATAGTTCGTGTATACTGATCTTGCTACCGCTTGTTGAGTCTCACTCTGATCAGGTAAGATAGATAGCAATCACAAAGGTTCTTCGTCTCAGACTTTGTGATTCCACAAGTATATTCCTCTATAACGATTATTTGTTGAAATCGGAGTATGTTTTACTTTTGAGGTGAATAATAATTTAGGATGCTCTTCGGGAGTCGTAAGTACCGGATTTTGAGGTTTACTAGACTTTCTCAATTGCAAACGATTTCCTATCTCACCTTAATCTTTTGTACAAAACGTAAATCACATATAGGCTTATCTGTGGGAGGCAGATTGGTTTAAAGCCTTCAATTGAGTTGAAGCAACTCTTAGGCTGTAAAGGACGTCTGCTAAGGGAGAGTTTGTGAGATTCAAGAGGTGTAAGGAGCGCGACTGTAACTGAATTACTGTGACGGTGGATTCGGTCTCAACTACATTCCAGTATGAAGTTTTGATAGTAGGGTAGATTCTGTAGCGGATTAATACAGTTCGGTATTCAATTTTGGACAAGGTTCCGGGTTTTTTCTACAATTGGGATTCCTCGTTGACAAAATTTCTGGTGTCTGTGTTATTTCTTTTTCCGGATTATATTGTTTATCTTTGTAATTGAAATATCACAGGTTGTACGTAAATTACAAAGTAGATACGTCCATCGTAATTGTTGGCTATGACTTGATTGATCTTGAATATTGATTTTTGGAATCGTCCAAGTACTCTCGCGGTATAATCCGGTTCCCGAACTTGTCCCCGTTTACATATTGAATATGAGAGAAAGAGATACAAACTCATATAATTCCTGATTGAGATCCATTAAGTCGTAACTCTCAAAATTGTATTTGAGTTTAGTCCATACAGGTTGCCTTAGAAAAAATTGGTGGTGTATTTTGGTACCCACGCATTTTCAATTGGTATCAGAGCATGCAAACAGAAAAAACCTAATAAGTTTGTGTTTGTAAATGATTAAATCTGTAACCAATGAGTCAAAGTATGTTTTTCAATTTACCAAGGATGTACATTCTTCCCAAAATAAAAAGCCGCACGAGAAATGAGATTTCCTTTATTCGGCAATACATCTCTTTTGGGTGTACAATGAGTAGTTTACCAAACTTTTTGAGAAGACAGTTGCACAACAGGTTTATTAACTGTCATGATAAACCTGTAGTTAAAAGTGCTTGTGCAGTCAAGGACTCTAACCAAGAAACGTGCTCTCAATCCTTTCTTCATGACAGAGTTCACCTTCTTGAAGAACTACTTCAATCAAAAGAGCGAAGCACTGTTTTTATTGAATAAAGACTTGAGGAAAGTAATGAAATAGAAAATCTCTTGAAGATAAAACTTAATGAATCAAAGGATGATCTAATTCAAGAACTTTCAATGATTCAGAACTTGGAAAAAAAAAGTTATCTAGACTAAAACACCATGTGGTCAAGTAAGAAATAACTCAGTGTGCTCTCCGAAAAATTCTCTAGAAAGCACAAATACTCATGTAACTCAGCATATTGAAAAATGGTTTCAAGTACCTTTAAAAGTAAATCCAGTACACAGAGGAAAAGTAAATTTGATCCCGTTAGATCTTAGAAAAAAAATCAATGTAAACAGGAAGGCCATATGAAACCATGCGGGAATAAATGTAAAAGAAAACCGTCTAGTGTGGAACCTTGTTTCCGTACGAAAAGTTTCTCAAAAGATTGTTCATCGGTAACTAAGAGGATATGATTTCTGCTTTACAAAAGTCCTTGCACCAAATTATTAATTGTGTTGCAACTCTCAAATTAAGTGGGAAAAAGAAAGATAACTTCAATTCGAAGAAAGATTTCCTGGAAACTCATAATTATACAGTTACGAACCTTCAAAAAGGAATGGATCTAGGATTTTTGACCTCAGAACGCAGATTAACCGATTGAGACGAGATATTAGAAGTACAAGTAAAAGGCTATATACAGGTAAGATGAAAACTTCTCTATCCTTCATTAATTCATCTGAGAAAAACTGCATTAAACATACATCAGGTACTAAACAAGAAAGTATACCAAAAAAATATTGTTGTTCATGATGGGCATTTGTTGGATGCTTTATCATAACATAACTTGATTATAGGATATAGTGCTTCCTCCTGTAACAATTGAAAGGAGGATGCATAACTTGTTCAAGAAAGAAAATTGTTTCCTTCTTGACATATGATGTATCTTGTTTTGTGTAAATTTACTAAAACATGGTTCTAAACACTATCATAGGGCTTTTCCTTGATGCAGTCACATCAAAAGTCTTGATGTGGATATCAACTACCTCTTGTGCTCTAAATCCCCATTTATGGAGCTGAGAACAATATTGATATTGTCTTCGTAACTAGTCTTGGAAATCTTGTTAGAGACTTTGGAGTTATTTTTGATCAATTTTATGCGGATAAAAAGGATCTCAAGCTCCTTAAAACAGAATTAGGAAAAAAAACTGATGATCTTGTCTCTCTCAAATCTAAAGTCGCGGATTACATATGATATGCAAATTTTTCTTCTTCTGTTTACTAGGAAACTTCTTGTGAGAATTTATTCTTGTGCTCAAAAAGGATAACTAGGGTTTGGTATAACATATATTCTGAGTACACAAGTTATTTCCAACGATTTTCGTCTTAAATTTTTTTAGGTTTATTTATTTAAATTCTAGAGTTTTTGGAAGATGAACTTGTAGTATTTAATCTTTATTGGTTATATGTATTGCAAAGTCTTATGAGATATACTTGTCCCTTACTTTTTGTGAATTGAACTGATATATCATATATGCTCAAAAGTTAAATCTATTAAGTTTATGAACTAAAAGTAGAATAAACTTTGTGAGAATTTACAAAGTATTGATCTACTCATGGTCACACTCTTGTGTAATTAATGCATTATCAAACTCCATTAGATTTTCCTTATGTTGAATCATATTGATTAAATTTTCTCCTTGTTCGTAACTGGCGTTGAGATTAATTTATGTCGATATTTATGATACAAAATCCATGTGATTTGTTAATGTCCGTCAAATCCTTCTTTTTTATTAAAGTAAGGTCACTCATGTTGTTCTCCTGGGAATTAGATCAAATGGGAGAGAGTTCTTTTTTTAACTTGTGCTTAATTTTTATATCTTTGTGGGGAGAGTGGATGTGGAATACATAGGAGATGTTTGTATCCTAAATCTCCTAGATGAGACACTAAGTATTTTATACTCTGTGATATCATCTAAATTAAATTTGATATGTGCTTCTTTAGTCTTGAAGTATCTTTTGTTTCATTATGATCCCATTGTTTTCGTACCTTTGCCAATTTTTATTGACAAAAAGGGGGAGAATTAATTAGTAATACTTTTGTACTACATACATATGGTTTACAGATCATTATGTAAAGGGGAGTGAATCAACATCTATAGGTTTCACCTATTATGCAAAAGATGTAAGTATTGACTAAGGGGGGGAAACATATCATCGTAGTATTACTTTGAAGTTATGATACAATTGAACTTCTGAGAAGATAATAATACCATGTTTCTATATAACGACGATTGAGAATATCTGTTTTCAAAGTTGTTATCGCTACAGATCTTCAACAACAATGATGTTGAGTTGATCACGTTTAGAATCATTGGCAACTTGAAGTAACGAAGAATTCAAGGAGTTGGATAACCAAGGAAATCAGGCATAATGGATTCCGGAGTTTTGAAGCTTTATTTTTTAATCCATATGTATTGATAGTTTTGTCACTAAAATTGACAAAAGGGGAGATTGTTAGAGCATTGCTCGGTCGAACTCACAAGTTTTGCTATCTCAAGCTTGTTTGATCAAAACTATATCTTGATTTGTAATCTACATTTAGTCAGGTGGATTAGGATAAAAGTGTGTAGTTGAGTACCAGACATCACCGCGTTCTACCGTTTGAAGGCGAAGATCAACCGAAGATTTTGGAGAACTTTTTTTTTTTTTTTTAATCAGACAACAGCGGGAATTGAACCCCTAACCTATAACTTGGGAGTTCAACCCCTAGCCAACTGGGCTAATCCCAGTTGGCTTTTTGAAGAACTTCATCAATAAAGGTAAGTGAAGAATGAACCACATGTTACTCAAGTTTTCACCTTTCTATCTATGAGACTATATCGCATGACTAAAGTGGACTTTATATGCATAAAAAAAAATTCGAGTCAAGTTTATCTTCTTAACTATTCTCGAAATATATTGACTAAGCTTAAGAACATTTGTTCATACTTGATGAATTTTGTTAAGAACAATTTATTGTTTATGACCTAAATTATGATTCAACATTATCCTAATTGATTATTAGAGAATGTTTCAAATTGATTATTAGAGAGATATAGAACTATTGTAAATATGGATACAAGACAATAAACGTACCAGCTTACATATTGGTGCAACTGCTATAGGTCCGGAGCCGTAGTAAATGTACGCAGTACAGTGCCAGCGAAGCAATAGTTCGGCAACAACTTTCGGTACACATACTGAGTATGCAAATCCAAAAAGTTCTATTGACTCGTGAACTCAGGTTGGTACATATACCTAGTATGCATACCGAATTTTTTCTGTGAACTCCTGAACTCGTTTTGTCTTAAGGGTATACAAACCCGGTACACGTACCATGAAAAAATAACTCACGAACTGGATGTAAGTACACGTACTTACCATGTCGAATGTCTTCAGATGCATCAGAATTATTTCTATGAGATAATCGACATTTGAACAACTCTCTAAAAAATACACCTAGACATATTTGATCAAAGTATAACCTATGGTTGTGACTCAAGATTAAAGTCTTAAAGTGTTATATGAAAATGATAAAGCTTATAGTTCGTCTGGCTAGGTTGGGCTAACCTTTCATGAACAAGTCATTGTACACGGTTGGTTACGGTTCATCCTAACCAGAGTGTATATTTTGTTGTGTTAATCTCAAATCAAAGATTCATCTAACGGTGGATATTGATTGCTTGATTCCAAGGCTACCTTAGCTTAAATCCAAAACAACCTTTGATATTGAAAGACTATATAAGGAGAACCTCAAGCAATTGGGATATTTGAATCTCCGACACTTTTCTTGTGTGTCCTAGTTGTAAACTAGAGTCGTCTTATCCTTTAAACCTTTTTAGGTTTAGCGACTAAAAAGACTTCGCTTAGGGATTCGTGAAGCCAGGTCCGACTATCTTTATCTTGATAGTTCGTGTATCCTGATCTTGCTACTGGTTGTTGAGTCTCACTCCGACCATGCAAGATATATAGAAATCACAAAGTTTTTTCGTCTCAGGCTTTGTGATTCCACAAGTATATTCCTCTATAACGATTCTTTGTTGAAATCATAGTAGGTTTTACTTGTGAGGTGAGTAATAATCTAGGCTGCTCTTCGGGAGTCGTAAATACCGGATTTTGAGGTTTGCTAGACTTTTTCCGTTGCAAACGATTTCCTATCCCACCTTGACCTTTTGATCAAAACGAAAAATCACATATATGCTTATCTATGGGAGGCAGATTGGTTTAAAGTTTTCAATTAAGTTGAAGCAACTCTTAAGCTGTAAAGGACGTCAACTAAGGGAATGAATTGCGCAAAGTCTTTCAAGATTCAAGAGGCGTAAGGATCGCGACTATAACTGAATTAATGTGAAGGTGGATTCGGTCTCAACTACATTCCAGTCCGAGGTTTTGATAGTAGGTTGATCGCTGTCGTATGCGTCAAAACTAATTACACTTTCTTACTAAAATATATAATGAAGTACTAGGTAAGAAATGATCGTTCCCACAGAGAGGACTAGGATTGTTAAGTTGTTTTGATTTCCTATAAAGAACAAGGGGGTATTTATGATTTTATGTAAATAAAACTAAACAAAAAGCAAACAAGAAAAAGTAATGCACGCAAATCAATAAGGTGAAAATATTGGTTAAGGATTTCGTTTTCATTCAGAAACATGTTCTTGTCATAATAATTAGAATTGATATTTAATCTCTCATTATCAAAAGCCCTAAGATACCTAGTCGAAAGAATATCCCGCAAATTTCCCGATTTCATCACACATACATGTAAAACGATGCAAGTATGAATTCTACCAAAAGAATAACCTAACGCCTTGTGCTAACCAAGTTTAATTCCTATGGAGCATTAATATTAATGAAATTAGGTTAATCAATGCAATTGAAATACATTGCGCAAACAATTCAACAAAGGTCATGGTTCACATATGATGACAGGATGTATCACTAGAAGCTATAATCATATTTATGCTACTTGTGTTTAAGGATTATCGCTCGATGAAAAATCCTAAACTAGCTATAGATATGAATATGAGTTCTACCAATTTGCAACTTGACAAAACGAATACCCAAATCATGTTGCAAGACGTCAATCATGCATCTATATTTGCAGAGAATCATGAATGATAAATTTGAGACAAAACTAATATATCAAACCAAAAATCATATTATGTAAAATCAACTTAATCAATAGTAAAAATTAGCTCATGTTCATGGAGTTCATAACAAGAAGAAATAGAAGTAACATCATGTCTAAACCCTAGAACAAAAGTAAAGATGGTAATAATTAGAGAAAAGATACAAGTCTCCCTTTTATAGATTTCCTCTTCACATTCAATTCCAATCACTAGATTATCCCATTGCCAAATTGAGTCTCTGACAGCCCATTAGTCTAGCCCAATCAGAATAAGACCAAGTTCTTCTCTTGAGTTAAACCGGATAGATGCGTTGAATTGGTTCACTGAGTTAACTCGATGTAATAGAAAATCCAGCAGAGTTTCCTTTGTATCTGTGCGATTTCCGACCAAATTCTTGGCCGTTCTTTCACTCCCTGCATCTGTATCAATCATATCATTCATCTACTCATACCTATTTTGGGGTAAAAACTGATTTTGCAGGAAATGGTAAATTTGGGTGTGTCGCCGAGAAACGAATCTAAACCCTAAACAAATGCGCTGCACGGGAGTACTTTAGATTTGAGAGATCAATCTGTACAATTGTGGCCCAAACCAATAAATGGCCGTTCCAGTCTTGCTCCGGTCACAAAATAAAGGATAAGGGTTGATCTTATGGAGGGAAGCGAAGAAGGTGTTGCGATCAGAATGGTTAACTGTGAAGGTGTGGTTGTTTATGACTTGTTCAGAATGTGGAACTTGCTTGCGGAATGTAAGCTATAATTTCTTGCTATTTTCTGGATACTTGTGTTGATCACACTTGTTGTTTGAAAATAGATTAAAAACCTATTTATACAAGTCATAGTTTGAACGCACCCTGACCTCATAGGAAGTGGAGGTAGTTGAGTGGTGGAGAAGTGGGATCGTGCAAAATATTGAAAACCACATCCTACTATGAGGGGAACACTGGTTATTTTACACCCACTACTTCTCTGTTGTCACTAACTGTCCGCCTTTCCTAACACTTTCTTATAATGAGCGTGTTGCACACTGTAAATCGCCAGACCAATACCCTGATGAACATCCCCCAGTTTGCGATGATGTCTCAAGTATTTTTGTACAAAAATATGCAGCAGGATGCTAAGTGTGTCTTATTTGCAAGACCTAATTATTTTGACCAATCACGCGTATGTTAGGCGGCAGGCAGTCGAGTTGTGAGATTTTCCGCAAAAAGGTAGCATATAATGCTTTTAGGTTAAATAATTAAATTATTTGTGAAATCGATATTTATAAGACATCGTTTGTAATTGATGCATATAATACATCGCTTTTAAGCAAGTTGCTCATGAAGCATCGTTGTATAAAGCTTGTTTAAATTAGTCGCAGAGCGTAATGTCTTAAAAGGAGCATGACTAGCTGTTAGAACATAGCTCGATTGAACCCACCAAGCGTTGGTATGTCAAGTTTGGTTGTCATATTTTAGTGAGCCAAAACTTATTTTAAGAGTCGCTTGATTATGTACTAGAGTCAACTTCGTATAGGTTAGCTTGAAAGTATTAGGATATGAGACATTACAAGTATTGCGAAGACTTGAAGAAGTGAAGAAGTAAGGAGCTACAACAACAATATCATCCTTCCACTTGAGGTTAGTGATATTTGACTTGAACTGTTTCATTCCCTAACGTATCTATCAAGTTGTGCATATTGAAAACAAAACTTCGAAGCATGAATGACACTCTAGTTAGACACGGTATTAAGGAATACAATACGAAGTTTATTGCTTAACCATTAAACTTTGTAGATAAGACATCGACATAATCGTTTGAATGCTATTTTGATTATGTATGGGTATAAGGTGAAGATTTCATCCTAGGAAACAATGTTTTACTTTTTTTTTAAGGAAGTAAATTCATGAACTCATTTTGTGAATCGAAAGAGAAATCGCCAGGCATTATTGGTATTGTTATTCATTGCGTATCTTTTGAACTACCAATATGTGTGATTAGTATAACCGCTCATGACTTGTTTTTGTTCTTGGTAAAACTATTCACAAAGGCTTGACTTTTGTATTGGTATGACTTTTATTAGTGAAACCGATCTTAAGTAATCACCTGAGATGGTATGATCGATTTTGTGATTTTGTGCATGACCGACTCTGGGTAAAGGGGAACCGATCCTAGTAAGAGGTGCAACACATCACAAAGGGGAATCGATCCTTGTATGAGGTGCAACAAATTTTTAGAAGAAAGGGGAACCGATCCTATGGACATGTGCATCAAGTACAAGTTAGATACCATATATATGTGGGAACCGATCCTAGTACCTAGTCAACCGAGTTTTTGGAAAGCTAGTGTGACTATGCACAGTACTCACATGGAGGTAGAACCGAAACTTGTTTTGGTAGAACCGTGAAACCCATGATTTGTGATTGAGTGTTCTTGATCAATCACATATTTCTTGAAAGTCAAATGAACCAATTCTAAACTTGTTTGGAAGTGTGGCAAATCAGTTTCAAGGTTGTAAGTATGAAAGAAGACTTACAAAGTAAGGATGTCGACATACTTTGAACATGTACAGTAACACTAATCTTTAATTGTTCAAAGTTATTCCTTAATAGCTAAAGAAGAAAATCCCGGATCGAATAAAATAAATTGAGAATATTTTATTTAAGGTTTTTAATTTTATTTTAGGAAAATGAAAATTAGTAATTTGCATTTACTAGTATGAGATTTTCCAAAAGATTTTCGATCATTATTTGGACAAAGCATTTCCAGGAATTATGGAAACCAAATCTGGAATATATTGCATATCTTGAGAATATTTTCGGTTTTGGAAATTCCTTGGTGTCCAAACTTCCTTGGTCTATAAATATGAAAGTTTGCATTTCAAGCAAACTAATCCTCGTACAACAAAACTATCTTGTTTGTGCTGCTACTGGTGAAGCCGCCTATTTGGAGAGGAGAGTAACCTAATTAGGCGAAATCTCTTACGACCGCTCAGTTTAAAGTCTTCTTTGGGATTGAGAAGTTTTATTAGTACCGTTGGTGGGAAACTAGATAATTGCGGTTTATCTTTTGTTTTCGATTGATTTGATTGACTAACGGTGGTTGAACTTTGATTGCACCTAGTTTGTTTATGCTTGAGAATGTTGTCTTCTGATATAAGATCCACTCAAACTAGATTGAAGTTTCGACGGGATCTTTAGAGTGTTTGTAGTTCTAAAGACGTATTGTGATAATCCATTGTTAACAAACTCCGTTCTGTGCGTGATTGATCACAAGATATTCAAGTTGATTGTGTGCAGGTGTTTATTGAAGATCTAAAAAGATTTGAAGACGAAGAAGTCTTTGAAGATTTCTGATTTGGGATTCATAATCTTTGGTGTGCACAATACTTGTTTCGGTAAAAGAGGATCAAACTATAATCGGTTTATCCTTGTGGTAGATTAGATTGATTAGTTGTGTAGATCGGCATCAATACAATTCTTTGTGATTAAAAGTATTGATTGTAAAATCTTAACAATTACCTTTGGTAGTTGATAATAAGATGGATCTAAGAACCCGCAAAGGAGTTTATTGAGATAAACAGAAGAGCCTTTGTCGAAATCATATCACTTGGTCGAAAAGAGTTGTTACCAAACAGATTTGTTGTTCCTTTACTGTTTGGAATACGAACCAAAGAAATTGTTCCAAGTACGTGACTTATTACAGGTCGGAGGCGTGGGAATACAAACGGAACTTGGTGAACTATAGGTTTAGTTGCTTGGTCTCAACTATACGAAGCTGGTTTGATTTTGTATCGCGGCTTAATCCTGAGAGTATTCAATTCTGGACAAGGTCCCGGGGTTTTTCTGTATTTGCGGTTTCCTCGTTAACAAAATCTTGCTGTGTCATTTACTTTTATTTTCCGCAATTATAATTGTTGTTATTATAATTTAAAGTAAATTTCACAAACGTTAATTCCTATTTACTTGATAAGTAATCCTATTGTGTTTGGTTAAGTCCGAACCTTTTATCAAGCAAACATACTTCGTCGTTGTATTGTCTCGATCTCGTATCCATAGACGATCACACAAAGTGTGAACCGATTTGTTGTATTGTCTCAACTCAGTCCATAGACAATCATTTTCGGAGAAAGGACTTATAGGTGGAAAAGTTTTAAATTGAGGTATATTTCGGTACCCTCGTATTTTCACCAGCCATCTTCAGGAAGCTGGCAAGAGCTATTCATGTACGCCAAAGGTGAGCTGGTCGGTCCTTATAGGAGAGTGATGGCTGGTAGCCATTTTAACATCCTATTGGTCGGCCCAAGTTAGATCTAGACAGGTTAAATTGGCTATCCAAATTGAGTAGCTGAGATGATTTGTGGCAGTCATTGGCTGCCGTTGAATTCATTTAAGACCCTTGTAGGAAGCGCGACTAGCCACCTTTAAACAACAGTTCAAAAGCTGTACGGGTAGGCGGCAGCTTGGCCGATCGGTTCTCATGGAAGAGGGATGGCCGGTGATCACGACGACATCTTATTGGTCACCTAAAGTTAGATCTAGGCCGGTCGATTCGGATAACGAAGTTGGACAGCCGAGATCGTTTAGCGATAGGGATGCGCTGCCGCTGGCCGTAATGAGGCTGTTATGTCCATGTGGCAAACCTATTTTGAGCTAACGGTTTTATGTGTTAGTTGTGGGCTGGGAGAAATTCGATCGACCAGGGATATAGTAGGGCCGCTGGTGAGCATATCCGTACCTTTCCCGTTGATTAGAATTAAATCTAGGCCGGTCAATTCGGCTGGCGAAGTTGGACGGCCACTATTGTTTTAAGAATGCCATATGCGGTCTTAATTCCACTGAAAAATTTTCATCCGCGCGGCTAGCCTACTTTTGGCTATCGATTAAGGTTGTTGCCGGCGTGTTATAAGAATTTCGATTGGTTGGAATAACAATGGGCTCACCAGTGAGTATCATGGAGCTTGTCTGGCTGCGCTGGGAGAAGGCTAGGCTCGTCGAATTGGCTGGCCAAAATGTATGGTCGTGATTGTTTTGAGACTGACATGGGCAGCATATATTCAATTACTTAAGGAATTAAGCGTGTCGACCAACCAACTTCCACTTTTAATCAAAAGTGTGTGATGCGCATTTAAAGCGATTTGATTGGTCGGTGGGAAAGAGGGGCCGGCAGGCAGTAATATGGGGCGTGGACAGTCGGCTATGGGCCACGCCTTCTATGGAAAACCGGTCGTCCAAGTGGCGTGGCCGCGCCTCCTTTTGCTGCTGCCTTTATTTGTTGTAGTTTCTCATATTTCTTGTTTTTCCAGTTTTTAATAGGATCTTGCTCCTACTAGCTCCATGATGGATCAATTTTCTAGTTTCCTAGGTTTATTTTCGACCAATGGGGTTCGAGATATTGCGCAGGCCGCAATAAGACCTGATTTTGTAAATTAATAAAATTAGGTTGGAAAGATTGAATTTTGTGAGCTGACACAAAATCAATCAATTTCTGGTGAATTTTGTGCGTTCATACAAAATCACTAATTATGTTTCAGAGGGCAGCATAACTTTGTGTGCCTCTAATTGAGTACTTCCATGCATATCTTAGTTCCGACACTTTGGGAAATTCATGCTACTCAGCTGCGAGCGAACATTAATTGTCATGTCATGTCAACATCAAGAATTCGGCTTGGGAACATGGCATAAAATAAATACTCGACAGTTCATGCATTAGTGAGTAATGCAGGTGGAAGATAAAATTTATAGAATATTTTGGATTGTTGCTATACGCACCATTCTGGAGGCCTGGCCACCCATTACTTTTAAATGGCTCTGTTTCTTTGAAGAACGATGGCAAATTAAATACAGGGTCTTATAATTTTAGCCCTGAACTAAAAACCACCATCAAGACTATTCTGTTATGTTTTTTTTCTTGTATCCGTACTGTCTTTTATGTCCGTACAGTCACACGTGCATTTCGTATGTGTAAGTGTCGGTAGAGATTGGTCAGTTGTTGCCAGGCTGTAAGTCCAATCTTCCTTTCCTTTTCTTCATATGTCTGTATAAATACACACTTTCAGTGTGTTTGTCTGTAACTTGATGATTAACATTTAATACAAGTGAAACTTTACTATTATGGTATCAGATGAATACACTTTCGCACCGCCATTAATGGCTTCTTCTCAGATCAGAAAAAAAAAATTACAACATCTTTGTTCTTCTCTTTCAGATCACATCTTTTGATTGTTTCATCTGTTCTGTTAATCATCAAATCTATCTTCTTACCTTTGTTTTCATGGCGAACTACGAATCAAGAATCTTTATTGTTCCTCTTAATCAAATCTCAAGCATTCTTTCGTACAAACTCAAAGAAGATAATTTCCTCACTTAGAAATCTTTACTCTATCCTCTGTTGAGACGATATTGAGTTCATGGATTTATTGATGGATCCATTCAATGTCCTCCATATCTGGTCGATAACGCTGTAAATCCATGTTATACAGCTTGGCATGACGATGATGCAACTCTTATCTTATGGATTCAAATGTCAATTTTTGATTCTGTGATTCCATATGTGGTTGGAGCTGATACATCAAGATATCTATGGGATGCTATTGAAACAAGATTTGCAATGTAGCGCCCCCTAAGCTAGCAGCTGATTAATCCAAGAGATTAACTAAATAAAGAGGCACTAAGAATCTAAATCATTTACTTAAACATTCAATTTAGAAATCTGCTACAAAAACTTAATGCAAAACTAGCCCCGCTCAGAAATATATATATATACAAGGATTCCTCTCAAATGATACATATTCAATAGTGAGTAGATTTACAAATAGAATACAAACACAGAATAAACATAGCGAAAGCTAACTAACTAACTAACGTAAATAATTCTTCGAAGCTTTCATCGTCACATGCACATCTTGATATGTCTCTGAAACTGAAAGTGGGAATGGGTGAGCACATCATCCCTAAAATGGGTGCCCAGTAGGAATAACAACTAGATTTCAAGTAATCATTAATATGATTTAAAAACAATACAGGTTTTGTTGAAAGTCAATAATACACGGAAATACAATAACACATATTGTAGAAACTTCTTCAAAGCAATTTAAAAAAACAGCAAACATCCATAAAGAACAGTAAACATCCATGTATGAGATGTGTGTATTGCCGCACATAAGGGAAGAATAATATTTGTGCTAACCACACTCATTAGGTAATATTGCGGTGTATCGCCCTAGCCATAGAATACCGATATATAAAGGAAGAATAATATTTGTGTTAACCACACTCATTAGGTAATATTGCGGTGTATCGCCCTAACCATAGAATACTAGATATTGTGTCGACACACATCTCATACCACACAGAGACATGCATGAATTTCACCAAAGACAGGTTTCTTAAACATTAATGAATACAAGAAAGTTCGTTATCGATTCCCACCTCTTTTGATGACAAGCCTCGCCTACCTCGAGATCCGTAGTCTACATGATCATCCTTTGAATCGATCGTTGTTAATAACTAACTGTTAATCACACAAGTATTCTAAGAGATTAGCCCAAAGGCTCATACAAGTCTAACTAATGGTTCTAATCCCATTAACTAAGTCTTATGAACATCTACAACTTTGTAGAAGGAACCAAAGACTAATTCGAACCATAAGGGGTCCAATTCATCAAATTAGGAAAACTATAACTAAGCGCAAGTCCACTAAACTCGGCCCATTAACATAAGGTCTGGCCCAACTGGGTCAATTAACGGCCACTGACAGTCAAAGGTCAACTAACAGTCCATGTTAAGTCAAAGTCCAGGGTTAATGGTCAAATAAGTCAAACAAGAATCGGTCAACGATCCAACTTAGGTCAAGAAAGGGAAACTCAGTGAGTTAAGTCAGTCTACAAGACTGATTCAGATAAATCAGATTACTATGTGACTCAGTCAGATTAACCGAGTCAGAATTACAGATCAGACACACATCTGACTGGGATTACTAATAGGCCAAAAGCCTAAGCTAAATTTCTATTCCAAGCATCAACACAATACAGAACATTGAATACAAGAAACTTCATAGTTCATTCACAATAATTAACTCAGCCTACCTATGATTGCAGTTCCAAGATTTTTCATCAAACACTAACAACAAATATATCATCACTATCAAACTAATCTCGTTCAATCCACTCATCCAAGCCCTTTTTACTGCAACTCACCTAATATAACTCAACCCCACCTGCAACAGATTAGTACCTTGGTCCAAACTGTGCCAAGCTTCATCTTCACATACAACACCACCAGGTTCAGCTTCAATACTGTCAACCCCTGCAACCCATAGTCATATAAACTTCAATCCATTCATAACTCAGCACTACCACCAGGCTTCACTTGAGGTCTCCATTCAAACTAGCACAACTTATCTTTCTCATTCCACCTGCACCAACTCATCTCCACCTCAACACAACCAGCACCACCAGTTCAATAACACCAACAAATCTGTACACCTGCAAACTCAACAACACAGACAACACCACCAATAACCATCTCATAAGCAAGTCCTGCAACAACAATCTTCAGAACTGCCATCTCTTTATCCAATTCATCTCCCACATGAAACTTAAACCAAACACAACCTTATACTAGAATTACATCTCCATAATAAACTCAACTCCAACACAGTTCATTCACAATCACATAAAATCAATAATCTAAATAATTGAAACAAAATACTAAACTCAAACGAAATTGGAACTTACCCAAGCATCAACATCCTCTGATTAGCTTTTCTCCCAATTCAATTCTACTGAAACCCTAATTCTAATTTGGGGAAGAACATGAAACCCTAATTCACCCTTTCTTCTCTGTGAATCGGAAATTGAATACTAAAAGTTCTTCTTTGTTCTCAAACCACAAAACCCATCTCTAATCCCATCTTATTCATCATTAATCGAAACTCTAGACAATCTTCTGAGAAACCCTAACTTCATAATCCTATCTTCGATTTATAACATCATCTCAATCTTCTTCTTCATCATACACATAAACTCCAACTCTTTCTTAATCTAACTACATCTCTCGATCTCAGACTCAATCATACCCACTTTCATCAATTCTCGAAGAAAACCTAATTCTAATTCTCTGTAATACCCTTTCATGTTGCGTCTGATTAAACAACATAACAATCTTCACCACCAGAAACACTTCATGGATCGAACCACTATTAATTCAGTTTCCAAAATTTCAGTTTGATTTCTCAAACAATCGCAGAAGAAGAACGGAGAGAAAACAGAGAAGAAAAAAATAATGAGGAAGAAGAAAGAAATGAATGTGTCTTGTCGATTTGGTCTTGAGATAAGGCTGACCAAAATTAATAATCGCACCCAACCAATTGATATGGACATCCAAGGTTTCAAACGAATCTGATGATTACTTCTTCGTTTCGGTATCCGAACGACACGTTCAAATAGTCTATTCCGCGTAATTTTTCGAGATCTATCCAGTGGTACTAATTTCGTCTCTAGGTCACTGTTAGATGAATTCTTATTAGTTTAACTCCATATTAACTAATCGAGTCCTTAGCGGGTAAGTTGTCTCTTGACCGGTCTAATAGCGTTGACGAGCTTAAGGGTCTTTACATGCAAGAAGCTCATCCACACCTTCAATTCAACTACGTATAAAGCTTCAATCATTACGTCTTGGTTCAGGTACTATTTCTGCTTTTCTCAAGAAGATTCAAGATGAATTATTTGCTGCTAGATCTAGAATCTCAGATGAGGAATTAGTTATCAACATTCTTAATGGTTTAGGGCAAGAATATAGTTCCTTCTCTACTTCTATTCGAGTTCGTACTCCTCCAGTTACTTCTAAGGAGTTACACAATTTTTTTTTAAGTGAAGCAGTAGTAGTTACAACTAAACAAAAGGATCGGTTATATGAGGCTAATGCCAAAGCCTTTGTTGCTAATGCTAGGCCTAACTCTCAGTTTGGTAGAGGAAGAAGTAGAGGTTATTCTCATTTTCCAAAATCCTCTCATTTTTCACAACCTCATCCTGTGAGACACCCATTTCCATCTTATCCTAGAGGATTCTCACATTTTCAGTTTCAACCAGTACCTAACTTTGCACCTATTTTTTCACCACAACTCACTCCTGGTGCATCATCCTCAAATTCTTCTGCACCAACAACTGACAAAGCTTGTCAGCTCTGTAAGAAAGTAGGCCACTTAACACCAGAATGCAGGCACATGTTTAATTTTGCATATCAAAGTTCATACATTCCTCGGCATATTAGTGCAATGCTTGCAACTTCTAACATGATTGGTGAAAGTCCTTGGTATGCTGACTCTGGTGTAAATAATCATATAACCAATGATGTCACTAAACTTCAACAATCTACACCTTTTGAGGGAGATGAGGAAATACAAGCAACAAATGGCGAAGGTATGCCAGTTACTCACATTGGTTATGTTTATAAAACAACTCCTTTATCTAATTTTCATCTAAACAATGTTATGTTGGTTCCTAAATCATCACAAAATCATCTTTCTTTACACAAGTTTACAAGTGATAATAATGGCTCTATATCATTTGATTCTGGTGGTTTCACTGTAAAGGATCTCTCATCTGGGAGGATCATTTTTCAAGGGCCACATGAAGATAGATTGTATCCAATGCATTTTCACAAGCATCCCCAAACAAATAAAGCTCTATCAAGCATCATGTGACAACCCGAATCAATAACAATAGTCCGGCCGGCCCTATTATCAGTAATTCAAGGTTTTCACTACATGAACGTAGATTCATATAGCTCACACTAGCTCAGAAAAATATTTTCTTTAAATAAAATAGAAAAGAAATTTTTTTTATCACACTAACAAGTTATGAAATAGACTGACACATTCTACTAATGAAAAAAATTATGTTTTAACAAATTTTTGACGAGAAAACTCATTAAGAAATTAATATTTAACAATGTGATAATCTTGTCGAAAATAAGGGAAAACAAATTCTGAAGAAAACTTCATTAAGGAAGAGGTCCACTTCTTCCCAGATACCACAGCGGAAACTTGAGAAAAATCCAAGATTAGTCACTTACTTACTCAGCTACCTGAAACTAAAAATCAACACAAGGTCAGAGCCTTGGAAATTGCAAGTTCACTCTTAATTCATCAGTTCAACCGTTGAATATAAAAGCATCAAAGTATCATGTAAGAATAACTACACTGGCTATGCGACAACATAGTATACGCTAATAAATTTCACTAGTTCGTAACCTTCCACAAAGATCAAGTTCAGCAGCTTGAAATAATTCTCTACCATGTAACTCTTTAAAACCACATACGCATAAGACATACGCATAATACAACAAAATAGATAAGAACATCTCACGGAGACACACATGCTATCTATTGGATAATTATATCCCCGACCTCAGCGAATATCAATTTAAACATACATATCACTGTCCACCGCGATGCACAAGCTATCTACAATGCATAGTTGTGGTCCCTGATCTCGACAAATAAAAAAATCACACCACAGCCTACCGACGCACATAACCATACATGCTATTGCGGTCTGATCTCGGCGTACACACAATAAAAACTGCCCACCTGCTCTCACAAGCATAAAAGCTATAACGGCCTGATTTCGGCATACAAACACAACAACTACTGCCCACCGGTGCCGACACGCGTAATAGCTAACATGGCCCTGATATCAGCATACAATCGAACATAAATATGTACAAGCAAAGCAAAGCAACCAAACACACACAGACCATAACATAAATGACAAATAATCCATAAATATTCAAACTAAATAGTAGTACATGATAAAAAGTGACGTTACACTTACCCGATCTTCTTGAAATTCAAACTGGAAACTCGTAAGAACCTATTTTACATCATGTTAAATTCTCAGTAGGTTCTAACGGTTAGATAGTTATGTGTAAGGTATTCAGTAGGCCTATTTCAGACATATTTCTCCTGTGGCACAGTCTGGTCAATCAGGGGTTACATGGTATCAAAAAAGTTTGATCTTCCTAAAAATTTTACATGACACTTAACGTTACAATTAACATACACAGTTAAAATACGAGCAAAATCCAACGGTTATATAATCCATACAACAGTTCAATCAGTACTACAGGGTACCAGAATTCTTCAGAAACACAATTACGAAAATCAATCGATTGGGAGCCTTACCAGTGTCCGATCGGTATCAAACTTTAATTGAATATACATGAGATACTAGAACAGAACATATCCAAAATGCAGCCCCGACCAACGGTTAAATTATATTTAAAGTATACTTGATTCCAGCTACGTTTTCTGCAATTTAAGGTTTCAAGGATATGATGATTTATGATTTATCCTATGAAGATTTATGAACTACCATGATAATTTAAAATATTAAATAACCAAAATAAAATTGATAAAGCAAGAATAAACTTGCCTCTTGATGAAGATGAAACAAGAATGAAACCAATGAAGAAGAGCAATCAAATATCATCATAGCCGCAACTCCTTTTCCCTTTCTGCCTCGTGGCTCACTTTCTCCTCTCTATTTCTAATCCTTTTTTTTCTTCATCTTCGGTAAAACGCGGTTTATATATTTTCTAATAACCTAAACGTCTTATAAGTCCAAACTACCTTACGATAAGGGATACCAACCAAGTTAATAGGACACCTATTTTCTTATACACTTAATACACCTCTACAAATTATAGATTTTAGCTAATACTTCATAATTATTAAGTAATGGGGTATTACATTCTTCCCCCCTGAAAGAAACGATTTCGTCCTCGAAATCAACATATCTCGGAGTAGAATAATTAAGAATGAATATTATCTCCAATATGACACTGAAACCAACCATGTCAAGCACGAATATATCAGAACGTAAGTATAAATCTCCTAACAACACAATACATCTTCTAAATATGCGCATGAACCCCAAATGCCAAATCACAAAATTAACACACTACCGTTTTAAACAAAAAAAAAAAAAAAACGTAAGTAAAATCCCGATGATCAAAACTCCTAACACACTAAATCAGTTACTCAAATATTCAAAGAAAAATCATCATATGATAAAAACAAAATTCTTTTAAACGCAACTACCAAAAACTGGTAAGTCCATACGCACAGTTCGAGTAAATCGGAACCGTGCTCTGATACCAACTGTGACAACCCGAATCAATAACAATAGTTCGGCCGACCCTATTATCAGTAATTCAAGGTTTTCACTACATGAACGTAGATTCACATAGCTCACACTAGCTCAGAAAAATATTTTCTTTAAATAAATAGAAAAGAAATAATTTTTATCACACTAACATGTTATGAAATAGATCGACACATTCTACTAATGAAAGAATTATGTTTTAACAAAGTTTCGACGAGAAAACTTATTAAGAAATTAATATTTAACAATGTGATAATCTTGTTGAAAATATGGGAAAACAAATTCTGAAGAAAACTTCATTAAGGAAGAGGTCCACTTTTTCACAAATACCGCAGCGGAAACTCGAGAAAATCCAAGATTAGTCACTTATTTACTCAGCTACCTGAAACTAAAAATCAACACAAGGTCAGAGCCTTGGAAATTGCAAGTTCACTCTTAATTCATCAGTTCAACCGTTGAATATAAAAGCATCAAAGTATCATGTAAGAATAACTACACTAGCTATGAGACAACATAGTATACGGCTAATAAATTTCACTAGTTCGTAACCTTCCACAAAGATCAAGTTCAGCAGCTTGAAACAATTCTCTAACATGTAACTCTTTAAAACCACATACGCATAAGACATACGCATAAGACAACAAAATAGATAAGAACATCTCACGGAGACACACAAGCTATTTATTGGATAATTATATCCTGACGGACCTGACCTCAGCGAATATCAATCTAAACATACATATCATTGTCCACCGCGACGCACAAGCTATCTACAATGCATAATTGTGGTCCCTGATCTCGACAAATAACAAAATCACACCACAGCCCACCGACGCGCATAACCATACATGCTATTGCGGTCTGATCTCGGCGTACACAATAAAAACTGCCCATCGGCTCTCACAAGCATAAAAGCTATAACGGTCTGATTTCGGCATACAAACACAACAACTACTTCCCACCGGTGCCAACACGCGTAATAGCTAACATGGCCCTGATATCAGCATACAATCGAACATAAATTTGTACAAGCAAAGCAAAGCAACCAAACACACACAGACCATAACATAAATGACAAATAATCCATAAATATTCAAAACTGTAATAACTAGTAGTACATGATAAAAAGTGACGTTACACTTACCTGATCTTCTTGAAATTCAAACTAGAAACTCGTAAGAACCTACCTATGTTACAGCATGTTGAATTTTCAGCAGGTTCTAACGTCTAGAAAGTTCTGTGTAAGGTATTCAGTAAGCATATTTCAGACATAGTTCTCCTGTGGCACAGTCTGGTCTATTAGGGGTTACAGGGTATCAAACAAAGTCTGATCTTCCTAAAAATTTTACATGACACTTAACATTACAATTGACATACACAGTTAAAATATGAGCAAAATACAACGATTATATAATCCATACAACAATTCAATCAGTACTACAGGGTATCATAATTCTGCAGAAACACAGTTACGGAAATCAATCGATTCAGAGCCTTACCAGTGTCCGATCGTTATCAAAATTTAACTTAATATACATGAGATACTAGAACATAACATATAAAAAATTCAGCCCCAACCAACGGTTAAAAATATATTTAAAGTCTAATTTATTCCTGCTACGTTTTCTGCAATTTAGGGTTTCAATCATATGATGATTTATGATTTATCCTATGAAGATTTATGAACTACCATGATAATTTAAAAGCTTAAATAACCAAATTCAAACTGATAAAGCAAGAATAACTTGCCTCTTGATGGAGATGAAACAAGAATGAAACCAATGAAGAAGAGCAATCAAAGAGAAATCAAATATCATCCTAGACGCAACTCCTTTTCCCTTTTTGCCTCGTGGCTCACTTTCTCCTCTCTATATCTAATCCTTTTTTTTCTTCATCTTCGGTAAAACTTGGTTTATATGTTTTCTAATAACCTAAACGTCTTATAAGTCCAAACTACCTTACGATAAGGGCTACTAACCAAGCTAATAGGTCACCTATTTTCTTATACACTTAATACACCTCTACAAATTATAAATTTTAGCTAATACTTCATAATTATTAAGTAACGGGGTATTACATTCTTCCCCCCTGAAAGAAACAATTTCGTCCTCGAAATCAACATACCACGAAGTAGAATAATTAAGAATGAATATTATCTCCAATATGATACTGAAACCAACCATGTCAAGCACGAACATATCCAAACGTAAGTATCAACAACCTAAAAACTCAATACCATCCCTCACTCCAGAATAAAACTAGCACCGGTGGAGCTTACCCTCCCTCCTATTGGTTGGTGAGCGTGACCTCGCGCTCTCATCGGCTAATTGAGAAACCATTCGTATTCGTCGGATGAAATTTCGTTAAATATGGTGCGTTGGTCTGACAATGTGCGGTGTAGATTGGGTGGATTGTTGGGACACACGCGACGGACGGCCCTTATTATTTAGAAAAAATTGTTATATTAATTTCGTGCATTTATTGTGAGAATCAGAGAAAATAAAGAAAACGACTATATTAATTTCGGACATTTATGATTAAAATAAAAAAAAATTCAACATATTTATGGAATAAAATAAAATAATTTATATTTTTTGAATATTTTAGAATTTCATGTATTTATTATAGAAAATTCAGAAAATAAAAAAATACTATATTAATTTCAAAGTTGACTAAATTAATCTTAATGTTTTTGTCATCTAGGGATTTTCATTGACTAACCCTCATATTTCACTTTTTGTTATTGTTCGATGTGCTAATCAATAGGTTGGTATACAAAATCTGACAATCATGGCATGACTTTTGATGAAGTCGAAGGTGGTGATAATAGAATTCTGAGTTTGGTTACTACCCTTATAAGGTCGTATGTATATTTGTTCTCATTGGAATTGCAGGCATAAACAAATTAGTAGTAGAAGAAATTATGGTAATCGGCTTTCGACCATGCAAAGACTTTCAACTTATGATTGCGTTTGGGTTTTTTTCTTCTTTCAAATGTCAATGCATGGTTTCTGGGTTGTGCTACAAAAACACACCCATAGTTCCCTTCATTCAGTTTTTTTCTTCATCAATAAAGGTCTTTCATGTTAAATGTGAACTTGATCAAGGGTCAGCTGGAAAAACTGGAAGAGAACGTGGGTAATTTTCTATGACGGCTTAAGCCAAATGGTCCACAAACACAGCCGCAAAAACTCTGAACAGAATCTCATGGACGGCTAAGGAGAACACGACAAGGAGGCAACAAAAGCTGGTAGCTAGGGTATGTACTTCTATCAATAGTACTGTACTGTTCTTATTTTTTGATCATTTTAATCATCTCTTTTTTTATTAATTTTTTTATTTTTAACTGAAACCACTTTTTTTTTATGATTTATTTCTTCTTAAAAAGGTGGAAACAATGGTTGTCTGTTGTTTGATTACTTTAGGTATGATGCTGAAGGAACCAATGATGTAACTTTTGATTTCATACAAAATGGTTGTCACTACAAAGTCAGCTTCATTATTAAATGCAGCTTCAATTTGCTGATTATGCTTATGGGGTTTTGCTCCATGTAAATTTTACTTCGGTGTTCCACATGGAGTGATTGTTAGGTTGGGTACAATGGATGTATATAGTTGCGGACAAAGGGAATTCTCATCTATCAATTTTTTTTTTTTTTTTTGGCTTGAGAATTAAAATGGACATGCATTTGTAGTTTTAAGAATGAACTATGTGTTTTTTCGGTGATTTTTTTTCATCGTCAAGTTAATCCAAATTGAGCATGGAAGGAATTGTACCTATTCTTAGAAATTTCCAAAAGGCTTTTGGTGTATATAGTTTCAATTTTTGCAATCGAAACAAATTGCTTACATTGTATACCACCTTTTCAAACACTGCTATAACAGTAGAGTTTATAAACTTTTTGTTTTCAGTGCTTCTGCGTATTGGGATGAAATCAACAATGTCCTTTAAGCTAGTAAAATCGCATTTCTGTAGGCGGTGCTTGCATGTCATGTAAGAATGAGCACGTATTTAGATGTCATTGGTCATATTTTCTACTAGGTTCTAATGAAGAGCTACTGAAATATAATGTACAAACTAAGTCACATTGGAGGCCCAATGCTAGCTGTTGTTAGAATTTCAAGCTTAGGTCTCATAGCAAATTCTCCTGGTACTAATTTGGTTCTCGACAATATTATTTTTTCAAATTCTACCATATTTGCCGCTCAAATAGTGGATTAATGGATGATGATTATACTTCTTCGAATCTGAATGTTTTGATTGTGATAGTAATCATATTAATCGGAGTGGTTGGATTTTTGCAGTTTTTTCTTCATTTTTTACCCATTATAGATCTCTGAAACCCTCTATTAACAATTTTAATAAGGATATGGATACATGTACTGGATTCAGTTCTTTGTACGTTGGTTCTAATGGGTTTTCAAAACATGTGGGTGGGTTAGTAGTTAGTCTACTCTTTTATGTTCGCAGTTAACACACTTTGTATCAACCTACTTAATCATATGACCATAGGAAGAGATGCCCATTATTTGTCATTTTTCATTGGCCATATGTGTTTCTTTTTCCTTCTATGGTATGTAGTAATGGAAAACCATTACTTTCAACTGAGTTCAATAGTTAACATCCTAATCTCTTTATACCAATCAGGGAGGGTGGACACACTGACCAACAAAGTTTGCAGAGGTTAGTCTCCACAACGACCAAAATTCTAAATCGAATTGAAACAACTAAGTGTAGATCGGAGAGGTTAGTCTCCCTTATATTAGAAAAAACAGGCAATGATAGGTTAGTCTACCTATAGCCCCATGAGACTTTTGCAATAGTTGTATGTTTGTATTACATAGGACTATAGGAGCAAACCTGCTCTGACATAAAGATACGTAAGATTAAACAATATGCTCGATGCTATTAGTAAGTACATTACAGTTTACAACTACTTTACGGAGTATATACTAAATCAAAAATTCTTAACAAGAGAAAAAACCGCCAGACACATAACAAACCCAAAACGGGACCCCCTGCACTCCTCCGTGGGGCCCACTGGGACCCACCAGAAAAAACTGTGTCTAGCGGTTTTGCCGTAGTCCAAATTCTCAGTCTGTTAAGAATGATTGATACTAAATATATGAAGTTATCTTCTACCTGATTGGTCAGTGTGTCCACCTTCCCTTGAGTATATACTAAATATATGAAGTTATGTTCTACCTGATTGTTCGTGTGTCCACCTTCCCTTTATCAGTTTTTGCATTTATTGGCCAAAGCGTAAAATATGTCATGGGAATAGTAAAACTAAGTTGGAGCTGCTTCTAACCAAGGATGAATATATACAAGACTATCTTTAACCATACGTTCACAAATAACTGTTTTTCTACATTTTCTTTGTAAGTTCATTGGGTTAAATCTCTTTCCTTCCCATGGTTGTTGTTTTTTTTTTTTTTGAAGCATGCATATTACATAATTAATTAAATTGTTATTACGAGGAAATTTTGATACCCATAGAGTCACTTAATTGTTGTTGCTGCTTCTGGTCTACACAAATCAACAACACATGTACATGAAAAAATTTCCACTATTTTTTCCCGTTATAATTAAACATGTTCATATTATAACACAACTCAAGGGAGATAAAAATGTCAAGATAAAAACGGATCTAAAAACGGATTAAAACACATATACACTGCCAATATGGATTTGTGTTATCTCAACATCAAGACCTACCACCAGTAAACCAACTCCTTTTCTATATATTTAGTGCTTCTGGCTTCTACATTTTTAAACGTGAAAGAGATAAATAAAATAAAATGAAGAATAAATCGAAAATGAAATCTTCACGATGATTGTCAATATTTTATGATGAAATCCTCCTATGAACTTCGATCATAGTGGCAACGAGTCAAGGATTCACCTTTTGACCATATTCATCAAAAAGAAAGGAGAGCAATAGTTGGAAAAGGGGAAAAAAGAAAGGTCTCAGATGTAATTCGAACAGGAGACCTTTGCATAGTTTATCAATCTAATGGTTAAAAATATCGAAATCCAACCGACGAAGATAATAGTACGCAAACCAATATTGTATTGGATTCAAAGGATCTAACAATTGTGCATTAAAGATGGGAAATCTAACGGCTACTTCCATTTGAGTTTCGATGTAGTGCTGCTGCACTTAAAAGGAGGAGATAAGTGATGATGAATATATGGTTTCTTGATTTAGAATATTCGTATTATTCATCCACCAAGTATTGTTGATAAAACCTATCTTATAAATTGTTATCAAGATTTTATAAATTGTTGCGCGCGGCTTCCAACCATTGTTTTGTCCTCTGAGTTTTTAATTTGTTTTCCGTTGTTGTGATTATAAATATACTTTTGTTAGTTAAAAAAAAAAACAATTTTTTTTTAGAAATTCATATGAATTTATCTTCTAAATTTCCCAAAATATTTATGCGTACGTATTTAACCTAATTTGAAACATCCATGGCACAAAAAAATTTTATAATAGAAGTATCTGATTTTGTTGAACGTTGTACTCAAGTACAAGAAGATCTTTCAAGAAACTTGAAGGTGAGGATTATCCAAAGAAAAAAAAAAGTATAAAAGAAGTGCTATCAAGATATTAGATGGCTCCACATAACATTAGAAGAATATAATAAACAAATTTCTAAAGACCGATATGTAATAATGAAAGTCCAAGTCAATTAACAGCTACAAGAGATGAAATTTCAATCATTTGTGATGGTGTTCAGGTCTATTCATTGAATTTTTATTTATTTTGATATTTGTGCTTTTGCTTTTTGTATATTTTACTGCATTACTCGCGTTAGGGTGTCTCTGGCAGCGATGAAGCCAAGAAAGGCCTCAAACAGGCAGTTAGAAAACATGCTTAATTTCTGAAAAAAGATATATAAGTGCATTTTCTTGATTACATCTTTATTGACGGGAAGCACTTCATATGCTTTGTAGTATTTAATGTTTACAATCTATTTTATATTAATATCGTACATTTTTCATTTAACTACAGGGTGTTGGAGCCTGGAAGAGAAGTTTAGTTGATCGCTAGATTCTTAACACATGTATATGATTTCTGAAGAAAGATATATTAGTCCATTTTTCTTGATTAAATCTTCTTTGACGGGAAGCAATTCATATGCTTTGTACTATTTAAAGTTGATAATCTATTTTATATTAACATCTTATTTTATCATTTAACTACAAGGAGTTAGATGGAAGAATAGTTGAGTTGATCGCTTGATTCCTGACGCATGTATACAATTTTTGGAGAGAAAGATATATATCAGTGCATTTCCTTGATTACATTATCTTCAATAGGCACTTCATATGCTTTTCCCTATTTAGAGTTCGCAATGTATTTTATATTAGTATGTTTTTAGTGTCTCTAATATCTAATATTAATAAAAATATGGTGAGTTTGGTTTCTCGTTTATCTACATGGAGCTGGATCCTAGAAGAGCAGCTGGGTTAACACTTGATTCTTAACACGGGTATATGAATTCTGAAAAAAGATATAATAGTACATTTACTTGATTACATCATCTTGAACGGGAAGCATGCACTTTATGTAATTTGCACTATTTATAGTTGGAAATCTATTTTATATTAATATCATATTTTTGTGGTCTCTAATATCAGATACTGATACAACTATATAGCGAATGCGATTTTTCATCTAGCTACAGGGAGTTGGAGCAGGAGAATGAATTGGCCGCTAGATTTTACTACAAGTATATGATATGGTACATAAGGAAGGTGGGTGAAGTAAAAACAAGGTTGGCCGAACTACACGTCATTACTGGTCTTTTGAGGTAGAATTGTTATGACTTTTTTTCCTTTACTTTTAAGTTGTAAAAATTGATTAACCAAGAGATGTTTCATAGGCACTCTAAAATATAGCAAGACTAAGCGTTGATGTGCTACTTTAAGTAACAGACTTCAAATCTAGACTTACCAAATATCTTTAGAGTACAGATTTTGGCAATGTCATGAACTGCTAATTGATTTCAAAAGTATTTTCTTTAAGAGGATTTCTAAATGAAATTGGTGAATCTGGTTCCAATTGTTAGCGTCTCAAATGTCCGATATCAATACAACTATATAATATGTGTGATTTTTCATTCAACTACAATAAGTTGGAGCCGGGAAAAATAATTGAGTTGCCCGCTTGAATTTCAATGCAAATATATGATTTCTGAAGAAAAATATATATGTATGTTTCCTTAATTACATTTTCTTTGACGGGAATCACTTCATATGCTTTGCACTATTTAGAGTTGACAGTCTATTTTATTTTATATTAATCACATGGTTTTTTTAATTTTTTTAATGTATCTAATATCAGATATCAATGCCTATATAATGACTAGTGACATTTCCTTGATTACTTCTTTGACAGGAAGCACTTTGTATGCTTTGCAATATTTAGGGTTGAGAATTTAGTTTATGCTAATATCGTGTTATTTTTAGTGTCTCTAATGTCATATATCAACACAACTATATAATATGTGTGATTTTTCATTCAACTACAAGAAGTTGGAGCCTGGAAAAACAGTTGAGTTAGCCGCTTAATTTTTAACGCAAGTATATGATTTCTGAAGAAAAATATATATGTGTGTTTCCTTAATTACATTTTCTTTGATGAGAAGCACTTCATATGTTTTGCACTATTTAGAGTTGGCAATCTATTTTATATTAATATCATGATTTTTTTTTAGTTTCTCTAATATCATATATCGATGCATATATAATGACTAATGAGTGTGATTTTTCATTTAACTATAATAAGTTGGAGCCTGGAAGAGTAGTTGAGTTGGTCCGTTAATTCTTAACACAAATATATGATTTTCTGATGAAAAATATATATGTGCGTTTCCTTTATTACATTTTCTTTGACGGGAAGCAATTCATCTGTTGTGCACCATCTAGAGTTGTCAAACTATTTTATACTAATATCGTGTTTTTTTAGTGTCTCCAATATCAAATATTGATATAACTATATAGAAAGTGTGATGTTTCATTTAACTACCAATAATACTGATATGGGTAATGCAGTGAACTACTTATTGATTTCAAAGGTCGGTATAATTTATCAAAAGTATTTTCTTTAAGAGGATTTCTTAATCTCCGACACTTTAAATAGTACGTAACTAATTGGTGAATAATTTGGTTCCAATTGTTAATCTACTAAATGATTGCTTCAAAAAAATAAATAAATGATAATTGGTGTTTTCATTGTACACTAAAGTTGTTAATTGAGATCCCTTCTTGGATGGGTGCGGGGCTTCGCCCATCTAAGGAGTAAGGATCAATTCCCATTGTATACGGTTCGAAGCACGGGTTAAATACAAAAAAAAAATAAAATCTAATTATGTCTTTATAGCTTAAAATATTTTACTTTTAAGATTACTTAGATTTATTTATTTTAGTTTATTTGTAGAATTGATTATTATTTTATTATATTGCATGAAATTAATTTTCAAAGCCATGTTAGATATTTAAGTTATAATAATATTATATATTGTATTATTATAAAATTTTAACTGTTAATCATCAATCTGTTGGATAGTAATTGTATAAGCTTATTAGAACTTTTATTGGGAAGGGTGCTGGGCGAAGCCCCCCCTCAGTGGACATGAACGACCGATGTAAGAAATTTCAACAGTCCCGGTGCGTAGCACGGGTTTCAAACTAGTAAATCTCCTAACAACACAATACATCTTCTAAATATGCGCATGAACCCCAAATGCCAAATCACAAAATCAACACACTACCGTTTTAAACAAAAAAAAAAAACGTAAGTAAAATCCCGATGATCAAAACTCCTAACACACTAAATCAGTTACTCAAATATTCAAAGAAAAATCATCATATGATAAAAAAAAATATTTTAAACGCAACTACCAAAAACTGGTAAGTCCATACGCATAGTTCGAGTAAATCGGAATCGTGCTCTGATACCAATTGTGACAACCCGAATCAATAACAATAGTCCGGCCGACCCTATTATCAGTAATTCAAGGTTTTCACTACATGAACGTAGATTCACATAGCTCACACTAGCTCAGAAAAATATTTGCTTTAAATAAAATAGAAAATAAATAATTTTTATCACACTAACAAGTTATGAAATAGACCGACACATTCTACTAATAAAAGAATTATGTTTTAACAAAGTTTCGACGAGAAAACTTATTAAGAAATTAATATTTAACAATGTGATAATCTTGTTGAAAATAAGGGAAAACAAATTCTGAAGAAAACTTCATTAAGGAAGAGGTCCGCTTCTTCCCAGATACCGCAGCGGAAACTCGAGAAAAATCCAAGATTAGTCACTTACTTACTCAGCTACCTGAAACTAAAAATCAACACAAGGTCAGAGCCTTGGAAATTGCAAGTTCACTCTTAATTCATCAGTTCAACCGTTGAATATAAAAAGCATCAAAGTATCATGTAAGAATAACTACACTAGTTATGAGACAACATAGTATACGCTAATAAATTTCACTAGTTCGTAACCTTCCACAAAGATCAAGTTCAGCAGCTTGAAATAATTCTCTACCATGTAACTCTTTAAAACCACATACACATAAGACAACAAAATAGATAAGAACATCTCACGGAGACACACAAGCTATTTATTGGATAATTATATCCATGACCTCAACGAATATCAATCTAAACATACATATCACTGTCCACCGCGACACACAAGCTACCTACAATGCATAGTTGTGGTCCCTGATCTCGATAAATAAAAAAATCACACCACAGTCCACTGACGCGCATAACCATACATGCTATTGCGGTCTGATCTCGGCGTACACACAATAAAAACTGCCCACTGGCTCTCACAAGCATAAAAGCTATAACGACCTGATTTCGGCATACAAAAACAACAACTACTGCCCACCGGTGCCAACACGCGTAATAGCTAACATATCCCTGATATCAGCATACAATCGAACATAAATGTGTACAAGCAAAGCAAAGCAACCAAACACGCACAGACCATAACATAAATGACAAATAATCCATAAATATTCAAAACTGTAATAATTAGTAATACATGATAAAAAGTGACGTTACACTTACCTGATCTTCTTGAAATTCAAACTAGAAACTCTTAAGAACCTATTTTACAGCATGTTAAATTTTCAACAGGTTCTAACGGCTAGAAAGTTTTGTGTTAGGTATTCAGTAAGCCTATTTCAGACATAGTTCTCCTGTGGCACAGTCTGGTCTATTAGGGGTTATCAGGGTATCAAGCAAAGTCTGATCTTCCTGAAATTTTTAAATGACACTTAGCGTTACAGTTAACATACGCAGTTAAAATATGAGCGAAATCCAATGGTTAGATAATCTATACAACAGTTCAATCAGTACTACAGGGTACTAGAATTCTGCAGAAATGCAATTACGAAAATCAATCGATTCGGAGCCTTACCAGTGTCCGATCATTATCAAAATATAACTAAATATACACGAGATACTAGAACACAACATATCCAAAATTCAGCTCCAACAACGGTTAAAAATATATTTAAAGTCTAACTGATTCCTGCTACGTTTTCTGCAATTTAGGGTTTCAAGGATATGATGATTTATGATTTATCCTATGAAGATTTATGAACTACCATGATAATTTAAAAGCTTAAATAACCAAAATCAAACTGGTAAAGCAAGAATAAACTTGCCTCTCGATGAAGATGAAACAAGAATGAAACCAATGAAGAAGAGCAATCAAAGAGAAATCAAATATCATCCTAGCCGCAACTCCTTTTCCCTTTCTGCCTCGTGGCTCACTTTCTCCTCTCTATTTCTAATCCCTTTTTTTCTTCATCTTCGGTAAAACTCGGTTTATATGTTTTCTAAAACCTAAACGTCTTATAAGTCCAAACTACCTTACGATAAGGGCTACCATTCAAGCTAATAGGACACCTATTTTCTTATACACTTAATACACCTCTACAAATTATAGATTTTAGCTTATACTTCATAATTATTAAGTAACGGGGTATTACACATCACTACTTCAGTAACAACATGGCATAAAAGACTATCTCATCCTTCCTTTCAAGTTCTCCAAAAAGTTTGCAAAACTTCGAATTTACCCAATATTGTTAAGTCACCTTTCTTATGTAATGAGTGTCAATTAGAAAAATCCCACAAATTACCTTTTTCATTGTCTACTCATCAGGTTTATTACCCTCTAGAACTACTTCATATGGACCTCTGGGGTCCTAGTCCTGTAATTTCTTCTAGTGGATTTAAATACTATGTTAATATTGTGGATGACTTTTATAAATATTGTTGGGTTTATCCACTAAATCTGAATTCAGAACCATTTTCTTACATTTTGAGGCCATGATTGAAAAACTTCTTCATACTTCTATTATAAGAATAAAAACAGATGGAGGTGGTGAGTTCCTAAACAATGAACTGAGGGATTTTCTATGTCTACATGGGATAATTCATGAAGTTTCATGTCCTCATACACCAGAACAAAATGGTGTTGCTGAGGCCAAACATAGATATTTAGTGGATACACGAAGAACCTTTCTTATTCAATCAGGATTATCAGATGCTTATTGGGTTGATTTTTTTCAGACTGCAAATTATGTTATTAATATATTACCAGTTAGAAGTATTGGTTTCATATCTCCATTTGAGAAACTCTTTGTACTGGCTCCAGATTATTCCTTTCTTACATCTTTTGGATGTTCCTGTTTTCCTTGGTTGAAACCATATCCCTCTCACAAATTGCAGCCTAGAAGCATTCATTATGTATTCATTGGCTACAACTCTATGCACAAAGGTTACAGATGCTTGGATCCTATAACAGGTAGAATATATGTTTCAAAACATGTTGTATTTAATGAGAACAGTTTTCCGCTACACTCTCCTTCAATTGTATCTGCCAAGATCAGTTCAAACATCAGCACATCTTCAGCTTCACCAACTTTAGATACTTGCATAATCAATATCTCTACTCCACCTGTTTTGGAATTACTTACTTCACCAACAACTGCTTTGGACTTATCTACTTCACCAACAATTACTACTTCATCTTCATCTCCTGCTACACATACAAACAACAAGTCTGAGCCACCTACTTCAAACTCTCATCAAATGCTAACAAGGGCTAAAAGGGGTATTTTTAAACCAACTGTTTTTAATACTAAGTATGTTTTATCAGCTAATATGATCTCTGCTATACCAACACCTACACCCTCTTGTTTCTCAACGGCTATTAAAATACCACAATGGAAGAAATCTATGGTTGAGGAGCATACTACTTTAAAGGATGCTGGTACTTGGTCCTTCGTGGATCCATATCCTTCTTATAATGTTGTGGGATGTAAGTGGGTCTATAAGACAAAACACAACGCTGATGGAATAATTCAAAGATTAAAATCTAGACTTGTATCTAAAGGTTATCATCGGCAGGAGGGTCTTGATTACTCTGAAACTTTCAGTCAAGTAGCTAAGACAACTACTATAAGACTTATTTTATCTTTAGCAGTCAATTTCTCATGGATTATTAAGCAGTTGGATGTAAGTAATGCTTTTCTGCATGGTGACCTAGAAGAAGATGTTTATATGCAACAACCTCCTGGCTTTGTTGATGCTTCTAAGCCTAATCATGTTTGTAAGCTTAACAAATCCATATATGGTCTCAAACAAGCTCCAAGGGCTTGGTATGATAAGCTCTTAACTGTGCTAGTTTCTCATGAGTTCAAGCCATCAACTGCAGACTCTTCATTGTTTGTTCAGAAGCTTGGTTCAAGAATCACCATCATTTTAGTTTATGTGGATGATATTCTCATCACAGGAAACTCTCAAGAGTACATACAATCTTTTATATCTCAGCTTCAACTTTATTTTCCTATTAAATACTTAGGAAATCTACATTACTTTCTTGGGCTCCAGGTTAAAAGAAACTCTCGGCACTTATTCTTATGTCAGACCAAGTATGCTCCGGATTTACTTGAGAGGTTTGACATGACAGGAGATAAACCATGTAGTATTCCAATTTCTCCTACAAGTCAGCTATCTGCATAAGATGTAATTCCATTATCTAATCCAAGTGACTATAGATCTCTTGTAGGAGCTTTACAATATCTCACTTGGACAGAGCCTGAAATTGGTTTTACAGTAAATCAAGTGTGCTCACATATGCAAGCTCCAACTTATATTCACTTAGTTGCTGCCAAGAGAATTCTCAGATACATCAAGCATACTCTTGATCATGGTTTACTTTTCTCAAAAGGTTTATCGGCCATTCATGGCTTTAGTGATGTAGATTGGGCAGGTTCAGTTGATACTAGACGATCCACAGGTGGTTATTGTATCTTTTCTTTGGCTCAAATCTAATTTCTTGGTCTAGCAAAAGGCCGAGTGTTGTTGCTAAGAGTTCTACTAAGGCTGAATACAGGTCTCTAGCCAACACTGCAGCTAAGGTGGTTTGGGTTTGCAAACTTCTGAAAGATCTTCATCTTTTTCTTCCCACACCACCTCTTATCTCCTGTGACAATCAAAGTGTGGTTTCTCTGTGCCCAAATCCTGTTTTTCACAACAAGATGAAGTGTTAGAGCATAACTCGGTTGAACCCACCAAGTGTTGGTATGTCAAGTTTGGTTGTCATATTTTAGTGAATTAAAAATTAAAGAGTCGCTTGATTATATACTAAAGACAACTTCGTATACGTTAGTCTAGAAAGATTAGAATTACGAGACATACAAGTATTACTCGAAGACTTGAAGAATGTGAAGAAGTAACAATCTACATTGATGACATCATCCTTCCTCTTGAGGTTAGTAAGATTGTGACTTGAACTGTTTCATTCCTAACGTATCTTTCAAGTCGTGCTATATTTGAAAATATAACTGCGAAGCTGTGAATGATTATACTCTAGTAGACATAGTGTTAAGGAATTAGAATACGAAGTATAATGCTTATATTTTGAAATTCGTGTATAAGACATCGACATAATCGTATGAATGTTATTGTGATTATGTGTATGGGTATGGGTGAAGATTTCCTCCTAGGAAACAATGTTTACATTCGTTTAAAGGAAGTACATTCATGAACTTGTTTTATAAATCGAAAGGGAAATCGCTAGGCTTATTGGTATTGTTATTCATTGCATATACTTGGATTACCAATATGTGTGAGTTAGTAGAACCGATCATAACTTGTTATGTATCTTGGTAAAACTAGTCACAATGCCTGACTTATGTATTGGTATGACTTTTATTAGTGTAACCGATCCTAAGTAATCATCTAAGATGGTATGATCAATATTTGTAATTGTTGTGACCGATCCTAGTAATTGTTGTCACCGATCCTAGTAATTGGTGTGACCGATCACAAAAGAATATGTAATCGATCCTTGTAATTGGTGTAACCGGTCCTAGTAATTGGTGTAACTGATCCTGGTAACTGGTTGTAACGAGCCTCAAGCTCGTCAACGCTATTAGACCAGTCAAGAGACAAATTAACCGCTAATGACTCGATTAATTAGAGACGAACGTTAATTAATATAAATTAATCCAACCACAATTTAGATATGAAACTAGTATTACTAGATAGATCTCGAAAAGTTATGCGAAGTAGACTACTCGAACGTGTCATTCAAACACCAGACGAATAAGATATCACTGGATTATTATGAAGGGCAAATAATCATTTTAAATCTAAACCGCCTGGCTGCCCGTATCAACTTTCTGGCCGGCCTTATCTACCCTGTCGAGAGGATAAACTCTCATTTCTCTTTTCTTTCTTCTTCTTTCCCCTTCTCCTTCTCTGTTCTTCTTCTCCTTCTCTCTGTCGATCTCGATCTCAGAGATTTGAGTTCTTTTGTGTGGGTGTTTCATGGAAACCTTGTTAGTTTGTTGATCCGAGAGAGAGGGTGATGATGCTGCTATCGTTTGAGTTTTGGAAGAATCAAAAAAAGGTAAATTAGAGAATTAATTTAGGGTTTCGGTTTTGATTGACCTTCTTTATGAAATTGAGTTTGCTTTGGTGTAACATTTCATGGGTTTGCTGTTAATTAGGGTAGAAAGGATTGTGTAAGGTTTAATTTTGTTTTCTTTAGGGATTTGAGTTTCGGGTTAGGACTTAGATGAATTGAAGTAGATGAATTAGGGTTCCTAAATCGGATAGTTCAGATGAAGATGATGAACTGAGCACTGATGAATGAATTGGAGTTATTGATTTAGGGATTTGCAGAGATTAAATAGAACATAGGGTTTGAGTTGTATTTAGGAATCAAATTGAATGATGTTGGAAGGAACTTTAATTGGGGAATTAAGGATGTTGTTAGTGGTTCGGAATTAGAGTTCAGAGACAAAAAGATGGTGAAGATTGTTTTGAGGTCTGTGAAGTTTGGAAGTTAAAGTTGTAAGTGAATTACAGGGGATGAAGAAAAATTAGATAGTGAAGGTTTGGTGTTTGTGTTGGTAGTGAACGAGTGATATTGAGTTGAGATACAATTGGTATTGCAAGTGAAGTCTTGTGGTGTTGTTGAACTGGATTGGTAGTGAATTGTGATAGTTGCAAGTGAAGTCTAGTGGTGTTGTGTTGAGTTGCAGTTGATGAAGTTATGCTGGTGGTGCTGGTTGTGTTGATTAGGAGGTGTGATGGCTATCTGAAGACTGAGATGGTGGAGTGATTGGTTGTAATGAAGTTAATGGAACTCAAGTTACAGGAAATGAAGAGATTAAAGTGAGGTTTGTTTTGATGCTGAAATGATTGTTGAGTTGTTTTGAATTGTGATAATGATAATGAAGGTGAATGTTATGAACTGGTGCTGGTGATATGTAGTAGCAGTTGAGATGGAGATGGTATATGAATTTCAGGTTAAGGGAAGTAGAGTTAGTTTTATAAATGCAGGGAAGAGGCCTGAAATACTTGGAGTTGAAGCTGAGCTGATAAGTTAGTGATTGTGTGTATGTTAAAGGGCTTACTTAATGGTGGCAGCTTGATATGTGAATTGTTGCAGATGAGAAACAAAGATGGGATGCTGATGTTCATTGCAACTGAGATGAAGTTGTAACTTTAGTATGGTTGTGGTATGTGTAGTTGAGGTTGACTGTATTTAGGTAATTTGAGATGTAAGACGTATAGTTTGTAGAACAGGGTGTGTAAGCAGAGAAGATGAATGTTAGGATATTGCAGGGGTGTTTGAATTGATATTTAATGTGGAAAGAGGTTGATGTTGAACTGATACTGAAGTTTAGCTGAAATGAATATGTTAGTGTTGTATGGGGAACTATAGTTGTTGACTGGATTGATATTGAATTGAAACGATAAAGAGATGTTTAGACTGTGTGTGTTTGCAGGTAGAATTAGAAATGTATTTTTGGGTCTTGGTCTGTTTTGTGTTGCACCATGTTGGTGAACTTGAATGTGTAGTAACCTTGGCATGTTTAACTTGAATCAGTCTAGCTGACTGAGTGGACTCAGTTTGACCAGTTCTCTATTTTGACATTGACTCTGAGTTGACCATGACTGTTTGACTTGACCTTTGGTTGTGTACTTGACATACGTTGACTGTTAATTGACCCTTTGACTGTTAGTGACCGTTAGTTGACTCTTATGGACTGGCTCTTAAGTTAATGGGATTGTTTAGTGGACTTGGGCTTAGGCATAGTTTTCCTATTTTGATAAATTGGACCCTTATGGTCCGAATTGACCTTTGGTTCCTTTTACAAAGTTATAGATCTTCGTATGACATACCTAATAGACTATAGAACCAATCCAATTGAATTAGTGAACCTTTAGAAGTATTAAAGATAGATAATGATAAGGTGTAGAACCATAAATGGGCCTGGAACCATTCGATAGTTCATTTAGCTTATAACTAGAGGCTTGTATGAAATATGTTATGAGCCTTTTGGCTAATCTCATAGAGTGCTTCTGTGATTAACAGTTACTCTTTATTAACAACGATCGATTCAAAAGACGAACCAATGGATTGTACATCTCGAGGTAGGCGAGGCTTGTCATCAAAAGAGGTGGGATCGATAACGAACTCTCTTGTATTCATTATTGTTTTACAAATCTATCTTTTGTGAAATATGCATATATTTGTTACTATATATGATAGTGTATGCATGTATTATGTGTGTGTAATATAAACTAGTTTTCTTTTACATTTTGGGATGGGCATTGATCTTTAGAAACAACTAATATCTGTGTTTTGGTAGTATTTACTTATTTTCAAAAGTGATTCTTTCCATTGACTGGGAAGTGGTTACAATCTTTATTTATTGTTAGCATGAAAGGGAGAAGGTTTCCTTTTGATTGGTGTGTGATGTGGTTTCCCAAATGTTATATCTAATTTATGCAAACCTATTAGGCGGTTGTAGTTGAATATTACCTATTAAGCGGTCAAGTTGAATATTATTTTCCCTATTTCTGTAAGGGCAACGCATGTCTCATACGTGAATGTTTATTATTCTTTTAAATTACTTTCAAAAGCTATTATATTATGTTTTGGTGTTTAGAGAGAATGATGTTGAGAATCTTATATAAGATTGTTGGATTTACGCGGGGATGGTAAAGGGGGCTCTCCACTGTGTAAGCACTTCGATCGGATATAATGTTATTACCATTAGATCTCTTTGGATACTTGCTATGTAGAGTGCGCGTATGATAAGGTACTGGTAAGGTACACATCGTTTATGACTTGAGGACGGAAACCTCATGGGCGCTTTAATGATCATTGAAGAATCCGCAACAGTCATGCCTTGCTACTCCGAAGGAAGACATCACTCAACTATTATTTATGTTGTGAATGTGTGCCGGTTTAATGGTTGGTAGAACTTTATATTTCAGTACAACTTATTATTTTAATATGCTTTATTTGTTTTTCAGCATTTTATCGTTTTTAGCAAAACCTGCATTGTCTTTAAATCATTCTAGTAATAACTCGAAAGTTAGTTGTTATTTCTACTGGGCACCCTTCGGGATGATGTGCTCACCCATTCCCACTTTTAATTTCAGAGACAGATCAAGATGTGCACATGGCGATGAAAGTTTCGAGGAATTGGTTTCGGTAGTTGGTTAGCTTCCGCTATATTATTTTGTGTTTATATTATATTTGTAAACCAATTCACTATTGAATATGTATCACTTGAGAGGAGTTCTTGTATTTATTTCAGAGAGGGTTTAGATTCGGGTTAATCTTTGTTTTAGAACTTCTTTCTTAATGTTTAATTAGATGTTTTAGATCCTTAGTGCCTCTTTTTGTAGTTAATCTCTTAGATTAGTCAGCTGCTAGCTTAGGGGGCGTTACAGTGTTGGTATCAGAGCTCACTGTTAGATCTTACATGGGCGACATAGGATTAGCCAGTGCCAGTTAGAAAACTAGATTAATTTAGAATTGGGTAATGGGTTGTGAGATAAATCTTAATTACTAAAAATAATCAATAACTAAAAGAGGAATTGAATTACTTTGATTGATTTGTAAACATGTTGATTGTTTGTTCTTTGTTTTGTGTAGGTATGTTCTTTTATAAATTATGAAGTAAAAATTGTAGGTTAAATCAGTTATGATAGAAGTTTATAGATTATCTAATTTTAATAAGTTAACACTTAGATAATCTAGCGCTGGAGAATAGTGAGGTTTGGAATTCTGGTGTGTTTGTGTTGTCTTTGTTCGTAGGAAACCATCGTCAGGTCTTGCTAGCCTGGACATGCCAACTACAAGCATGGATTACCATTCATATTAGGAAGACTTGCTTCTATTAGTGAACTGATCCCAAATTTGTGCTTAGAAGTTAATAGAGTACCTTTTCTCGTAAATTAGGACCATTTATCTTAAATTAGAAATGAAGTTAAATTGTAGAAATAACCAAGGTAATAGTTCGACCAATAGTGTTAATAATAATAATAAATGACAATAGGATCACTAATAATCATAACAAAAGTAATGTTAACACTTATCAAACAGTATTGTAATAAACTTTATATGATTAAAATCTCATTAGTAAATATATTATGATTAAAGTAAATATTAGGATCAGGTAGCTACGCAAAATTATTAGTAATTATCGACGGTCAGATTTTGTAAATTAAATGAAGTTAGGAATATATTCTTTTGCATTTGAAACAACTATCAGGTAGTTAACCTGGCATTTTTAGGGCCGACCCCAAAAGAATTAGGGGCGACTTTTTTATTCCCAACCCATATACACCGTTAAGGGATGTCCAAAAATGCGGAGAATACGTTAATGCCCTTACATAATCGGAAGCTATTTTGTGCCCGATTATTATAAAGCAATCGGAAGCTTAGTAACGATATTATACTACCGATTAATATCGATTTTGTGCCAAACTCGCATCTGGTTTATATAACAATCGGTAGGAAAAATAACCTCACGAGACTACCGATTGTTAAAGTATAGAAATAAGAAATCTTTAGAATTTTGCAATGGTGAAATTTGGGGCTCCTATATAATCGGACGAATAAAAAAATGTCTAAGCTAACGATTTAGGGCTTCCCATAATCGGGATGGTAAAAGTAACAATTCCTACCGATTATGGTAGATTTCAAATTTCCTGCAATGAAGGATTATAGAAAAAACTCATTTTGGGGCAACCTATAATCGGGAGGTTGGGTAATCTATTTATCTTCCGATTATGGCTACATCCAAAACACGAACCAGATAGTTATGGTCGACTCTGTACCTTCGAAACTATGGAATTTGGCAAAGGTTCAATTTGGGGCTTCCAATAATCGGTAGGTTATAAGTAACCCCCTCTACCGATTTTGGGCTACTCAACAATCGGTAGCTAATGAGGTGGTATTACCTACCGATTATGCTTTGTGAACAAATAATTTTTGTTCTGTAACCAAACCACACCATATTCGGGAACTAATGTAACTTATTAAACTTCCGATTATTATCATCGGTAGTGTTAGTTTATATTATTCCTACGATTATTCTATGTGAAGAAAATTATGTTTTTTGTATCCAAACAACACCATAATCGGGAACTAACATGATTCCTTAGCCTCCGATTATGACATTCTAAAGTCCTTTGTGATCTGTAACCAAGCAACACCATATTCGGTAACGAGGTGAACTTCTTAAACTTCCGATTATAGTATTCAGTAGGTTTATTTTATATATTTCCTTCGATTATGACTACGTGTATCCAAACAACGTAACATTCGGAAATTAAATTAACTCATAAAGTATCCGATTGTGATAATATGTTGCTTATTTAACCAAATAAACTACCGCGTATAAATAATCGGTAGGATGTTATATTAATAATATTACGATTATAGCCATTACATAAAGACCTTAACGTTACAATCACTCATAAAGTGTCCGATTATGGTAGCTTTCAAAATTTGAATCTGGGGCAACCCATAATCGAGAGGTTTTGTAACCTATTGGTCTTCCGATTATGACTACATCCAAGTTTTGGTGAATCTGGGGCCACTTATAATCGGTAGTGTTATAAGTTGATAATCTACCGATTATAAGTTTGATAATCTACCAATCTACCGATTGGGGCAACCTATAATCGGTAGGTTGTGGAACCTATTTGGCTTACGATTATAGCTACATCCAAATCACGAACCACATGGTTATGCCTGGCTCTGTACACTCAAAACCTATTAAATATGGCAAAGGTTGGATCTGGGGCTCGTTATAATCGGTGGGTTATATAATTATATACCCTACCGATTATGGTAGATTTCAAAATTCATCACGTGAAGGATTTTAGAAAAAACTCATTTTGGGGCAACCTATAATTGGTAGGTTGTGGAACCTATTTGGCTTACGATTATGGCTACATCCAAATCACGAACCACATGGTTATGCCTGGCTCTGTACACTCAAGGGAGGTGGAATTTCGCAATGGTTCAATCTGGGGCTCCTTATAATCGGTAGGTTGTCAAGTTGGTAATGCTACCGATTATGGTATATTTCAAATTACCTTACATTAAGGATTTTAGAAAAAAACTCATTTTGGGGCAACCCATAATCGGATGGTTTGGTAATATATTTAACTCCCGATTAACGTTGCATCCAAAACACGAACCAAGTGGTTATGGCTGGTTGTGTACACTCAAAACCTATGAAATATGTCAAAGGTTGGATCTGGGGCTCGTTATAATCGGTGGGTTATATAATTATATACCCTACCGATTATGGTAGATTTCAAAATTCATTACGTGAAGGATTTTAGAAAAAACTCATTTTGGAGAAACTTATAATCGGTAGTGTATGTAACCTATTAGTCTTCCGATTATGGCTACATCCACAGATCAAGCCAAGTGGTTATGGTTGGATCTGCACCCCTCAAAACCTATGGAATTTGGCCAAGGTTGAATATGGGGCTCCTTATAATCGGTAGTCTTACAAGTTGGATAAGCTACCGATTATAAAAGGGATTATTATCCGAAGTATCTACACAATAATCGGTAGGTATAGTTTCAATTTAACCTACCGATTCACCTTTAACCTACCGATTATGGTGTAGGCTCCCGATTATATAAGGGAATATTGACCATTTCGAAAAATCGAAGATAAGGGGTAGCTTAGATTTACGTTTGGGTGACCTTTTTTGTCTTTCAGTGTCGCCCCTAATTCTTTTTGGGTCGCCCCTAAAAATGCCAGGGTAGTTAATATAAGACTTATTAGATTAGACTTAAGAACGTGCACATAATTTGCATAAAATAAAATGACTAAATTTCTTAGTAATCTTATAGCCAAATTATATTTAGTCTAATAACTGATTTAAAGAATCATACTTTTGGGAACTAATAACTGACTAAACATTGATAGGGAATAAATAATTTACGGGAACATAGATTCATTTGACAATAACTAAATTTTATTGAAATAAATTAGTAATGGCTAATTATTAAAATAATATACACATGAAGTAGTTATAATAGTATTTGGATGTTTTGTACACAAATAGACTTGATGAAATATAAATTCGTATAACAGTAGGATACTTTACATTAATAGAAAAATCTAAAGACTATTAGAACACATTATAATTCTATGCGGACTCAAATTAAAATAATATTAAGTTGCCAATGCTAATATATAATAAGATATAGCTACTGTACAGACTCCATATCAATTATAGTTCGTTACGTGAATGTAAAATCATTTAGAAAATTAAGACTTAGCGTACCAAATGGATTAGCAATAAACTAATAACGACAATAATAAAGATATAGAAAATAGTAACACTGTCGATAGGCCCGGTAATAATATTTCAATAGTTATGTTAATAGAAAATTTAACGTGGTTAATATTTGAAAATTTATATATTGTATAACAGTAAAGTTAAAATATCAGAAATTAGAGTTTTACGTGAAATCAAATTTGGAATTAGATAAATGGATACACTACACTAAATTAAGAAAATTAATAAATATTAGGCTATAAGTTTTAGCGCGGAGAACTTAGACATACTTATCTGTTAGAATCAAATTCACCATAGTGAGCATAGAGACAATCTTATTATAAAATAGAAAATTAATCTTTTGAACTTAGAGCTACAAATTATAAATTATAGTTATAGAAAGCCATATAGGTTTGTGTTTCATTTCTTGTTGCCGTGAACTCATTTAAAATGAGTTGAGTTTTCGCGTGGTTGAAAGTATGAGCAGTACTTGCATTTAGTCGAGAGATAGTATTTCTCTATAAGGTGGGGAGTTTTGAAGACTAGAAGGATGGTATGATTTTCGAGGACGAAAATGTATAAGGTGGGGAGAATGTAACGAGCCTCAAGCTCGTCAACACTATTAGACCAGTCAAGAGATAAAATAACCGCTAATGACTCGATTAATTAGAGACGAATGTTAATTAATATAAATTAATCTAACCACGATTTAGATATGAAACTAGTATTACTAGATAGATCTCGAAAATTTATGCGAAGTAGACTACTCGAATGTGTCATTCAGACACCGGACGAATAAGATATCACTGGATTATTATGAAGGGCAAATAATCATTTTAAATCTAAACCGCCTGGCTGCCCGTATCAACTTTTTGGCCGGCCTTATCTACCCTGTCGAGAGGATAAACTCTCATTTCTCTTTTCTTTCTTCTTCTTCTTTCCTCTTCTCCTTCTCTGTTCTTCTTCTCCTTCTCTCTGTCGATCCCGATCTCAGAGATTTGAGTTCTTTTGTGTGGGTGTGTCATGGAAACCTTGTTAGTTTGTTGATTCGAGAGAGAGGGTGATGATGCTGATATCGTTTGAGTTTTGGAAGAAGCAGAAAAAGGTAAATTAGAGAATTAATTTAGGGTTTCAGTTTTGATTGACATTCTTTATGAAATTGAGTTTGCTTTGGTGTAACATTTCATGGGTTTGCTGTTAATTAGGGTAGAAAGGATTGCGTAAGGTTTAAATTTTTTTTATTTAGGGAATTGAGTTTCGGTTTAGGTCTTAGATGAATTGAAGTAGATGAATTAGGGTTCCTGAATCGGGTAGTTCAGATGAAGCTGATGAACTGAGCAGTAATGAATGAATTGGAGTTATTGATTTAGGGATTTGCAGAGATTAAATAGAACTTAGGGTTTGAGTTGTATTTAGGAATCAAATAGAATGGTGTTGGAAGGAAGTTGAATTGGGGAATTAAGGATGCTGTTAGTGGTTCGAAATTAGAGTTCAGAGACAAGAAGTTGATGAAGATTGTTTTGAGGTATGTGAAGTTTGGAAGTTAAAGTTGTAAGTGAATTATAGGGGATGAAGAAAAATTAGATAGTCAAGGTTTGGTGTTTGTGTTGGTACTGAACGAGTGATGTTGAGTTGAGATACAACTGGTATTGCAAGTGAAGTCTTGTGGTGCTGTTGAACTGGATTGGTGGTGAACTGTGATAGTTGCAGGTGAAGTCTAGTGGTGTTGGGTTGAGTTTCAGTTGATGAAGTTATGCTGGTGGTGCTGGTTATGTTGATTAGGAGGTATGATGGCTATCTGAAGACTGAGATGGTAGAGTGATTGGTTGTAATGAAGTTAATGGAACTCAAGTTACAGGAAATGAAGAGATTAAAGTGAGGTTTGTTTTGATGTTGAAATGATTGTTGAGTTGTTTTGAATTGTGATAATGATAATGAAGGTGAATGTTATGAACTGGTGCTGGTGATATGTAGTAGCAGTTGAGATGGAGATGGTGTATGAATTTCAGGTTAAGGGAAGTAGAGTTAGTGTTATAAATGCAGGGAAGAGGCATGAGATACTTGGAGTTGAAGCTGAGCTGATAAGTTAGTGATGGTGTGTATGTTAAAGGGCTTACTTAATGGTGGCAGCTTGATATGTGAATTGTTGCAGATGAGAAACAAAGATGGGATGCTGATGTTCATTGTAACTGAGATGAAGTTGTAACTTTAGTATGGTTGTGGTATGTGTAGTTGAGGTTGACTGTATTTAGGTAATTTGAGATGTAAGACGTATAGTTTGTAGAACAGGGTGTGTAAGCAGAGAAGATGAATGTTAGGATATTGCAGGGGTGTTTGAATTGAGATTCAATGTGGAAAGAGGTTGATGTTGAACTGATACTGAAGTTTAGTTAAAATGAATATGTTAGTGTTATATGGGGAACTATAGTTGTTGACTGGATTGATATTGAATTGAAACAATAAAGAGATGTTTAGACTATGTGTGTTTGCAGGTAGAAATAGAAATGTATTTTTGGGTCTTGGTCTGTTTTGTGTTGCACCATGTTGGTGAACTTGAATGTGTAGTAACCTTGGCATGTTTAACTTGAATCAGTCTAGCTGACTAAGTGGACTCAGTTTGACCAGTTCCCTATTTTGACATTGACTCTGAGTTGACCTTGACTGTTTGACTTGACCTTTGGTTGTGGACTTGACTTACGTTGACTGTTAATTGACCCTTTGACTGTTAGTGACCGTTAGTTGACTCTTATGGACTGTACCTTAAGTTAATGTGATTGTTTAGTGGACTTGGGCTTAGGCATAGTTTTCCTATTTTGATAAATAAATTGGACCCTTATGGTCCGAATTGACCTTTGGTTCCTTTTACAAAGTTATAGATCTTCGTATGACATACCTAATAGACTATGGAACCAATCCAATTGAATTAGTGAACGTTTTGAAGTATTAAAGATAGATAATGATAAGGTGTAGAACCATAAATGGGCCTGGAACCATTCGATAGTTCATTTAGCTTATAACTAGAGGCTTGTATGAAATTCTATTATGAGCCTTGTATGAGCCTTTTGGCTAATCTCATAGAGTGATTCTGTGATTAACATTTACTCTTTATTAACAACGACCGATTCAAAAGACGAACCAGTGGATTGTACATCTCGAGGTAGGCGAGGCTTGTCATCAAAAGAGGTGTAAATCGATAACGAACTCTCTTGTATTCATTATTGTTTTACAAATCTATCTTTTGTGAAATCCATGCATATCTTTGTTACTATATGATAGTGTATGCATGTATTATGTGTGTGTAATATAAACTAGTTTTCTTTTACATTTTGGGATGGGCTTGGATCTTTAGAAACAACTAATATCTGTGTTTTGGGAGTATTTACTTATTTTCAAGAGTGATTCTTTCCATTGACTGGGAAGTGGTTACAATCTTTATTTATTGTTAGCATGAAAGGGAGAAGGTTTCCTTTTGATTGGTGTGTGATGTGGTTGCCCAAATGTTATATCTAATTTATGCAAACCTATTAGGCGGTTGTAGTTGAATATTACCTATTAGGCGGTCAAGTTGAATATTATTTTCCCTATTTCTGTACGGGCAACGCATGTCTCATACTTGAATCTTTATTATTCTTTTAAATTACTTTCAAAAGCTATTATATTATGTTTGGTGTTTAGAGAGAATGATGTTGAGAATCTTATATAAGATTGTTGGATTTACGCGGGGATGGTAAAGGGGGCTCTCCACCGTGTAAGCACTTCGATCGGATATAATGTTATTACCATTAGATCTCTTTGGATACTTGCTATGTAGAGTGCGCGTAGAATAAGGTACTGGTAAGGTACACATCGTTTATGACTTGAGGACGGAAACCTCATGGGCGCTTTAATGATCATTGAAGAATCCGCAACAGTCATGCCTTGCTACTCCGAAGGAAGACGTCACTAAACTATTATTTATGTTGTGAATGTGTGCCTGTTTAATGGTTGGTAGAACTTTATATTTCTGTACAACTTATTATTTTAATATGCTTTATCTGTTTTTCAGCGTTTTATCGTTTTTAGCAAAACCTGCATTGTCTTTAAATCATTCTAATGATTACTCGAAAGTTAGTTGTTATTTCTACTGGGCCCCCTTCGGGATGATGTGCTCACCCGTTCCCACTTTCAGTTTCAGAGACAGATCAAGATGTGCACATGGCGATGAAAGTTTCGAGTAATTGGTTTCGGTAGTTGGTTAGCTTCCGCTATATTATTTTGTGTTTATATTCTATTTGTAAACCAATTCACTATTGAATATGTATTACTTGAGAGGAGTTCTTGTATTTATTTCAGAGAGGGTTTAGATTCAGGTTAATCTTTGTTTAGAACTTCTTTCTTAATGTTTAATTAGATGTTTTAGATCGTTAGTGCCTCTTTTTGTAGTTAATCTCTTAGATTAGTCAGCCGCTAGCTTAGGGGGCGTTACACTGGTGTAATTGATCACAAGTAATACCATGAGAATATGGTAACCGGTCCTGGTAATTGACGTAACCGATTTGGTAACTGATGTAACCGGTCCCAGTAACCATATTAAGGTAGAACCGATCCTTGTGTTTGGTAGAACCGTAAACCCATGATGAGTGTGTTGATTTGATCAATCACATAGTTCTTGGAAATCAGATGAACTAGTTCTAAACTTGTTTGGAAGTGTGGTATAATCGGTTCCAAGATTGTAAATATGAAAAAGGATTTACAAGGAATATGATGTCGACATACTTTGAATATGATTAGGAACTCTTATCATTTATTGTTCAAAGATATTCCTTAATAACTCAAGGAGATCCTGGACCGAAATAAGTTGAGAATCTTTTAATTAAGGTTGTTAATTTTATATATTTTTAATTACCAACAATTAAAATGCATATCTCTGGAAAATAAAAATTGGTAATGTGCATTTACTAATTGGAGATTTTCTAGTAGGATTTTGGTTAATTTTGGACAGAGCATTTCTAGGAATTATGAAAACCGATATTGGGAATATATTGCATATCTTAAGAGTATTCGGTTTTGGAAATTCCTTGGTGTCCAAACTTCCTTGTCTATAAATATCAAAGTTTGGATTTCGAGCAAACTAATCCTTAGAGCCAGCAAAACTACCTAGTTGTGTTGTTACTGGTGGAGCCTCCTATTCGGAGAGGAAAGTAACCTAATTAGGCGAAATATCTTACGGCCACTCGGTTTAAAGACTTATTTGGGATTGAGAAGCTCTATTAGTACCGTTGGTGGGAAACGAGATAATTGCGGTTTATTATTAGTTTTCGATTGATTTGATTGACTAACGATTGTTGAACTTTGATTGCACCTAGTTTGTTTATGCTTGAGAATCTTCTCTTCTGATATAAGATTCACTCAAACTAGATCGAAGTTTCGACGGGGATCTTTAGACTGTTTGTAGATCTAAAGACGTCTTGTGATAATCCATTGTTAACAGACTCCGTTCTGTGCGTGATAGATCAGAAGAGATTCAAGTTGATTGTGTGCAGGTGTTTATTGAAGATCTTAGAAGATTTGAAGACGAAGAAGATTTCTGATTTGGGTTCATAATCTTTGGTGTGCACAATACTTGTTTCGGTTAAAGAGGATCCAACTATAATCGGTTTATCCTTGTGGTAGATTGGATTGATTAGTTGAGTAGATCGGCATCAATACTATTCTTTATGATTCAAAGTATTGATTGCAAAATCTTGACAATTACTTTGGTAGTTGTAATTATATAGATCTAAGAACCTGACAAAAGAGTTTATTGGGATAAACGGAAGAGCCTATTGTCAAACTCACATCACTTGGTTGAAAGAGTTGTTACCAAACAGATTTGTTGTTCCTTTACTGTTTGGAATACGAACCAAAGGAATCGTTCCAAGTACGTGACTTATTACAAGTTGGAAGCATGGGAATACATATGGAACTAGGTGAACTATAGGTTTAGTTGCTTGGTCTCAACTATACGAAGTTGGTTTGATTTTGTATAGCGGCTTAATCCTGAGTGTATTCAATTTCGGACAAGGTCCCGGGGTTTTTCTGCATTTGCGGCTTCCTCGTTAACAAAATCTTGTTGTGTCATTTACTTTTATTTTCCGCAATTATAATTGTTGTTATTATAATTTAAAGTAAATTACACAAACGTTAATTCCTATTTACTTGATAGTAATCCTATTGTGTTTGGTTAAGTCCGAACCTTTTATCAAGTAAACATACTTCGTTGCTGTATTGTCTCGATCTCGTATCCATAGACGATCACACAAAGTGTGAACCGATTAGTTGTATTGTCTCGACTTAGTCCATAAACAATCACTTTCGGAGAAAGGAATTATAGGTGGAAAAGTTTTAGATTGAGTTATATTTGGGTACCCTCATCTTTTCAATTGGTATCAGAGCAGGTAAACACGAAAAGATCTAACAATCTGTGTTTGGTGCGATCCATCCTATAAGAATGAACTCGAGATCTCATGAATCGACTTCAATTAACGTACCGCCAAGATTTGACGGAACAAACTATCTATGGTGGAAATCTGCTATGAGATCTTTTCTTCAATCACGAGACGTTAATACATGGCTATTAGACGTCGATGGTTATATTCGTCCAAAGATAAAAAAAATTTGGAAACTGAGTTTAAACGCTTAATAGATTTTTCAAACGAAGAAAAGGCTCTTGCAAAGCAGAATTCAGATGGTTTGATTGCTATAATACATGTTGTAAGTCGTGATCTACAACATCATGTATCAACATGTCAAACTTCGAAAGAAGCTTGGGATAATCTTCAGATCGTATTCGAAGGAAACACTTCAGAGAAAGAATCTAGACTTCAAACTCTTACGTCCGAGTGGGAAAACCTTCGAATGGATGACATCGGCACTTTTGAAGAGTTTCATCTTAAACTCTCTGAGATAATTAATGCTTCTTTCTCTCTTGGAAAGACTATTTCTGAAAAAGATATAGTGTGCAAAATTCTCAAATCATTGCCACCAAGATACGATTCTAATAAGCATGCAATAATAGAAGCAAATGATCTCTCAACTCTCTCACGAAGCACACTCGTTGTAAAGTTAAAGATCTTTGATCATGAATCACAGTCTATTCAAAGTAAAGGAATCGCTTTTAAAGCTGCAAAATTCTGAAAGCTCCAATGGAGAAGAATAGATAGATGGATGATTCAGAAGAAAAAATTGTAGAAAATTCTGATGATGAAATTGAACAATCATTATAATTTATTACTAGACAATTTCGAGATCTCTTAAAGAAATGAAATAAGGGATTCATAAAGGATACTCATCGATCTTCTCGTCCATATGATCGAGTTCCTCTCAAAAAGGATCATGAAGAAGATGATGAATATCAGCCGCAATGCTTTAAGTGTAAAGGGTCATATTGCTAAAGACTGTCCCAATCTTAAGAAATACACTGGAAGCAAGGCTCTGGCTGTAACTCTAGATGAGAGCTCTGATTCATATGATTCTGAAGAAGAGGAAACAACTAATATTGCATTAGTTGTCAATCTTATTTCTTCCTCCACCATTAGTGATTTACCCATTTTAAAAATGGACATGTCTTCCGATGTTATTAAATCATCTAATGGTAAAGGAAAAAATAAGACAAGATGCAAAAACTGTCTCAAGAATAGAATTGCTAAAAGTTGCATAGGCAACTCAAGTCAATCTCAAGATACTTCGCTAGTTCGAGGTAACAAGAGAATAATTTCTCATACGATACTAGATCAAGAACACTCTGGTTGTTCAAAATTCCATAATGAGAGAAAATCTCATACTAATACCACCTTATCGGTATTAGAGTTATTTCCTCACCATGTTTGCCGAATTTTGAGTGAGGAAGAAGAAAAATAAAGGCACTTTTGTGTAGATTATGGGAATAAAATCTAGTATTTGAAAATATTTGAGATATTCATATTTATAGGAATATTATATTTTCGGAAGTATGAAAATTATAAAAAGATCCTTCTCCTTCTTTGGTCATTCCTTGTCCGAACCATGAGTCTGGATCCAACATCTTCTCTTGGTAAGATGCTAGATCAGAAAGATCAACTTAAGATTAAGTCTGCATCTTCTCTAGATATTAAGAGTAAAATCAAAAAGAGAGATTGGCTTAGCAAGAAGGAAAGAGAAAATACGCTGAAGAAAGATCAGTGTATTGAAGCATTGACACACTTTTGTGTTCAATCAATGACAGAATTACATGCTGTTGCAGAATCCTTTACGAAAATTTCTCACCTGCAAGAAATTCTGGTCAAGCAACAAGGTTATCTACTTGAAGAAATTCACAAGCTGAAGACTGAAAGTAATAATCCGCCTTCATTTAGCACTAATATGAAGGACTGAGTTGCAAGGAAAAATAGACATCAGTTTTTGATTACTTTCAATAATTGTATTAGGTCTATTATAAATAAAATTATTTGATTTATAATTTTGCTTGTGATAGTTTATGCTTACATCGCATGTGCTTGAATGCTTTATCTTATTTCTATGTATGTTTATGGGATGTTTGATTTCGGTTTCATGACCTTAATATTCGATCTCATATGTTGTGAACCCTTATGGTTTGGGTGACTTTTTGGTTTAGCAGGATTAAGTTCTAGCCTATGTTGGTAGGCTTTATCAAAGGATCATGAGGGGTTCTGATTGAAACAATATGTGAAAAAGTCACAATATGTTGAATCGTTTGGTTTGGCATAAAAGCATCTGTGTTTCGGGGTTTTCAAATTTTGCTTGCAATAGTTAAAAACCGGTTTTCAACCTTTCTCTGGTAAAGGTTGGTTGTTGTTATTCTTTTATTTTGCATAAGGATGAAAACATAATGATATTTCAGTATCAATTCTCCCTGGAAGAAGATGCAAACATATTGGAGAAGAGGATGCGAAATTTGAGGTAACGACTTTGTTAGTTAATCGTTTTCCTGTTTATGAAAAGCCTGAGTTTATTGCGTATATTTATTGCTTTTGCTTAACAAAATTTCGGTACAATTGATGTTTTATTCCATTATTTGTGTATGGATGTGTGTGTGATTCAATTGTTTCCGGTTAAGAAAAACTATTGTTATCTTGCTTTATTGTCTGGTATCAATCGTTTAGGCTTACAAATTTCGGTGCAATTGCGGTGCTTTAATGTCTATGTTGTTTCAATTGCTTCCGGTTGAGGTGAATAATTATGCAAGTTGATTTATTTGGTTTGTATGAATTGTTTATGGGTTAACGAAAGAAAAGGTTTTAGGGATGAATTGTTTAGTCCAATTCGATTCCGGATAAGAGAAACTAAGTTAATTCTGATCTTAGTTAGACTTATCAAAGTGGAGGTTTCGGTTATTCAAGTCTAATTGAATGCCTTAACAAGAAATACTAGTTCACCAACCTAGTACTTGTCTTGTTTAAAAGTGAAAGGTCTAAGTTATATGGATAATTAGAACCTGATGAGAAAAATAAAGTTATCTTTATTTTGGTCTTATCGAACAAGCGACTGTATTTGTACAATCGGTTTAGCAAAGGAACTAAGGTGCTTAGTCGATTTTTGGTTTGATAAGCTATTAGGGAAAATTGCTTCGGGCAATTGTTTCCTTGGTAACATATCAAAACAAAATTACTTTGTAGTTTCGGTTTTGATATTGGTTATCAAAAATGGTGTGTGGAACCCTTGTGCTTAACTCTATAGGTTGCAAGTCTTGTGAGATTTGTAAGATCCTTTCGGTTTGTCCTTTATTTCCTCATATCTTTGTCATTTTGTGACAAAAAGGGGGAGAAATATATGGAGTAAATAAGTGATACTGGTATTGATTTATATTGATTGGTATCACTAAGGGAAAGGACATTGGTGCTTAAACGTTTATCTAACGAAAGAGTAAAGCATAGACTAAGGGGGCGTAGCACATCATATGATACTTGTAGTTATATGGACTACAAAGGGATAACAAAGACGTGCGGATTGATAAAATCTACCTATCTTACCTTTAGGGGGAGTATTAGCTTTGTTATTATAATGTCAACAACGACATTTATGGATTGAATGTATACAAGTTATTGTGCTGTTGAATTCGGGAATCAAGCGTATGTGTAATGATTCTTGTAATTTTTTTATATATATGATGTAAGAGTTTTGTCACTAAAATTGACAAATGGGGAGACATCTTGTTAAAGATAAAGCCATTTATAAGTGTTGACCTCACTTAAGCGTTGGTATGTCAAGTTTGGTTGTCATATTTTACTCAGAGTAACACACGAACCTCCAAGAATCAAAACTCATTTAAAGAGTCGCTTGATTATGTACTCCAACTCCATAAGCATGAATCAACTTCACCCTAAGCATGTGGAATAGGTTAGCTTGAAAGTATTAGGATATGAGACATCCATACAAGCATTATTAAAACGAATACTTGAAGAAGTGATGAAAGTAAGGAGCTTGACAACGATTGGTTACCACATCATCTTTCCACTTGAGGTTAGTGATATTTGACTTGAAATCCAAAACGCTCGATTTTTAGGGCATAGGTCGGTTGAACCCACCAAGCGTTGGTATGTCAAGTTTGGTTGTCATATTTTAGTGAATCAAAACTCATTTAAAGAGTCGCTTGATTATGTACTAGAATCAACTTCGTATAGGTTAGCTTGAAAGTATTAGGATATGAGACATTACAAGTATTACGAATACTTGAAGAAGTGATGAAGTAAGGAGCTACAACGACCACATCATCTTTCCACTTGAGGTTAGTGATATTTGACTTGAACTGTTTCATTCCCTAACGTATCTTTCAAGTCATGCATAATGAAAACATAATCACTCCACTACTCCATCATCCCACTACCTCCACTTCCCACGAAGCATGAATGATTATACTCTAGTTATACGTAGTATTAAGGAATACAATACGAGGTTTATTGCTTAACCATTAAAATTTGTATATAAGTGTTGATGGTGGATTTTCATTTAAGGTTAAAATTGTAAAAAACCAGAAAATCATGCGCTGACATCTTGTAAAAGATAAAGCCATTAATAAGTGTTGGATACTCCTTCGCTTTACTAATTCACCTAGAATGGAGCATGTGGCAACAATCCCATTCTGTGAATACATGAAATTCATCCAGGTTGGAGCATGTAGCAACAATACCATATACCCTGTGAATTTCTAGCATTATTAATTAATGCACAATCAGCCTTGTATTTCCTGTACTCATTATCAGTGCGGCATGACGCCTGAGTGTTGCTCTTACAGAGCAACACGAACCTCCAAGCATTATAATGAAACCATGTACGAAATACCCGTACAGGCTGACTCTCGGTGTGTTATACTAGCCCGATTGAGCCCCTCTCGGTGTGTTATACTAGCCCGATTGAGCCCCTCTCGGTATGTTATACTAGCCCGATTGAGCATCCGGACTGACTGTATCAGTCTGGATATGATCACAGTCATCCAACTCCACAAGCATGATTGGATGACCCAGATCAATTCCATCACCCCCAAGCAGATATGGAATATCCACTGCCGAACCAACGTGGATCCCGCATGGTCGGCCTCCCCAGAGATTGGCCTATCTTGCCAAAACGTCCAAACCAGAGCGTATGGGCGGAAAACCCTAAATTAGGGTTCGCGGCATATTACATGTGTCGCAAAACAGTCTCAACCATCCATCTTCGCAGGTATAGATGGAGGGTGTAGATGTATATTCAAAGGGCCCAGAGCATATCAACACAATCACCGTGGGCTCGCCACATACCGACCAATCGGTCAGACCAACCATGGTTGGTCATCCCGATTCGTACCCGAATCAAGCATTGACGCACGTCCTTGAAACCCAAAATTAGGGTTTTGAGCATCACGAGCGTCCATCTTCTCCTACACGAATGGAGGGTCCAAGATTAGATTAAGCGGTGTCCTATTCGTACCAAAGATGACCACCGTGGACCCATCTATCCCCTCACCCGATCGGCCAAGGCATATCATGCCTGGTTGTTCCAAGACGCGCGCCCAAACTAGCGTGGTCACACCTCCCAAACCGCATGGCTGATCTCAACCGCTCAACTTCGCCGGACGATTTGAGTGGCCCAGATCACGTTTTCATGGGATATTCAGGTATAAGCGTGAACACCAGCCTACCACCTTCACACTAGACCAATCGGCCAAGACTGACCAAGATTGGTCACCTTGGAACGTGCGCCCGAAGTGGGCATGACGCGCGGCTATTGCGGCACTGGTTTTCTGTCACAAATTGATCTCGACCATTCAACTTCACCTGACGAATTGAGTGGCCCAGATCATACTTTCGTGAGGTAATGGGTATAGGCGCCTACACCGTCATGTTGTCTACACACATGCACGGTCGGCCTTGTCAAAATTATATCCCATGCTTGGTTTTCGACCAAGTCAAGAGTGATGCTTGCGCACCTCTTCAAAAACCCTAATTCCATCAACGGTCGCAGATGAGTGTCTCAAAGATCATCTCGTCCGTCCAACTTTCACCGGCTTGGTTATATAACCCTGGTCAGGAGTTAATTGGTCAGTAAGGCGTCATCACCCGTCACTTTACCACACCATGATGCGATGCACTCCGCATAAAATACACACGATACTTCACAAGTATCAACTTTCGAATAACGTAGTTATTAAATTTAGCATTACATGCTACCTTTCGTGGATCCACGATCCACATATTCCGTACATCAATCATGTCACAAACTGGGGATACATACTGGGGTATTGGTCTCAAGTTTACAGCGTGCAGCGTGCAACGCACCATCACAAGAATGTGTCAGGAAGTCATGGACGGTTAGAGATGACAGGAGAAGTGGGCAAGACTGGTCGTGTAACACCACAACACACCTCTACTACTCCATCATTACACTTCCTCCACTTCCCACGAGAGATGTGAATAAGGCTCAAATGACTTGTATAAATAGATTCTCCTACCTATTTTCCAACACAGGAGAAAAACAGGAGACAAGAGAAACAAGACAAGTCCAGACAACAGAGGCAAGTGTTTATACAATCGTATTCAAACACCGGAACTGATTGCTTACTCCTGCAAGCCAATTTAGCTTTCTGATACAAGTCATTCATAGCCAACACCTTCACAATCTCAACACCTTCTTCGCTTCCCTCCCTAAGATCAACCCCATCTCCTTCACTTTGTGACCGAAACAAGTCTGGAACGGCCATTTCTTGGTTTAGGCCGGACTTGCACGGATTGATTTCCGAATCTACAAGCACTCACCGCGCAGTGCATTTGTTTAGGGTTTAGATTCATTCCTCATCCACACACCCCAAATTACCAAAACCGACAGGAATAGTTTTCACCCATAAACAATAAGACATCGACATAATCGTATGAATGCTATTGTGATTATGTATGGGTATGAGGTGAAGATTTCATCCTAGGAAACAATGTTTTACATTCTTTTAAAGGAAGTAAATTCATGAAATTGTTTGTTGAATCAAATGGGAAATCGCCAGGCTTATTGGTATTGTTATTCATTGCATATCTTTTGAACTACCAATATGTGTGATTAGTATAACCGCTCATGACTTGTTTATGTTCTTGGTAAAACTATTCACAAAGGCCTGACTTTTGTATTAGTATGACTTTTATTAGTGAAACCGATCTTAAGTAATCACCTGAGATGATATGATCGATTTAGTGTTACTGGTATGACCAACTCTAGGCAAAGGGGAACCGATCCTAGTAAGAGGTGCAACCGATCACAAGAGGGTAATCGATCCTTGTAAGAGGTGCAACACGTTTCTATATATTGGGAACCGATCCTATGAGCATGTGCAACATGTTTTTAGAAATTGGGAACCGATCCTATGGACATGTCCAACAAATACAAGTTAGATACCATATATATGTGGGAACCGATCCTAGTACCTAGTCAACCGAATTTTTGGAAAGCTAGTGTGACTAAATCCAGTAATCACATGGAGGTATAACCGAAACTTGTTTTAGTAGAACCGTGAAACCCATGATTGGTGATTGAGTGTTCTTGATCAATCACATAGTTCTTGAAAGTCACATGAACCAATTCTAAACTTGTTTGGAAGTGTGGAAAATCGGTTTCAAGATTGTAAGTATGAAAGAGGACTTACAAAGTTAAGATGTCAACATACTTTGAACATGTGCAGTAACGCTTATCTTTTATTGTTCAAAGATATTCCTTAATAGCTAAAGGAAAAAATCCCGGATCGAAAAATAAGTTGAGAATCTTTTAATTAAGGTTTTTAATTTTATTTTTGAAAAATAAAAATTAGTAATGTGCATTTACTAGTTGGAGATTTTCTAAGAGTTTTCGGTCAATGTTTGGACAAAGCATTTCCATGAATTATGGAAACCGAATTTGGAATATATTGCATATCTTGAGAATATTTTCGGTTTTGGAAATTCCTTGGTGTCCAAACTTCCTTGTCTATAAATATCAAAGTTTGCATTTCGAGCAAACTAATCCTCAGAGCCAGCAAAACTACCTAGTTGTGCTGTTACTGGTGGAGCCGCCTATTAGGAAATTAAAGTATCCTAATTAGGCGAAATCTCTTACATCCGCTCGGTTTAAAGACTTCTTTGGGATTGAGAAGCTCTATTAGTACCGTTGGTGGGAAACTAGATAATTGCGGTTTATTATTAGTTTCGATTGATTTGATTGACTAACGGTTGTTGAACTTTGATTGCACCTAGTTTGTTTATGCTTGAGAATCTTCTCTTCTGATATAAGATTCACTCAAACTAGATCGAAGTTTCGACGGGGATCTTTAGACTGTTTGTAGATCTAAAGACGTCTTGTGATAATCCATTGTTAACAGACTCCGTTCTGTGCGTGATTGATCACAAGAGATTCAAGTTGATTGTGTGCAGGTGTTTATTGAAGATCTAAGAAGATTTGAAGACGAATAATATTTCTGATTTGGGTTCATAATCTTTGGTGTGCACAATACTTGTTTCGATTAAAGAGGATCCAATTATAATCTTTGGTGTGCACAATACTTGTTTCGGTTAAAGAGGATCCAACTATAATCGGTTTATCCTTGTGGTAGATTGGATTGATTAGTTGAGTATATCGGCATCAATACAATTCTTTGTGATTCAAAGTATTGATTGCAAAATCTAGACAATTACTTTGGTAGTTGTTATTAGATAGATCTAAGAACCTGACAAAGGAGTTTATTGGGATAAACGGAAGAGCCTATCGTCGAACTCACATCACTTGGTTGAAAAGAGTTGTTACCAACCAGATTTGTTGTTCCTTTACTGTTTGGAATACGAACCAAAGGAATTGTTCCAAGTACGTGACTTATTACAAGTTGGAGGCGTGGGAATACAGACGGAACTAGGTGAACTATAGGTTTAGTTGCTTGGTTTCAACTATACGAAGTTGGTTTGATTTTGTATAGAGGCTTAATCCTGAGAGTATTCAATTTCGGACAAGGTCCCGGAGTTTTTCTGCATTTGCGGTTTCCTCGTTAACAAAATCTTGTTGTGTCATTTACTTTTATTTTCCGCAATTATAATTGTCTTTATTATAATTTAAAGTAAATTACACTGTAATTGCAGGAAATCCTACAATACACACCTCACAAGAATTCATAATATTTAACACATATTTAAGATCAACAATCAATCTTTTATTAATTGAGTTAGAAATTTTACAAGAAGGAAATGAAATCAAGAATATAATTGCTACTCTAGACTTTCTCTCTCCTCTAAACTTTCTCTCCACTTTAAAAAGATCTCCCCCTTTTCTTAAGCATGTTCGGCTCTTTATATAGGACATTACATAGTGGATGACAACTAAGCTGTCCTTTATTTTTGGATCTGACTTGCGACACTCTCGCAAGTATTCAAATGTTAAATCTCGCAACACTCCTAAATCTCGCTAGGTATTCACATCTTTCTTGTGTTCAGGCTGTCGTCATCCGTTGCGTCATTTTTATTACCAATCTGCGATATCTTCGCAGTGTGTCGTTTATGGATTTCGCAAGGGTCTTGGTGTTGCGATATTCTGATCCTATATCATTCCTCTTCTCATGTCTTCTCTGCGAAGGAGAGAATGTCATGAGAACTAGTACTTTCAAAATGCCGCAGTTGTTCATCTTTTCCTATTTTTCTGCATTGACATGATTCTGTACTTTTACGCAGAATTTATTACACGTATCTCTTCCTCCATCCATTTCTTGACACGTCTTTTTCAACTGATATTTCTCAACCGTTCATGTCTACTCTTCGCATTAAATGTGTTTATCTTTTCGAGAATCCTTCTCTCTATATATATTTTTCTTATTCCTTTCTTCTTCTTTTTTACTTTCTTTCTTATTTTCTCTGCAACATTTCTTTAACCTCTCTCCGTAACTTCCGCTTCTGTTGCTGTAAATCTTCTTCTTTTCACTTCTTTTGATCTTCGATTTTATCTTCATTCCCATACTCTGAAAATGCCTCCAGTTGGTCGTAAATATGAAACTCTCTGGACAAAGTGCAGAAAGATTTCGAAGAGAAAGGTTTCATATTAACCACCATTCCAAATCAATAATCTAAATCCATTCTTTCTGCCAAACTATTTTCTGATCATCATTGTGATGATCAGGAAATCATAATTTCGCTAGGTCAGATTCTCGCTGGTCTTCCCATTCCTCTCTATGACCCTGATCTTCCCTTATTTTATGAAATTCTTGCTCATGCGAAATTCTCGCGAGCCATCTACCAATTGAGTGGGGATTGTATCCGCTTAATGCTTGAGTTCGCAAACCGTGGTGCTGGTAAGGGGTCTCTTTATCCCAAAGAAGTCAGGGATCCTAAATTTGAGGACTTAGAGATATTCATTTGAAAAGTATACGAGAGAAACTTCTTCGAAAATTATGAAGTAATAAACATGAAGAATGATAGAACTCATTTGGGGTGCTCGCTTGAAGAGAAGATAAAATGTCGCCAGCGATAAAATACTTATGCAGGATATCGACTGGCATTCTGGCAAGAACAAAGTTCCTCGTCACTCTAAAGACGACAGATGGTGCGTCTTTCCGCTAGTTTTGAAAGGACCTTATATTTCAGGTTCAAATGTGTTCCCTGCGAATCTCGCCAATTACCAACCTTGGGTTTTTAACTGGCCTGAGAAAGCAAAAGAGGTATACTTCCTAAATTTCGCTCAGTTTATAATCTTCACTCATTTTTATACTTATTAATCTTGCGAAATTTTCAGATTACCAAGTTGAGAAAAAGCTACAAAAGAACTGCTAAGGCAAGTACCCTAGCGGCGCTCCGTTCGATCACGGATGAAGTAAGAAATACTTTTCTTCATTATTTTTAACAATATTGTTGCCTATGTTTCTTATCTTCATTCGTGTGCGAAGGTTGGTGTTGAAGTTGTTGAAGAAGAAGAAAGTTCTAAAGTTGCGAAGATCAAAGGCAAGGGTAAAGGTTCTCTTCGCAGGGAGAAGTCTACTGCCCCACCTTCAAAGAAACGAAAGATTCAATCCAGCGAAAGCTCTGATGATGAAGATAATGATGATGTTGATACTTCTCTCGCAAAGGAGGATTTTCCATCTGAATCTTCTATGGCACAACTGTCCAGCATCTTCTCTGACTCCATGCAAGGGATTGGAGATGATCGTCTCTCTAGTACGTGCAAAGCTCTCGCGAGTATCTGCGATGCTCCTTTACTATAGGGTGATGATTCTCTTCATGGGGTCTCCATATCAGTGACTCCCAGCTTTCTAAATTCGCTTGGTGTCTTGGTATGTCTTTGTTCCCCTATGTCTTCATAATTTTGATTTTAAGTTATATCTTGATAATTTCTTCAATTTCCTTTACAGTCCGGGAGAGCTTCCTTCGTTGTTGCCTCAGATATTGAGAAAAGGCGCAGTATTCTTGAAAAGAAGAATCTTCAACTTCGCAAAAGAAATGAAGAACTGGAAGCTGAAGCTGCTACTCTTCGCGAGAAGACTAAGCAATTAGAACCTGATTCTTCCACTCAGAAGAATAAGATATCTAGTCTTCAAAGTGCTAACCAACAACTTTATGGTATGAGACTTTTCTCTTTTCCTTTGTTTTGTTCTCTCATTATCTTCCCTCATCTGATTTACCATTTTCGCAGACGTCTATAACCTTTCTGACGAAGCCATTCTTCTTCACTCATTCCTTGACCCTATGGATAACTGTACCCTTCTTGATCACCTCAACAATTCTTTGAATAGTTTTTCCAATGACAAGATTAAATCTCTTCCTCTAAACGAACTTCAATCCAAATTTCGCCTCTTAGAAATTGACCATAGATCTAGTTTAGGCTTAGCTAACCAATTTAAGCGTCTCTATCTTAATTCTAAAGAGAAAATTAATACTTTAAGAACCAAAATCAGTGATCTCATAGATGACAAAGATCGCATCGCTAGACAAGGTGCTCAAGCATTAGCTAAATTCCAAAAGACTCTTCTTGAAGTTCAAATTGAACGAGATGAATCTATCCACAAAAATGCTATACTTAGCGAAAGAGAGAATCAAATTCGCTCCCTTCTTCTCATAAATAACGACAATGAATTCGCTTGGGCTGCGAAAGTTCTAGATGATGCCAGAAATAATTTAGGTGTTAACGTTAGTCTTCAAGCTGATCATACGACTTTGGTTAGGGATATGATCTCTGACAGAGAAGGTTGTTAATTGTTCTTATTTATTTAATTGTTCGTCTTTCATAAAATTTTCGTTGAGTTGCTGATTCAGTGTCACATGTTTGCAGAAGCTGAAGATAGATTTCGTAAAAGAATTGAAGAACTTGTGTCTGAGAAGGAGAAACTCGCAAAGAACCTTTCTTCTCGGGATGATAAATATTCTAGATTGAAGAGGCAACTACAGATTACTGTTGCGAATTTTAAGAATGATGCTACTCTCTTTCGCAATCAGACTATTAAGATGGTTTGCAACGACAATAGTATCCCTCATTCCGCATATCCTTGCCTTCTTGAAGAAATCCCCAAGAATGTGCCTTCTCTGGATATCTCTGATAGCGATGCTAACGAAGAAGAGGAATCTGATGGAGATGAAGAAGTAGAAGGATCTGACGAAGATGATGAAGAAGAAGAATCAAACGAGAAATAGTTTTATTTTCTTCCTTCTCTTTTTGTAATATCTGTACATTCATTCTTTTAATCTTCTATTTTTGTACTCTTTTGCTGCGAATTTCTTGGATCTTCAGATACAAGCTCTACCTTTGTTGTTCCTTTATGCACATGTTAAATGAGAAATTCTTTTTTGCAATATAATTAATCAATATATTATCAACCTTTCATTTTATGAGTGCGTAAATCTATCATATGAAGACAAATAACATGTTTTTATTCTATACATTCCCATACTTGCCTCTGTTATTTGCATTCAAATGAAAGATTGAGCAAGTTACTTTCGAATAGTGATATGTATTCATGCCTCAATCTCGCAGCTGTTGCTGTTGAATTTTCGCAAGTAAGGAAATCTTGGTTTCTTCCAAGATTTTATTTTTTCTTTTTCTTATGTGGTCTTATTTTGCCTTCCTAGTTAAAGGTCTTATTGCGCCACCTCTTGTCATTGCGACAAAATCGCAGGACGTCTTTGCATTTGCATGCAAAAACCCATTGATCTTGCCTTAACTCTTTCTTTGAAATTTTTGTTGCGACAATATGACAGGCCTAAAAATTCTTGCGAAAATAAAGCCCCATGACATTGTCGTCTTGCGACGAAATCGCATGACGTCTTTACACTTTCATGTACTGACCCATTGATCTCGTCTTATCTTTGTCTTTTGTATTATTGCCTCTTCAAGAATGTCGCACAAATATGACAAGCCTAAATTTCCTTGCGAAAATAAAGCCTCATGACATTTGCGTCTTAAGACACTTATCAGCTCCCTAATGGAGGGTGTCGCCCTTATCTTCCCCCTGGTTGCCCCTTCAAGGAGGCGTACTTCTGCCATACAAGGCTAGCTCCTCCTATCCGGTCTTAACAACAACCAGTTGTTTTCGCAGCCTCTTATCCCTTTTTCCTATAAGGCTTATGGTTACGAGACTGCACCCTAAGTGGAGTTTTCTTCGGGCCGAGTGCAGCATAAGCCAAGACTTGCCAAGAATGGCCGAGACACTTCAAATGCCCAGGCACTCTTGGCTCAACCGTGTACCTCGGCGCCTTGATCAAATGATGACTCCTTAGAAGAGACCCTCGGTCGTCCAATCTAAGTCATAAGCTTAGATTGAAAATCCAAGGTATCTCTCCTGGATGGGCTTTATTGACCCCAAATCTCCATGACTCAGGTTCCGGGCGGTGTAACCTTTTCCCCGAGCCATGCAATAGGTACCCCCTTCTATGACGCACTTTAGGTCTTACATTTGCCTCTTGCGAAATTTTGATTTCGCGAACTAGGGTGTACGCCATAGTTGGTTCGCCTCTGTCTGATTATTTTGTTGATTCTTCTGCATATAAGCTCTTTTGTAATTTCGCAATCTCATCTTTATCATTCATAAAATATATTTTCTTCTTCTGCATATCAATTCTCTTTCGCAATCTCATCTCTGTTATTCATAATAATTTTTTTTTTTTTTTTTTTTTAAGATCAACTCAATCATATATTTTTCTTTCTCCTCCCAATTTCTACTTCGGCAGTCAACAAGTACATTCATTCTTTAAGTCTCTTACTTCTGCTACTTTCTGCCTCTGCATTTTTGAATTTTTCTGTCATTTTCTTGTATGTTGCGAGATTTTCGCCGCTTCTTATCTTCAAAATGCCTTGGCTTCGCAGAGTTTCTTCTTCTCTCTGTTCTATTGTATCTACCATCAATCTTTCACTCTTTTGTTTATCTTTGATGCTGTGTTTCCAATTCTTCTTCTTCGCAGCTCTTTCTTCACAAGATTCTATATCAATTTCATAACACTTCTTTCCTTCAACCCAATCTCCTTTTATGATGCCAATACCACTGGGATGAGGAAATTTGATACATTGATGGAAAGTCGATGCCACACCTAGAATCTCATGTAACCAAGGTCGTCCAATCAATGCGTTGTATGGTGATTCCACATCGACTACACTGAATAAAATTTCAGAGGATAATCCTTTCAGTGGAATTCGCATATGAGCTTCTCCTTTAGGCTTATTTGTAGTACCGTTAAAACCATAGATTTTGTAAGTTGAAGGTATTAGATCTTCATCTTTCCCTCCCATAGTTTTATAAGTGTGATGAAAAAGGATATTCACGGAACTTCCAGTATCGATCAAAATTCTGTTGATTGCCCATGAATTCTCAGCGTCATCATCTTCATCCTCGCTAGGTTTTGGGTTAATCTCTAATCTTACCACTAATGGGTTGTCGTGCATTTCTCCACCCTCAGGTACTTCTTCTGCGGTAAAAGAGATAGTCTGCTTTTGCCATTCTTCCAGTGGCGATGTCTTCGCAATGTTCATTATTTCTCTATCATCAGCATCTCTTGGGAAAACCCCGCTGAGAGTGTTATCGTGAAAATCTTCAACTATCTTGTATGAGTGTACGATAGAGTTACAAAACAGATTCTTTGCCTTTGCGCCAACTTCAATCACAAATGTTTCTCTTTCTTTTGATGTATTTGCCTTGCGAATATCTAGAGGAGGTGGTAATGCTTGAGTTTGCGTTTGTCCTACTAGAAAGTGATTTAATTTTCCCTGATCTATCATCCTGAGAATGATTCTCTTTATATTTCTGCAGTCATTTATTGTATGTCCATAGAAATGATGATAAGAGCAAAATTCATTACTTCTGTAGCTTGGAGGTGGTTCACTCCCCATGTTCCATGGTGCGGGTATGTTTTCCATTAGGATTATAGCTTCCCATATCTTATCCACACTAGCATTCAAAGGTGGCATTTTGATTTCTTCCCATATTATCTTGTGACTTCGTTGTCCTCTGTGATAGTTTTGTCTCTGACCTCCATAAGTTTCTTGCGGCTGATCAAGTCTTTGGATTTTGTTATTTCCACCACGGTTATAGAAGTTTCTCTCTCTCTCGAATTCTTCTTGATCACGACTCCCCATAGCTACTAGCTTTTGCTGATTATCACTCATTATCCTCTCTTGATGCCCTTGCGAGGTGCTCTCCACTGTATTTATCAACTTAGGTAACAAGCTTGCATTCGCTGCTTTTGAACTTGTGTTCGCAATGGGGTATGATTCCATCTCATTTTGCTTTTCCTCAAGAGCAATATACTCCTCCTGAAGTTCTCGCAACTCAGTCATTGTGATCGTATTCTTGATTCTGAAAATTTGAATGTATAACAGAATGGTTGCGAACATAGTGTTAATGAATGACATAATGAGATATCTTTCGTCCACACGACCAGCCATATCACTACACATTGTCTTCCACCTCACGGTTAGATGCTTCAAGCTTTCTCCAACCCTTTGTTTTAACCCAAATACATCTTCAATGCCAGGTCGCGAGGAATTGTTACTTATATACGCCCCTAAAAATATAGCTTGCAAATGGTTGAAAGATGTTATAGTATTCTTTGGCAAACCTTCAAACCATTTTAAGGCCTCTCCTGTTAAACTTGATGCAAAATATTTGCACAATATTGCATCATGGTTCTCCCATTGTAGCATACATCTCACATAAGCTTTGATGTGTTGTACTGCACAAGTTGTTCCATCAAAAATGCTGGTTAACGCAGGTAAATTGCACTTTGGGGGAATTCCTCCTGATTGTACTTCTTGTGTGAATGGAGTTTTCGCCGCCTCTTCTATGGCTTCATCCAATTGTCTCTTACCTCCTTCTCTTTTATTATTTATCATTCCTCTCATTTCCGCTAACTCTCTCAAAATTTGTTCATTTATACCAGAATTTGGATCCATTGGTCTTTTTAATTCCGCCTCTCTTCTTCTGCGTTCATGTCTATTTTGACTTTCTTGTTCATCATTCTCTTCTCGTCTTTCTCTGCGATCTTCTCTTTCACTTCTTTCATGAATTCGCACACCGTTATATCTCTCATTTTCTCCTTTTTGCCGCCTTTCAGTTCTCCTTTGTACTCTATCATATTCTTCATTTATATTACCATTATTGCGATTTCGCTCACGCCTTCTTTCTCGATTATCATGATTGTTCTGGCGAATTGCCTCTTGTAGCTCTTGTTCCTCCACTTCTGCTCTCAGTCTTTCCCTCTCGCGAGCTAGATGTGTTTGTTCAACATAGTGTCTTTCAATTTCGTCTTCAATTACTCGTTCATTTCTTTGTACTTCTCTCCCATGTAATATTCTCCTTCCTTCTTCCTGATTTTCTTCGCCATCTTGATTATTTCGCCCCTGACGGTGTATATTTCCTTGATTTCTATCGTTTTGCCCGTTTTGAAGAGTTTCACCATGTTGGATATAACGATCTTCTATTACTTCTCTTCTTTTGCGATGTTCCTCGCCTGGATTTTGTTCTTCCTCTCGAGGTTCCCCATTTGCATTTTCTACAGGCAAATTTCGTCTTATTTCTTCTATTACTGATCTTGATCTTGTAGTACTTCTTGACCTTCTATTTTGTAATCTCATGTTTTCCATCCTCAATTCATGATTTTGCCTTGTTAGATTGGCACGTTCTTCTGCTTCTATCCGCCTTTCTTCATGTATTGTTTGCCTCAATGCCTCTAACACTGCAATCTCTTCATTTCCATGAATTATTCCTCCAATTACTTCTTGGTCTCCCTCCTCTTGTCCATTGCCTCCTAATTGCTGCTCTTCTCCCATTTCATCTACAGAATCTGTCACTCCAAGTATGTACTCCCTGTTTCTAGCGCCATATGTAATTGCAGGAAATCCTACAATGCACACCTCCACAAGAATTCATAATATTTAACACATATTTAAGATCAACAATCAATCTTTTTATTAATTGAGTTAGAAATTTTACAAGAAGGAAATGAAATCAAGAATATAATTGCTACTCTAGACTTTCTCTCTCCTCTAAACATTCTCTCCACTCTAAAAAGATCTCCCCCTTTTCTTAAGCCTGTTCGGCTCTTTATATAGGACATTACATAGTGGATGACAGCTAAGCTGTCCTTTATTTTCGGATATGACTTGCGACACTCTCGCAAGTATTCAAATGTTAAATCTCGCAACACTCCTAAATCTCGCTAGGTTTTCACATCTTTCTTGTGTTCAGGCTGTCGTCATCCGTTACGTCATTTTTATTACCAATCTACGATATCTTCGCAGTGTGTCGTTTATGGATTTCGCAAGGGTCTTGGTGTTGCGATATTCTGATCCTACATACACAAACGTTAATTCCTATTTACTTGATAGTAATCCTATTGTGTTTGGTTAAGTCCGAACCTTTTATCAAGTAAACATACTTCGTTGTTGTATTGTCTCAATCTCGTATCCATAGACGATCACACGAAGTGTGAACCGATTAGTTATATTGTCTCGACTCAGTCCATAGACAATCACTTTCGAAAAAAGGACTTATAGGTGGAAAAGTTTTAGATTGAGGTATATTTTGGTACCCTCGTCTTTTCACGTTGAACTTCGTAACTCTTTTGCAACGTTTATAAATGTTGCAGAATTAACCTTTAACATTTTTTAAACGTTTGACACGTACGAGTTACATGGATAGTCGCATGTGCAGTTTACACACTTTTAGGGCAGCTTGACTGGCCCACTTTGGTAGGTCATTGGGAGCTAAGCAGGTAACCTATGGATGACCTGATTGGTTAATCACGGTAGGAGCTAGACTAGTTAGATTGGCCGGTGAAGTTGAGTGGTCGGGATCATTCCGCGACTGACTTGGGCAGTCATGATCTAACCCAAGTATAATTTTAGGCAGCTTGGCCGGCCTACTTTGGCCGGTCACTGGGAGCTGAGCAGATAGGCTATAAGCGGTCTAATTGGTCGGTTGGAAAGAGGAGAGGCAGGTAGTCACCGTGAGACCTGATGGGTCGATCACGGGAGGCGTAAAGCCTGCCATATTGGTCGACCAAGTTGCATGGCTGGATTGCATCCGTGACTGACCTAGTCAGTCATGGTTTAGCCCTAATTCTAATTTTATTAGTTTTTGTCCACAATTAGGATATCAACCAATCACAAGAGGTCTTGGTAGGCTAGCTTTTGACCAATAAGAATCAAGATATTGTGCTGCACATCAACTTTGAGCAAAATTAGACAAATTCATAACTTCATATGCAGTGATATGTTCACATGAATTTGAGTCTTCTCATGTAATTTAGTGAATTAACCAAGTTTTGTATTTTGACACAAAATTGGGAAAATATATTAGATGGCGTGTTTGTGCCAATTTAGGGCAAATAATTAAATTTTGTGTGTTGTCACAAAATTAGGCAAAATAAGCAAATTTTGTGCGTTGACTCAAAATCGAATGAAATAAGTATATTTTGTGTGTTAACAAAAAATCGTTAATTTTGCTATTCTTGTAAGTAGCATGGCGACTGCTTGGTCCTGTTGTCACATCTATGATGCTCTTAATCAGGTACCATTATGCATAACTTAATAAGACACTTCAGCGAATCCATGTTACTCAGCTGAGAATGAAAATGGATGTCAGGTCAGTATTAAGAGTTTAACCGAGGAACACACATTAAATAAATACTCAGTAACTCATGTAGGAGTTTGAGATTTAATATGGTAAAATTATTGAACACACATATGTAGATATTGAGTTGTGCAGTAAATACAATTGTATGTGTATATATATATTTTCTGAATTCAGTCGGAAGAAGATCATAAATATAGCTATACACATACATGAGAGAGACATAAGCACTCATCAGGTTTTAATATATTGATTAAATTCTTTGCAGAATGAAGACACATCAAAGTTCAGTATTTCCAATACTGAACATTTTTTTCCCTAAGTTAAAAACCACCATCAACATTAAGTCTTCTGCTTATCACGGAACAATAAAATTGTTGCTAGGTAAGCACTAGATGGTGACAGAAAAAAATAAAATATTTATAGTAAAGGTGCGGGATATTACCAAGAAAGTCATAGTTGGCTTGAACTTCTGACTAAGAAGTGTTAATGACGCACCACTATGAATATGGACAACCAGCATCATGACAAGCAAACAACAGCGGAGGGAGCACGGTTCAAGCATGCTCGGCTGGGGCTTTCCGCAAGAGTAAGCAGCTCCAATCCCATCATGGGCGTACGAGATATGGAAGTCCTTCCCTTTCTCGGATTTGGAAAGCGATCAATATAAAAGTGAGCTTTGCTATTTCTTGTCCATCATTGATCAACACGGGCATCCCCCTTCCATCCTCTTGATTCTTTGCTTCTCCACCATCACTGCCTGCTTTACCATCGAGGGTGCCAACCGATTGTCGGTAGTACAGTAAGTAGATTTTGTTTATTACTATTATTATTATTTTTTATTTTATTTTGCATAAGTGATATTCACGGTAAACATTGATGATTTTGTATCCATATATCCCTTGTATCAATAGTTGAGAGTGCCTCTTCATCGTCAACAGTAGCATCAAAGCAAGCATCATTCATTGATGTTCAAGGTAAGTGTCTCATCTCTTCTTCTTTTTCTTCTTGGTTATTTTTGTTGTTTTTGTTTTTGTTTTTGTTTTTGTTTTACGGGTGTAAACCCTAGCTTGGTTCCGGTCGTGGGTATAATACTGATAGGTGTCTAAAACACCTAATTTTAGTAACGACTTCTTACACTATTCTTATTAGTTTTCTTGTGAAATTGTATATTATGTTTGCTTTTATTTCTTTTTAGGTACAATGACTTAAATGCGCATAAAGGAGAAGAGGGCATTGAAACGTGATGTATTCCGTTGCGCGCTTAAAGCTCATATCAACTATGTCACCAGCCAAGTGAACTTCAGGTGCAACAAGCAGGGAGGCAGAGTCATGGGCCTAGTTTAGCATATACACCAAGTACAAAGAGCATCTTCAACTGTAGCTTACATTAGTGGACTGCACCACTTTGGCAAGGCACGTGCGAGCTGGTTGAGGAAACAATTCAAAGCAAACTAGGTCACTTTGTTACAGAAAGGGGACAAAGTCCTTTATCAGTTCGAGCTAGGAGACACAACATTTCTTCTCGTTGCTTGCCAGAGATCGATATGGGGGTTGCTCAGCAGAGATCAACAGCTACACCGAGCCAGCAAAGAGAAGGAGAAATGGGCAGAGTTTGGGTTCGTGTTTGATAGTTAGAACCTGAAATTCAAGCCGTGAAATACAGGGAAGAAACACAAGCTACTGCCATTGAAGATGGTGATCAACAGAGCAGACTACTGCGTGATTGAGGGTCTGTAAAAGCTAAGAAACAATGGGTTTGTCTTAGATTCGAAAGCAGTAAGCCATAGAAGTAAGAAGCAGTTAAAGAAGGTAGCTGCTGGAGCTGTAATTGAGAAGAAATGATGTACTGCCATTGATTGGTTGTGGAAGAATGGAGAGATTAAAGAAGAGATTTTGAGTTTTGAAATGATTTGAATGAATGGGTTCTGTATGTTTTACAGGGAAGGAGATAGAATGAGGATTAAATCAACAGCATATTCATATCTTTTTCACCACCAGAAGTTGCAGGAAATGTGTTTGAGAAAATGCCAGACTTACCAGTTCTTCACAATGTCAAACAGGGAATGGAACTGAAGGCATTAATGGAGTTGAATGGCAGCTGCTGGTGGAATTCATAGCTGAACTGGAAGGTTAAGCTGCTGATGTTGCTATTGATACAGGGAATAAATATTAGTTGAAAATTGGTGCTGTGTTGATGGGATACAGAGTTCGCAATGGCCAGGGATGCTTGCAGTGTTGCATGAACTGAAATGGAGCTACAGGCGTGATGGAATTGGTGGTTACAAGAATCAGTAAGGGAAAGAACTGAAATGGGTTTGTGTTGCTGCTACAGAATGGCGCTGCTTCAAGGAACTGTAAAGGGTAGCTGATAGTGTAATGGCTGGTGGTATTTGATAATGGCGTATGGCTCTGGAATAGGTTACAGATTATGGGTGTTACTATGGAGGTTGAGAGTTGCAACTGGTTGCAAGAACTGAGATTGCAGGTTATGCTGCTGATGGTTCAGCAAGGGCTTTGGCAGAAGTAGTGATGTTGCTGTTGAACTAAAATGTTGCATGAGTGTATGAACAACAGGTAGTTGGAGATTGATGCTTGGAGTTGTAGATGATGGCAGTGATGAATTAATGAAATTGGCAAACTGGGATTGAGCTGTTGCTTCAGAGGTTCAGTCAAGAAGAAGTCCATTGCAGGAACTGGTGGCTTGCAGCCATTGTTAAGAAGATGTGTTATTACTGGGAGCAGTGTTAGTTGCAATGTTGTGGTTTGATACAAGGCAGTGCTGTAGAAGATGGGATTTGTTTGAACTACATGGAGTTATTCTTACTGCGGTGGATGAAATGTGTCATTGCAGGTGGAGGTGGTGTTGTAGTTGCAGCTTAATTGAAGCAATATGGAGTTGGTACAGCTACAGGTAGTGATGGGATAGAGCTGTAAGGGAAGGAGCAGATTAGAGATGAAATTGAAGGTGGCGAAGCGATGTTGAACTCGCGGGTGGACTTGAACTGCAGATGGTGTTGGTATGGCAGCTGTGTGTTCGTATTGAATCAAGTTTATAGTGAAGAATGGGTTCAGTCTGGTATGGAATTGAGGGTTTGATTGCAAAATGGAGGTTTGCTTGCGAGTTTTGCCATGAATGATATAGCAAAACATGGTACTGTGCAGCATTAGTTGAAGCTGCAGTTTGGCTGTGTTGCAGAAGTGTAGGTTGTGCTGGTGTGTTGAGGTGACTAAGAAGATGGTTGCAGCTGCGATTCAAGTGGTGGTACTGATCTGGGTATGTTTGCAGAGTAAAGTCAGCTGGGAGATTGTGCTACCATGGATGTTACAAGGGTTTATGGTGGTTGCTTGCTACGAAGAATGGCAGGCTAAAGCTGCAGTTGAGAGCATAGTTTGAGCTGGAGCAGTGGCTTGAAATGGTTGAGCTGCAGGAAAGGAATCAAACCAGTGGCAGCTAGAATTGGATTACAGGGAATTGTGCTACTACTCAAATTGCAGGATTGAGCTGAAATGGCATGAATGTTAGGGCAGGTTCTGGTGTTGGGTATGGTAATGAAACTGAATTTGCAGGAATGGAGAAGTTGGTCGATTTGTCAAAAGGAGTGCTTGAATGATGCTGATACATTACTGCTGCAGCTGGAGTGCAGGTCTGGAATGCAATGGTGGTTCTAGTGGAACAGTGCGAAAAGAGAGCAGAATTGGTGCGCCAGTGATACTAGTTCCTGTTGCCGTATTTTGGAACCTAAAGTGGGGATTGTAATATTTTAGTGAATCACAAAGGTAGAACGAGTCGGATGCGAAAGTTGACGGCTGGATATATCAGTTTGGAGTCGCGCTTTTGGGAATGTTTCCGCAAGAACAAGGAATTGGCTTAGATGATTTCTGTGAATGTATGGACTGCGGAGGAGGAGAGTTGAGTTGCTGGAAGTGTATGAATCCCTGGTGACAATATCAGATAACTCAGGTGGCCAGAATCAGTTTGCCGGCGACCAAATTCCGACGCCGGTGACCGGATTCCGATGATGATGTCAACAATCCGGCGACCCAGTTTTGGACCCAGATTTTCCAGAGGAGATGTTTTAACTCATGGGCTTGGTGGACCACTTGGAGATGGATTTTGAGAAGACCTAAATTTGGAAAGAGTATCCTTTTGGAATGGGAGAAGCATATAAATAGAAAAGTCTTTCTCTAAATCTAATATCTCCATGAGGGAGGCTTCTACTTGTTTTCTAGGGTTTCACATGATAGATTATTCTAAACTCTTTATGATGATTTCCAAAAATACAAGTAACTAAGTTTTTATTATTGGTTGAAGATGTAGTTGAATTTTGCAACCAAGTTATGATTTTTATGAATTAGTTTTCTCTCAATATTATCGTTTGATTTCTACGGGTTATAATAATTGCATGATTGATGTATTGCAATATGATTGAATGTTTGTTTAGTTAAGTCTAGAAATGATTGAACTCACATCCATATCTATAGCTAATTTAGGGTTCATCATCGAGCGATAACCTTGAATACGAGTAGCATGATATGATTACGGCTTGTAGTGATACACTCTTGTAGTCATATGTAGAAATTGACCTTTGTTCGAATTGTGTGCGCAATGTATTACAATTGCATTGATTAGCCTATTTCTGAAACTTAATGCTCCTAGGAATTGAACTTAATTAGCGCAAGGCGTTAGGTTATTCTTTAGGTAGAATTCACATGCACAGCTCTAATGTGTGTGTTGATGACTTAGGAAATTTATGGAGTATTCTTGCAATAAGATATTCTAGGGCTTTTGATGATAGCGAGATTAAATACGAATTCTAATCATACATTCAAAACTTGTTTACAATTGAAGATGAAACCTTTATCCAATATTTCACAACCTTGATTTGCATGCTTTGCTTTTATTTTAGTTTTAATTTTATAAAAATCAGAAAACCCCCTTTTTATCTTTAGGAAACCAAAACATATTGACAACCCAAGACCTCTCTGTGGGAACGATCCTTTCTTGCCCTTGCTATATTATATATTTTGAGTAGTGAGAAAGTGTAATTTATTTTTGACGCCTACGACAGCGATCAAATACCCACGACCGGTCAATGATTTTTTTTTTTAACGTCAATTTGGTATTCACGATTTTGACAAGTATGCATTGCTTGTTTTCTCAACTCCATGCTAGAGAAGGTGTTGTGTTGTTTTGACAACTAGTGATCTACACTGATACTAGTTAGGGATTGCATGCTCTTCGTTGTATTTCTTCCCTTTTGATGTTATACTTGTTTGCGAAAATATATTTAGAAGTAATGACTCATTTGTGTCTCGTGATTGCAGTTACTTAGAATTACAAAGAGGTATAAGAAATATTTGTTGTTTGATAAAATGTCACCTGGAGGTATCTCTACTGCTATACAAGGAGACGACAGTGGTTCTGAGTCTAAAGATATGCCAAATATAGATGATGATTTCTTAGAGATATCTTACGCAACTACCAGGACCCATCCCAATCATGTGATGACTCTTCTTACCGTCTCAGAGGATGCAATAGCCGTATAACCGATTTTTCTTGAACGTATGATACGGTTTTGTCTCCAGAAGAATGAATATCAGGCTTCCCTAGTGGACTTCAGGATTTGTCAGTGTCCATTGCGCTCTTGGGATGGATGGATGAGATATATGTTTAACAATGACCATGTCAAGGCTAATTTGGATATGGTACAAGTCACTGAAGCTGTTAAGGCATCTGCAAAAATCCGCCATATGCATGTGGGGTGAGATGACTATCACCTTGGAGAGCATGATTGCCTTGTTGAATCTTCCAATTCTAGGAAACTTTGACTTTGATTGGTCTGATGAAGAGGAGGGATTACGTGTGGCTTTGGTTGAAAAGATGACAGAGTATTATCCTCTTACTTCCGCTTCTTTGAAGACTACCGTGAGATCAAGAAGCGTCTAGAAGTACTGTTGGTAAGAAAATGGAAACATATTGTTATTTTAGTTTTCGATTATTAATTTGATTGACTAACGGTAGTTGAATCTTGATATTCACTAGTTTACTTATTCAGTAATCCTTCTCTTCTGATATAAGGTCACTCAAACTAGATCAAGGATCGACAAAGTTAATCTGTTTTTAGATTTGAAGATAGTCTTGTGATCATCCATTTTTAACAGACTCGTTATGTGCGTGATTGATAATAATGGAATCAAGTTATTTGTGCAGGTACACTAAAAACCAAAGATTTTAAGACAAAAAAATTCTGATTGGTTTCTGATCTTTGTGATTATACTTCGTGCAAACTTGGTTGGCTGGGATCCAACAATTCGGTTTATCTTTGATAGACTTCCATAACTTGTTGTGTATATCGACGAACTATCATTTGGTGCTTCTCATTAGGATCCGGATATGATAGATTGAGCTGAGATTTGATTATCTCGATAATCCGGATCTTGGTTTATCTAAATCGATACAAATGAGTTTATATTATTTAAATGGAAGATCCTTTGTATAACCCAACATATATCTCTGATTTAATTCTTGATATTGATATAGAGGTTACCTAATACAAATTAGTCCTTTGTTGTTTCGGAATATGATCCAAATGAATTGAGTGGTAAAAGTCTTCATAGCGGGTGAAACAACTTAAGATAGTGGACTCTATCTTAGGATTCATGTGCGTTGACCAGATTAGTAGTAGGCGCATGGATATTTAAGGAACTAGGTAATTTGGAGTTAGTTTACTTGGTCTCAACTACACGAAATTAGTAGTAGTGTTTGTATAGTGGCTTAATTCTGAGAGTATTCAAAACTGGACTAGGTCTCAGGGTTTTTCTGCATTTGCGGTTTCCTTGTTAACAAAACTGTTGTGTTTGTGTGTTTTTACTATTTTCGTATTAAAGTTATTTAATTGTAAAAACACTATCCATAGTCGTATGCTTGAAAGCCATTGGATTCGAAATATTGGTAGCGTGCTTGATACCCTCGTCTTTTCAAGATGATTAAAAAAGATATAACAAAAATTTTAAAATGCCATATGGATGATGGCCTTCCTTAATTAGTCCAAGCATGCGAGATAGGTAAAAATATGAGAAAGTTGTGGCAAAAAGACTACCAGAAATTCTAACATGTTAAGAAATCATTGGTCGAGTGTAAGTATAAAATTTTTATGTAAAATAACTTAGGTGAATAACTTGAGATTAGATCTAGCTTTTTCGGTAGAGAATAAAAACACGGTCAAGACTTTAATGCCCATTTACGATAAAAGCCGACAATTTTTATTAGTTTTGGAAAGAAGGAACCATGATCCAACATTTGCGCAACCCACTCTTTTTCGCCTACCTACGACTTCTATGATTATAACCACTTGTTTCTGAATATATTCACAACTTAAACCAACAAGCAACTCATTATGTAATGAATTTTTTGCATCAAGACTGATTCCTTGATCAATATTTTATAAATTCTTATGCATGTGTGTATTACATCCCAATCCTCGGTTTAATTATTTTGTTTTGTTCATTTATATTATAGTAAGTAGAACCTTTACATTAGAATACCATTGGGACCAACAAAAAAAAATCTTATACATAAGTAATATAGAGTTTCATTTGGAAGAGATACACTGTGAACTTTAATACCATACACCTATCTAAAAAATGTTTTATCTGCAATTAAGATAAATAAAATATTTACTTATTTTATTTTATTTTTTTGAATGAAGACTATATTAAAAGCATTAGTTGAAATTGACAATTCCAGAGTATATAAAAGATTTCTACTTGTTTCGTATGTGTATCAAAACTAGTTTTAGGTTGAATAAATTCATTCAACCATCAATCAATAATTATATTTTTTAAATATAACATCAAATTTATCTATTTGTTTATCTCCCTGAGACCGTCTGGTTATAACAAAAATGCTTTATTACAGTTATCATCCCTCTTTATTTATCTAAGAATAAAGGCTTAACTTCGTCGCTAATATTCAAATACCTTTGAAAATAACATATTTTTAAGTTACTACGATTAGTAAATAAACTTGCATAAATGTCTCTTGTTTGTATGTGAAACATTATTTCTTCCGTATTGAAAGGCTAATTTGATAACTAGATTACACTCATAGTGATGAGTATTATGCATTGTCAATAGTGATATATAGGTTTACGTAACAAAAGTGATATATAGGTTTACGTAACAATAGTGATGTGTTGTAGAAAGTGGTAATTTCAAAATAGTTCGATTCAAGATTTTAAAAGCACCGAGACTTGTAGAGATTTGATTTAATCTAATCAATATTCATTCAACTCTTTACATTTAAAGAATTATATTTCTCAAAACAATAGTTGTAAATCGAAAGTATGGATCATCAAAAGACTTAACACAACTCTACCCTAAGTCTCGATTCTCTTGCCTGAGTCTAGACCACGCCTTTTATACACTTCACAACCCCATAAATCTCTTCACTTTCCTTCGCTGCCAAGTTGAGAATAATTCCTTCTTTGCTCGTTCCCGTGGTGTTCAAGTCTCGATTCTTTCCAAACTCTTCACAACCCCATAAATCTCTTCACTTTCCTTCGTGTAATTCGATAGTTAAACCTTGTAAGAAGATATCTCACCTTATTTACAGGATATTCTTCCATTTGCACGAAAATAACTCCCGTATATAACACATTCCCTAATTTTTTTTAAATAACCACCAAATATAAGGAAATTTAATTCCTCTTTTAACTCTCAAATACGTCATTCACCTCTGCCAATTAGGTATGAACAAAATCAGATCCTAACAACCCTTGAAAATCTCCAAAACTACCACGAGAATAACTCGTGTTGTTTTCGTCTTTCTTCGATTTTAAAGCACATGCATCCTCTGTTTCACTAAATAAGGCCCAATCGAATCCGTATCCATGAAGAAAATCCAACAAAACTCGTCCAATCTTCACCGGAAAATAACGCAGATGTCATCTGCGTTTCCCGCCAAAACTTCTCTTCTCTGTTTTGCTTCAAATGAATCGTTCCAACCAATTTGCACTCAATCCAATGACCATACCAGGCCTGTTTAGGCCTATGGAAGATACCCATCCAATCTTAACACTTTAGTCTCAGTAGAACTTCATCAATTCTCGAACCCTAATTTTGGCCCATCTTTTCCCGCCAAAATCCAAAGTTCAAATGAAGAAGATGGATTCCCCCTAACCGACAGTGGAGTCCCTTTAGCAATTGGGGCGGCGAAACAAGAAATTTCTGGGGTGCAAATAGCCATGGGGTGCCCCTTATCCAAACTGGGAGTCCGAATAGTAGGTGTCCTCCGGGGTGCCTTTATCAACTTTTCGAGTCGATTTCTCGAAAAACTTTTATTGCCCAAAAATACCTACAAAGACATAAAATACCAAATAAGAACAAAATCGAGCACTAACAATATACATAATTGAGAACAAAATAGACACATAAATGCGTCTATCAGCTAATTTGATAACTAGATTACACTCATAGTGATGAGTATTATGCATTGTCAATAGTATATATAGGTTTACGTAATGCTTACATATATCTTTTGAACCAGTAAGACAATTATCCACATACATCTGATAATAATTAGCTTTCTTTGCATGTTTTTGTTTATTTTTTTCATTTCATATAAAAGATAATCTTTTGACTGATGATTGGATTCTCTACATGATGCAAAATTATTGTAAACCAATACCTTTTTTTTATCACTGAATTGAAATATACATTGGCGACAAAAGCAAGTGCTGTCGCAAACCTACTTCCAGTGGTAACTATTGTTAGGTATATTTTGGCCTTAAGAGAGATACTTTGTTTAATTTCACAGCTTGTTAGAATCAATTTTATGTATACTTTATATTCTATTGTCCCAACTGTTTATGTATATATGTTAGGAAATAAAAACTCAACCTCACGGTACATGGCTTCTGTAAATGTTTGGGACTCTAGGATGTATTGGCTGGGCGATTATGATTTTAACACTTAAAGGCCAGGTGATCCTAACCAAGCTGAGGAGAGCAACATATTCGAACTATTTCCTACTTGGTATATAAAAAGGCACACAAGCTGAGAAAAAAGTATGTGAACATTAGAGCTGCATGGTTCACATTATTGATATGATTGGATCCTGCTTAGTTATACCGTGAATATAGACAAATCTGGAAAAAAGTGTGTCGGCCCTTCTATTTCCTGCAACATTTGGAAAATTGCTAGTAATGTATATTTAAGGGATGAGAATTTGAAAATATGGTTCAAACTTGCTTCAAGATGATATATTCGTGGAAATGCTCAAGATAATATGGAGTACTTATTATGGTATTGCAATTTCGGTCAAGTAATGAGTACGAACATGGGATACAGAACCTGAGCACGAACACACCATCCAATTGCCAAGATTCTCCAAAGGGTATGAAAAACCACAAATAGCACAACAAGAACTCTCTACATCAAAATTTCGTAGCTTAGCGACACACTAAACTCAAGGATAATAATTTTGAAATTTGGAATTTATTCCCTTTTGTAAAACTGGAGTTTTTGGAAGGAAAAAGATAGGATACATAACCTTTCGTGGAAGAGCTAAAACAAGGAAAGAGCCCACATTTGTAATTAAGTCCACCATAGTGATAAAAACCCACAAGGGATATAACTTATTTTGTTATGATGAAATAACTTTTTGGTAAACTAATTTCTTAAAACCAGAAATTTTATCAACATCTACCTCGCATAAATATGAAACCATAGGATTACGTATTTCCGACCACATCTGCTTCTTTAATTATTTAATTTATTTAATTATTAATTTTCCCATCTAGATATATTTATTAGAAAAAAATTATATATAAATTTGTATCATATATCACATATATGAACGTCAACATAAAATTTTGGATAATGAAACCAGGAGATAAGTATTGTAAGTTCAACTAAATGGATTAATGATAACACATATTTTGGTATGATATAAAGTTTTTTTTTTATATTTGGAAGATGAAACACATGAAACAAATTTTTATCACTAAGTCGATGCAAATACACAATGATATCTAATGATCATAGGAAAATAAAAGATCTTCATATCTGAAAACGTAGGGTACCAAAATATACCGCCAACTTTTTCTTAGGCAACCTGTATGGACTAAACTCGAAAATTCCGAGAGTTCAACCTAATGACTCAATTGGGGAATTATATGAAGAGCTTATATCTCTTTCTCTCACAATTAGAATGTAAACAAAGACTAGTTCGTGAACCTGATTATACCGTGAGAGTACTTGGACGATTCCAAATATCAATGTCCAAGAATCAATCAAGTCGCATCCAACAGTTGTGATAGACTTATCTACTTGAATTGATTTTAACGTACAACCTGTGATATTTCAATTATAAAGATAAACAATATAATGCGGAAAAAAATAACACATACACCAAAAAATTTGTTAACGAGGAAACTGCAAATGCAGAAAAATCTCGGGACCTAGTCCAGATTTGAACACCAAACTGTATTAAGCCGCTACAGATTCTAGCCTACTATCAGAACTTTGAAATGGAATGTAGTTGAGACCGAATCTACCGTCACAGTGATTCAGTTACATTCATGCTCCTTATGCTTTTTGAATCCCAACGGGACTCCGCGCAATGGATTCCCTTAGCTGACGTCCTTTACAGGCTAAGAGTTTCTTCAACTCAATTGAATACCTTAAACCAATCTTCCTCCCACAGATAAGCCTATATGTGATTTCCGTTCTGATCAAAGACCAAGGTGAGGTAGGAAATCGACTGCAATAGACAAAGTCTAGCAAACCTCAAAATCCGGTCTTATGACTCCCGAAGAGCATCCTAGATTATTATTCACCTCACAAGTATAAACTTGTGGAATCACAAATTTTGAGATGAAGAACTTTTTAATTTCTATCTATCTTGCATGCTGGAGAAAATGGCTCAACAATCAAAGCAAGATCAGGATACACGGACTATCAAGATAAAGATAGTTGGATCCTGGCTTCACGAACTCCTAAGAGAATTCTTTTTAGTCGCTAAACCTAAAAATGTTTAAAGGAGAAGACGACTCTATCTTACAACTAGGACACACAAGAATAGTGTCAGGGATTTAAAGATCCCAGTTGTTTTAGGTTCTCCTTATATAGACTTTCAAGATCAAGGTTGCTTTAGATTTAAGCTAAGAAAGCTTTGGAATCAAGCAATCAATAATCACCGTTAGATGAAAAAATTGACTTGAGACTAACATAATAGAATATACACTAGGGTTAGGACGAACCGTAACCGAACCGTATACAATTACTTGTTCATGAAAGGTTATCCGAAACTAGCCAGTCAAACGATAAACTTAACAATTTTTCATATAACACTTTAAGAATTTAACCTTGAGTCACACAAGTGATCAAACATGTCTAGATAATGTTTTTAGAGAGTTGTTCAAATGCCGATTATCTCATAGAAATGATTCTGATGCATCTGAAATTTTTTGACATGGTAAGTACGTGTACCGTATTCCTGTTTGTGACTATTTTTTTCATGGTACGTGTACCAGGTTTGTATATCCTTAAGAAAAAAAACGGGTTTCAGGAATCCACAAATCTTTTCCGATTTGCATACTGGGTATGCTTACCTTCCTGGTTCACGAGTCAACAGACTTTTTATGGTATGGATACCGGGTATTGTACCAAAAAGTTGCCGCCGAACTATAGCTACGCCGGTACGTATACTGGGTACATGTACCGCAGATCCGTACTTATAACATTTGTCCTAGTATGTGAACTGGTATGCATACTGTCTTGTATCCAGATTTACAATAGTTCTATATCTCTCTAATAATCAATTCGAAACATTCCCTGAAAAGGCAAGGGTACCCAAATATACCTCAAGCTAAAACTTTTCCTACCTATAAGTCCTTTCTCCGAAAGTGATTGTCTATGGACTGAGTCAAGACAATACAACTAATCGGTTCACACTTCGTATGATCGTCTATGGATACGAGATCGAGACAATACAACAACAAAGTATGTTTACCTGATAAAAAGGTTCGGACTTAACCGAACACAATAGGATTGCTTATCAAGTAAATAGGAATTAACGTTTGTGTAATTTACTTTAATTATAATAACACAATTATAATGCAGAAATATAAAGTAAATGACACAACTGTTGATGGTGGTTTTTAAACGAAGGGTAAACTCGTAAAACCCTAAAAATAACCTAATATCACCAGTGACACATTTATTAGGACATTTAAGGCAGGTAGTCAGTATTTAATAGGGGGTATTTTTTTCAAATTAGGTTACAACGAACAAAACCCTAATTCACCTCCGTGCCAATGGCAAATCATGCCAAGCCACATTTAGCCCGAGCTAGCTGCGCCATGCCAAACGCACTCTGCCTTGGTCCTAGATACGGTAGTCACGTCACGCCAAGCCAAGCACTCTTGCTTGGCCCTAACCACGCCATGCCAAAATGGCGCCCGCGCCCAAGCTTACAAACCATACAACCTAGGCCAAGACGGCCACGCATGCCATTGGCACATGCCAACATGCTCGCTGGTAGCTTTTCCTACCAAGGCCACGGCCCTAACGGCCACGCATGCCATTGGCACATGCCAACATGCTGCCAACATGCGGGTAGCTTTTCCTACCAAGGCCACGGCCCTAACGGCCACGCATGCCATTGGCACATGCCAACATGCTCGCTGGTAGCTTTTCCTACCAAGGCCACGGCCCTAACGGCCACGCATGCCATTGGCACATGCCAACATGCTCGCTGGTAGCTTTTCCTACCAAGGCCACGGCCCTAACGGCCACGCATGCCATTGGCACATGCCAACATGCTCGCCGGTAGCTTTTCTTACCAAGGCCACGCCCTAACGGCCACGCATGCCATTGGCACATGCCAACATGCTCGCCGGTAGCTTTTCTTACCAAGGCCACGGCCCTAACGGCCACGCATGCCATTGGCACATGCCAACATGCTCGCCCTGGTAGCCATTTGCCAACATGCCAAGGCCACTAAGGCCACGGCCACCCTAACGGCCACGCATGCCATTGGCACATGCCAACATGCTCACCGGGTAGCTTTTCTTACCAAGGCCACAGCCCTAATGGCCACGCATGCCATTGGCACATGCCAACATGCTCAGGTAGCTTTTCTTACCAAGGCCACGGCCCTAACGGCCACGCATGCCATTGGCACATGCCAGCATGCTCGCTTGTAGCCTTTCCTACCAGGGCCACGGCTCTAACGGTGCCATTGGCACATGCCAACACGCTTAGCCTTCATCACCTAGCCGTGGCCCTAATACGCGCTGGTAGCCTAACTTGCAAGCCGTGCAACCTAGGCCAATTCGACCGTACACGCCACTGGCACACGCCAAAACCCACGCTGGTAGCCTAATTTGCAAACCATGCAACCTACCACCAAGGCATTCTGCACATGCCATTGGCACATGCCACGCACGCCACTAGCAGCTCTGGCATTGCCACTTACACTCAACGTACAACCTACCACCAAGGCATTCCGCACATGCCATTGGCACATGCCACGCACGCCACTAGCAGCTCCGGCATTGCCACTTACGCTCGAGGTACAACCCGCAACAAGGGCATTCCGCACATGCCAATGGCACATGCCACACGCGCCACTAGCAGCGCCACTTGCACTCAAGGTGCAACCAACACTCGAGATATCAACACAAACAGGGGATGCTTTCCCGTGGTTTTGGTTTGGCGGTCACACCTGGCTTGCACGTACACTACGCTCACATTAAGAAAGCGTGAAAAGGAATAAAGCGGTCAAATAAATGAGGAAATAATGGTGAAAACGTTTTCACCCATAAACACCTTGCGGTTACCACCTCCTCCCATTATTTCACCCTTTACTCTCTTCCTTCATGAGGCCAGTGGTACGTTTTCAATCTCGACTTGTATAAATAGGTCTTACCTATTTCCACCGGACAACAAGTCTCGGTCGGAGAAAAATACTACACTCTCGGAAAAGGCAACTTTGCAAGCTCTCCAAAAAGCTTTCATCTCTTGCAAGCTTACGAAGCTTCCACTTTCCGATACAAGTCGAGACACTACTCTCCCGCACTATTCTGGTCTCAACACCTTTCTTTGCTTCCCTCCCCAAATCAACCCTTCTCCTCCACTTTGTGACCGAAGCAAGTCCTGGAACGACCATTTCTTGGTTTAGGCCGGACTTGTACAGTTGATCTCTCGAATCTATAAAGTGCTCACGTGCAAAGCACATTTGTTTAGGGTTTGAACCAGTTTCTCACTCACCTACCGAATTTACCGAAATCGGCGAAACGATTTTTACCCATAAACAATTGGCGACCACAAATGGGAGGATTGATCTATCGGCTACAATGTCGATCAAGTCGATCTCGTTCTTCGACCCGGATGTCAAGATGGTAGGGAAGGCGACTCAATCCGACGCAACTACCGTAAAACCCTGTTCTTCGGTTGTAAAACTACACGAGAAAACCGGGGACTTGCCGAAGATACTACCACTCGATCCGACGCAACTACCAGACAACCCGGTTACTGGTTGTAAAACTACACGAGAAAACTGGGGACTTGCCGAAGATACTACCACTCGATCCGACTCAACTACCAGACGACCCGGTTACCAGTTGTAAAAACTACACGAGAAAACTGGGGATTCGCCGAAGATGCTACCAGCGATTGGGGACTTGCTGGCGATGCTACCAGCAAAGCCGCCCTTTACATGGAGAGGGGCGTGTTCACAAAAACCTATGAAGTGAGTAAATTTAGATCACATGAGATATATGATCTGTTTTTAGGTTCTTAGTAAAACCGTCATACTACTGAATCTTGTGCCTATTGCTAGCACACACTTTCATAAAAGTAATATTCCTTTCCCAAAACATAATCATAGTCATATTATCAAAACCATTCATCCCAGAAGTAATCCAATATCCTCAAAAGCCACCAGCTGTCTATCAAAACCAGTCGAACTTTGAACCGGACATCAAGTATGTTTCTCAAAAAAAAAAAAAAAAAAGAAGAACCTAAATGAAAGTTTAATAGAGAAACATTCAAGGAAAATCATCCAACAGAAGTCTGCTTTTCTTGGAGAAAGTCAACTTTGCATCTTCAAGAGCCGCTCTCTTCATAGTCAACATCTTGGAAAGTTTTTCGAGTTACACCTCCTGTCGTGCAATCTCCTCGGAGGAAAGGCTTTCGATTGCTGCATCTTTCAACTTTTGGATCTCAAAGAAGGCCTTCGACAAACCACGAAGTGTTGAACTCCTTTTCTACGCACACGTCGCGATGGTGCTCCCGATCGGCAACAACGTCTTGAAACGGTGTGACCAGTCACCTCACGCATATCCTCGATGGAAGATAAAGCCTCTTCCACACGCTTAACCAAACAAAATCGACTAGTGACTTTCTTGGTTGTGGCCATATGTCCGTACTTCTCCCAGATTCTGGTGTACAACGCCTCATGCTTAGCCGCCACGCTGAAGCCGCCAACCAACACATGACCTGGATAAGGAACCAAGTACGGGGGATCAAAAATGGCGCCTGCACCTGGCCTCATGACTCGCAGAGGGTCTTCTTCCATGTCTACGGCAGCAACCATCAGAGAATCATCCACCGTTTGAGCCACGTCTGTGCCCTGCAATTGGCTAACTCCCATCTCCAAGTCACCGGCGGTGGCCACCAAAGGCAAGTTTTCGTGTGGCTCTACCCCGAATCGTCCTCCGAACCTGATTCCTCCTGCGAACTTGAGTCGACATTTTTCAAAAGAAGAAATCAAGAAGAAAGAGAAGAAGCGCGGAACTCACCGAACCACTTCCCGAAAAAGAACCATTGCTGCCAGAGGAATCACTCTCACTTTTCGAACTTTCTTCTTTCTCTGACTCATCACCGCTATGAGAAGGCTCGGTCTTTGCTAGAATTCTTTGAAGAAATTGCCGTCTCCACGGCAACGTGCAAGGGCAAATAAAGCATTAACACTACCGAAGCCCCGGAAGAAACAAGACACATGTTTTTAGAGAATTTCACGTGTTTTGAGACAAACCAATGAAGAAGCGACACATACCTGGTTATTGGAAGAACTGAAAGACACGAGAGCTGCGGAGGATCTTTTGAAACCGTCCTAACCCGCCAAAGACGATTCTTCGTTCTCCGTTCCTTGGCACTGGGACTTTCCGAGTTGCTAGGCAACTTTCGCTTGAGATCTCTCAACATTGGATACTTCTTCAAAACTGCTGGGGAAGGTTTACAACGAACGTTCTCCACCACGTTATTCACGAAATCTTGGATCATAATAAACTCGTCGCACCAGAACTCATTATAGCCAAAGGTCGTCGAAGTTACTCTTCCCGTTTGAAAGAAGGGAAGGCGGATACCCGGCTCAAGGGCACTGGCATTGAGGGCGGCACGCAATGAATCCTTAGGAATCACCGGCTGGTAAGCAAGAGGCACCCCTTGATCGAAACCCATGTGACGAGCAACACGGTCAATATTGTGGCGACTATCCGGAAAGACCCCATGAAGAAAGACGACATATAACCGGACATGCAGCTTTGAATAAACAAGTTTTCACCAACGCTCAAATTGCCATCAGAAGACAAAGACATGATCGGAGTAGAAGCAAAGGTGTCAATTTGAGTCACCGACCTATGGACCGGCTCCCATGGGCGAAAACTGATTTCATACGACTTATCAAGAAGATTAACCAAGCTCATGCCAACCCTTGGACGCCTGTTCACCCATCAAAGAATTCGAGAGCCGCCCCAACTCGCGGGAATCGAAGGCAACGGTTTCGGAGCATACTTCTCAAAGTGTTCCCATAACCAGGCTTGGAGAAAAGCAACGTGCACATATGAATCCACTTTCATGAAACCATTCGAAACTCGCATGTTCGCAACTAGGTGATCCAGATGCACATACAGGGAACCAAGGAATAGCTTGCCAATGGGAAGAACTTCACCTTTTGCCAACTTCACAGCAATCACTAGCAACTCTGGTCTTATTTCCTTCTTACCAGAATCGTCATCAAAAATGTCTCTAGATAACCAGAGAGCCAAAAATGCTGCAACGTGAAGATCACTGCTTTTCTGTTTAGGTTCCAGCTCGTCCGGAAACCATTGAGATATCCACCAGCTGTAAAAGCACCTCTCATCCTCTTTCCGGACGGAATCCCCCGACTTCGCAGTGGAGTCTTTTCGAGTGAAATCTCCCAACTTAGCGGCAAGGTCATCCCGCATCTTCCCCTCACTTTCAGATAATTGGATGTTAAGATTCCCTGCCACTGAAGATTCACAAGAGAGCCACACTCTCAAGGAGACAGCTTACCTCACCCCATCTACATATAATCGTATGGGTGTCCGAACACCATCTGGAGATGAAAGCAACCAAGCCCGAGATATCCTTCCTAATCTGGGAGATTTCATCAAGCTCGACAAAGATCAATAATCTGTGCTCGAGTCAAGTTGGTATTTATGTGCTCCTTACTCACCATGAACTCAACCCATCTATCAAAAGAACGCAATGGGCTTTGACACATCCTGAAATCAATGTTGGAAGAGGAGTATACCCCTTTATGAAGACAGAACCGTATGGTGTTCTCTGGGCGAACCGAACGTGTCTTCTTTTCATCTTCACCACCGGTTAACAAAATTGGCACGAAACCTGGGTGATTTTTCCGAGCAGGGGCAAGGGTTTTGGCGAAGAATTCATCATCCGTGTTTGGTTTGGAATTATGAACATCCTTCGATGAGGCGAAATTTTGTTCAGGTAACATCTTGTCGGATTTCTTCATAACAACTTAGCAACAAGATATCTGCACACGGAGAAAGACGAAATTATCTCCCTGACACATAACCGCGCCCAACAAAAGGAAAACCTGGAATACAAAAAAAAAAAAAAGGGTGTATTCTTTACTGGTTCAAAACTGCACACGCAATATTTCTTCAGGTTTCAAAATTATATACGCAGTATTTTATACGGGCTCGAATGCGTCTATAATATCCTTCTTCGGGTTCAAAATTATATATGGAGCATTTTTCTACGGGTTCAAAACTGCATGCGCAGCATTTTCTTCAGGTCCGAAATTCATATATACAATATTTCCTATGGGTTCGAAGTCATATGAAGCACATATACAGTATTCTTTTTCGGGATTCATATACAGTATTCTTCTTCGGGATTCATATACAGTATTCTCTACGGGTTCGAAACTGCACACGCAGTATTTTCTTCAGGGTTCAAAATTATATATGCAGTATTTTATACGGGCTCAAGTACGTCTGCAGTATCCTTCTTCGGGATCGAAAACTATATACGCAGTATTTTCTACAGGGTCGAATGCATCTACGGTATCCTTCTTCGGGTTCAAAATTATATATGGAGCATTTTCTACGGGTTCGAATCATATATGCAGTATTTCCCTTGGGTGCATATATACAATATTTTCTATAAGAAGCACGCCAAGAAGTCATATGCGCAATATCATTGCAAGGATTACGAAAATGCCTACTCTTAGGGTTTACACCTACGTGAAAATGGAAACAAGAAAAGTACTGGAAGACATACCTGGAAGCCGGTTTCTCTTTGTGACTCTGCTGCTAGTATGAAAAGATGAAAGAACAAAGTGCAAGATGAGGGAAAAGGATTTTATATGGGCGTGAAGATTCTGAAATAGGTAAGGATTTCCCTTTACCAAAAATCGTGCGTGTAAGGAACGGGCCCACAAGGGCGCCCAACTTCCCAACACCGCCCAAGTTGCACCGGTCCTACCAGTTGCGCCAACTCCCCAGTACCGCCCAAGTTGCACCGGCCCCATCAATTGCACCGACTTCCCAATGACCGCCCAAGTCACGCCTGCAAGCACGCACAACTTCCACACCTTGCGCCGGTCCCACCAGCTAGCACGCTCAGTTTCCCAACTCACGCCAACTTCCCAACGTCGCCCAAGCTGCACCGGCCCCACCAATTGTGCCCGGCCTCCCGATTTGTGCAAAATCGCCGAGGCAAGGATTCCAAATCCTATTTATACAAGGTCAGACGAGCCTCCTCAATTCTATTTACGGTTTCCTGTTGATAGTTTGTCACCATCTTATGCTTACCTCGCAACAAAGCCCATGTTCCGAGCTAAGCAGGGGACTTAATGTTGATGGTGGTTTTTAAACAAATGGTAAACTCGTAAAACCCTAAAAATAACCTAATATCACCAGTGACACATTTATTAGGACATTTAAGGCAGGTAGTCAGTATTTAATAGGGGGTATTTTTTCAAATTAGGGTTACAACGAACAAAACCCTAATTCACCTCCGTGCCAATGGCAAATCATGCCAAGCCACATTTAGCCCGAGCTAGTTGCGCCATGCCAAACGCACTCTGCCTTGGTCCTAGCTACGGTAGTCACGTCACGCCAAGCCAAGCACTCTTGCTTGGCCCTAACCACGCCATGCCAAAATGGCGCCCGCGCCCATGCTTACAAACCATACAACCTAGGCCAAGACGGCCACGCATGCCATTGGCACATGCTGATCGCTGTCGTATGCGTCAAAAATAATTTCACTTTCCTAAAGTATATGATAAGAAAGAGTTCGTATCCACAGAGAGGCGATTGTAGTTATTTCGTAATCAATTTCTTAAAGTAACCAATTGGGGGGATTTCTTATTTCTATTTAAGCAACAAATTAAAAGCAAAGTAAATTGTAGAAAGTAATCAATGGAGAGAGATATTGGTCAAGGAATTCATCTTCAATCTTAGACATGTGCTTGCATATATGATTAGAATTACGATTTAATCTCTTGTGTTATCAAAAGCCTAGAGAATCAAGAGAGCAAGATAATCTATTAATTTCCTAAGTTATTCAACACACACATTAGGGCTGCGTATGTGAAATCTACCTAAAGAATAACCTAACGCCTTGCGCTAATCAAGTTCAATTCCTAGGAGCATTAAGTTTCAGAAATAGGCTAATCAATGCAATTGTCATGCGTTGCACATAACAATTCGGACAATGGTCAAACTCTACATATGATTACGAGAGTGTATCACTACAAACCGTAAACATATCATGCTACTTGTATTCAAGGTTATCGCTTGATGAAAAACCCTAAAATAGCTATGGACTAAGATGCAAGTTCAATTAATGGGCCACTTAACTAATCAAACATCATAATCCTATCACAATACTTCAATCATGTGATCATAAAAACAGTAGAGAATTGAACGATAATCAAGAGAGAAAACTAATACATAAAGAAAACACAAGTTTTAGAAATCGGACTACATCCTTAACCAATAATAGAGAATTTAGCTACTCATAGCTATGGAGTTCATCACCAAAAATATAAGTTGAATAAAGAAGAAGATGAACAAAATCAAACCCTAGTTTCGTAAACAAAAGTGGCTCTCCAAAGTTCCCAAGAAAAAGATATATCATAAGTTGTAGAAGACCTTCCCTTTATAGCTTTTCTCCAACTTCTAAAATTAGGTCTAGTCTTCAAAGTCCATTAGATGAAAATCCACCAAGCCCATAAGAGGGAGAAACCCATGTAGAAAATATGTCCCAAAAGTGGCCGCCGGAAATCTGGTATTATGGCCGGAAATCGGCCGGAAAAGTCGCCGGAAATCGGTTCAGGTGACCGGCAAAGTCCGCCCGGTCACCGGTCAACGGGTTGAATTGGCCAGGTTAACTCAGTCAACTCACTGAGTCAAACCGGGTCAATCACTGAGTCAGGATCATGAGTCAGATAGGCGAGTTAGACAGCAGTCAGACCCAGCTGAGCTGAGTGGCATTGGCAGAAGGCCATTGCACAAGCCAAAGATGTGCTGCGCAATCCTTGTGCATCACCAGCTAGGTCACGGCCAAGATGGCCCTGTGACATCTTCCATCAACCCAACACCCCTGTTAACCTCATAATTGCAGCATCACTTCAAGCTTATCCCTGTCTCATTCTCTTGCCAGGCCAATTACCCATTGTAAACACATTATTGCACTGCATTACACAGCTCCATCAGAACAAGAGCACCAGCCATGGCTAACTTACTGAGTTGCACTTCAACCACTTTGAAGCTTTAGTTCAATCCCCTCTATCTTCCACTTCCTACAGCATCAGCTTCCATTCTCCTCATTGAAGCTCAACACCTCAATTGAGCTCACTGCAACTCTAGAAACCAACAAAACCTATAACCCTTCTGAACCACACATCATTACCACCAACAACTACTCCGTTCGATTCCTTTGCCATCTGTATTGCAGCATCAAACCAGTTTATGGCTGCAACACATTCATCTCTTGTTCTTATTTGTTCACAGCCCATCGTGCTCTAGACCCTGAACTCCCATATCTCCATTACAACCAACTGTAATTCAAATCTGCAAGCCCCGCCATCCCGTATTCATTCCATTGCAATACCAACCACACCTGACACTTCACTAGACCCAGTTTCTCCACCATCAAAACAACACCACTTCAGTTCAGCTCCACATGATTATCATTCAATTGCAGCCAAATATCACTCTTTGCATCTTAACCTGCATTACTCTGACTCGAGCCAACCCCTGTGACAAGCTTCCATCTGACCAATTCAATTCCCTGATTTATATTTTGAGAACCACAGCTCCACTCTGCCTTTCTGTCATCTCAGGCCAACCAATAGTACAGCCTCAGCTCATCTGAGCTGCAATTGCAATCCTTGCTTCCCTTTACCATCTGGCATTCAACCCAAGGCTCAACTTTGAGTCCTGCACTGCACCTTCCCTGGCTCAGTCTCCCTGTATCTGCAATTGCTCAGTTCTCAGCTGCAACCTACAACTCCATGGCAGCTATATCATCTCAGTCATTTCACCAACCCACTCAATTGCATCACCTCCTTGTACCTCAATCTTCAGCTTCTAACCTAACTATTCTGCCTAGCACCAACCCTATCTGCTCATCACCACTAAAACCCATCGATTCCACCATCTTCAGCTTAAACTCATTTCGAGAAAACCCTAACTCTGAATCAGAAGCATCAAATAACAACACCCATATCATCTTCTTGTCTTGATTTCAAAAACCAAACATACCCAGTTCCAATTCAGCGAAAACCCTTCTCCGTTTCAATTTATTCAATCTATCAATCACAGTAGCTCAGACTCAGAAACCCCTCTTCAATTCGAGCATCAATTTCCGACTGATTCTTCACTCAACAACAACCCAGTTCGCTCAATCATCTTCTGATTCTTTAATCGATTTTACTGAAGTGCAAACCCTAGCCTCTTAATCTCTCATCATCATCTGAGCAACAACACTCAATTTCTCCATGTTCTCTCTTCGAATTCGATCTGCAGATGCAATCCCTAATTTCCTCTCTGCATTTCTCTCTTTCTCGATCTTGTTTC